>JAWPHD010001357.1:190000-330235 GCA_037043455.1 Cyrtodaria siliqua
CAGTCTTATCACGGCCGAAGACAATAGAGATACGGAAAACAATATTACCCATCCATTCCGGCTCTTGCTGATAAACTAATGTGTGTAGATAAGGTGTAATCGTAATAATAATTATTTGATTTAAATACTGAGCTTGACGAAGATTTGTGTAAGCAATGCCAATACACAAACGTACAAGCCCGCCCGCCCGCCCGCCCGCAAGCACACACGCACAAACACACGAAAAACCCATATAACGGTCATACGCATTCCCTGATCTTGAAATAAAGCATTAGCGTATATTTTCCGCGCCAAAAAACAAGCAATTGGATTGGGTCACACTTTTTGACCACAAATTAGGTTCGACCCACCCCGTTCAATCATCATTGATTTAGGAACCTTTTATCTCAGTTATGTTTAGGAAGGTTACGCGACTTCGTTAAAAGTCCGTAACATATTTGTTATACACGTTCCTAAATGTATCATTATTACCTATATATGTATATATATATACATATATGTAGATAAAAGAATTAAAAGAGGTATGACACTTGGTACAAGATATACATATCCAATAAGTGGGACTAATACTACACACTTGTCTGCGGGTATGACTTATATTCGAAGTACGTTTGCTTACAACGACAATCCAGATAAGAAATAGAACATGCATTATATTAATAACATATGCGTTTCTTCACATTCAGCTAAAAGCGGAATGTTATTACGTGTATTTTAATACAATTGTCCTGAATAAAACCTCTTTCAGGTCATGCATATATCGAAATATAACAAATAGCAAACACATTTATGGAATGGAATCGCACAATGGTATTATTGCTTGCAAACTCCACGATCCCATAGGACCCGGATTTATATAATTTGATATGCAATATCAATTGTCACCATTTAACATAAATGCAAAATAAATTGGTTCCAATTGTCAATGTTTTCGGTGATTAATGTAAACATCAGTTTTAAAAAGGTTTAAAATCAGGTATTTTATTGCATTTATGAAGGTTATTAACAGATTGACACTATGTTACATGTGTAAATTACCGTCAATTTAGAAGAGTAAACACCTAACAATCCCGTGTGTGTACCAAGCTTCATGTTGTATTGACTCCGGCACGATTGGCACAGACTGGGTGAGGGGCGCTCACAAACTATTGCCACGCTAACGTCTGACGTAGGAAACAAGAAATTACAGACAATTCTGTCATGTTTGTTAAAACACGAATCCTTTAATTCTACAAACTCTCAGAACATGGGGTTTGTTTTTCTGTGCAATGGGAACGGTATGGTGTCTAGTAGCACATATTGTCAGAACGTTCCGGTTGAATGATTGTTAGCGGAGTTACAGGATTTAAAGTTGTTCAAATTGTAAAACTTGTCCGCAGAAATTCTCTTACAATATTCATCCGATGTTCACATCGATGTCTTTTAGCGCATATTTTCAGGACGTTTTGATTGAAAGAAATTTGGCGGGGTTACGGGACGTTTTTTAAATGTAAAGATTGTCCGCTCAACTCTTCCTACATTTTCCATCTGACTGTATTCGTATATTCGCGGAGCATCCATCGGTTCTATCGTTTTTTTGTCTTATGTAGTTAATAGTGAGTAATGGAAAAATATAACGTTTCTTTTAAAATTTGAATTTTGCTCGCGTCTATTGTAATAAGAATCTCGTCACCAAACTTGTTTCGGGCCAATTATATCAATACTTTACTTCTAATAACGTAACACCAATGGAGACATTACTCACCATTTTCGAAATGCCATAAATGTTGATAATTTTCTCGAAAATTTAAACACATAGTTGTTTCGAATTCGCAAACGGCAAGCGAAGGTTTTTAAGTAAAGCGGTTATTGATTGGATAAACCCACCCCCAAAAAGTCCAATAAATGGCCACTTTTCGTAAAACCCTTCGCTTTCCATTAGCTGTGGGTAACGACCTTGTTTATTCCGAACCTTGATCAATATCATTTAGCTATATATTAAAAAAGCAAGTGTTGCACATTATTTTTATAGTGATATTGTCTTACAAACAGAGGATCTTACACGAGTGACTGTGTATTATTGATTTTAATAAACGAGTTGGATAAAATGATAGGATACGAGGCTCTTGCCGAGTATCCTATCTTTTTATCCAACGAGTTTATTAAAGTCAATAACACACAGTCACGAATGTAAGATTTTGTTTATCACATGACCCACTTACGACGTGATAGTTTCACTATAATGTTGTCAATTTTCCTTATATACGGCGGCAAATCATGACGTCGTTTTGTTGTTTACTACGGAATTCCGTTAGGGCCATCGCCTTTCAATGTGTTGATCTGAAACGCGATACTCGATAGTACGATAATGAAAACGCGAAATCACGAAACTACGATAACGAAAACGCGATAACACGATGATGATAACGCGATACTACGATAACGAAAACGCGATAATACGATAGTACGATGATGATAATGCGATATACTATCGTGTTTTCACCATCGTACTGTCGCGTTTTCACCATCGTACTATCGCGTTATCATCATCGTACTATCGCGTTATCATCATCGTACTATCGCCTTCCGGTGCGCATGCGCATAGAAGAATTCCCCCTCCATGTGACAAAATGTCGGATTCAGAGTCTGAAGGTAAACATTAATTCTGATTCATAAATCCGATTTCAATAAAACAAGTATTTCCTTGTAGGCATAGCCTCTCTCAAAATGAGTTTGTATAAACTCGTCCATTTGTACTGCTGTACTTAAAGATCTTCTATTTTTGAGCACGCACATGCGCACCGGAAGGCGATGGTGCGATAATGATAACGCGATAGTACGATGGTGATAACGCGATAGTACGATGATGATAACGCGATAGTACGATAATGAAATTGCGAAATCACGATACTACGATAACGAAAACGCGATATCACGATATTACGATGGTGAAAACGCGACAGTACGATGGTGAAAACACGTTAGTATATCGCATTATCATCATCGTACTATCGTATTATCGCGTTTTCGTTATCGTAGTATCGCGTTATCATCATCGTGTTATCGCGTTTTCGTTATCGTAGTTTCGTGATTTCGCGTTTTCATCATCGTACTATCGAGAATCGCGTTTCAGATCAACACATTGAAAGGCGATGGCCCTAACGGAAGTCCGTAATTCCGTAGTTTACACGACGTCGCTACGTTACGCGGTTGTAAATGCGTTCGCCTTACAAATAATGCGACACCCGAAACCAAATTTAACGTTATTAACGTTCATTTTATGAAGCAAGATTTCAAATAATGATAAATAATTAAGGCGTCTGAACGTACCTTGTGATATACCATGAAAACAATTGGTATTAACAGTTTTAACGTATACAAGCACAGTGAAATAAGTCATGGCTTTACTGCACTCCCAGACGCCATGTTATGTGATAAAACTTAACATGCAGACAGCGGGAACGTGTTTGTCTGACAATACTATATTTAATAATAAGTTGAGCTCAGTAATGTCGTTATGGTATTTCTATATATTACTTTATCTTTCGTAAACGTTTTTTTTAAAGTATAGCCTCTCTGTATTTATTGTAGTTATGCGTTATCGTTTCTATTAGACGTTATGTGTTAACACTGCAATCCACGTTTAACGGCCCTCTTATCAATATGGCTTCCCATAATACTGTTTAATCATGGACAATATAATTCCAAACTCTTAATAAAGATATCTAACAAACAAACGAATCATTATAGACGCTATTGATTAGTTAAAACATTGCAAACACACAGAGTGGAGTTAGAAACAAGATAAAGGAAAATTGTTTGAAGAAAAATAAGGGTTGGAATAAAATTATAGATTTATTTCCAATAAAATCACGACGGTGTTAACGTGTTGCACTTGGCTAATTGAGAGTATCACTGCCATGTAAAGTGGGTGTCAAAATACCATCTAAAGTGGGTGTCATATTCATAATACATGTACCATCAGTAGGTCATATTCACAGCACCATCTAAGTAGGTACCATATTCACAGTACCATCTAAGTAGGTATATTATTCACAGTACCATCTAAGTAGGTACCATATTCACAGTACCATCTAAGTAGGTATATTATTCACAGTATCATCTAAGTATTAACCATATTCACAGAACCGTCTAAGTAAGTATCGTATTCACAGTACATCGAAGTATTTACCATATTCACAGTAACATCTAAGTAGGTATCATATTCACAGTACCATCTAAGTAGGTACCATATTCACAGTAACATCTAAGTAGGTATCGTATTCACAGTACCATCTAAGTAGGTACCGTATTCACAGTAACATCTAAGTAGGTACCATATTCACAGTACCATCTAAGTATTTACCATATTCACAGTAACATCTAAGTAAGTATCGTATTCGCAGTAACACCTAAAGTGGGTGTCATATTCACAATAACATCTAAAGTGGGTGTCATATTCACAATAGCACCTAAAGTGGGTGTCATATGTACAATAACACCTAAAGTGGGTGTCATATTCACAATAACATCTGAAGTGGGTGTCATATGCACAAGAACACCTAAAGTGGGTGTCATATTCACAATAACATCTAAAGTGGGTGTCATATTCACAATAACATCTAAAGTGGGTGTCATATGCACAATAACACCTAAAGTGGGTGTCATATTCACAATAACATCTAAAGTGGGTGTCATATTCACAATAACACCTGAAGTGGGTGTCATATGCACAATAACACCTACAGTGGGTATCATATTCACAATAACATCTAAAGTGGGTGTCATATTCACAATAACATCTAAAGTGGGTGTCATATGCACAATAACACCTAAAGTGGGTGTCATATGCACAATAACACCTAAAGTGGGTGTCATATTCACAATAACATCTAAAGTGGGTGACATATGCACAATAACACCTAAAGTGGGTGTCATATGCACAATTACACCTAAAGTGGGTGTCATATTCATGATACATGTACCATCTAAAGTGAATGTCATATTCATCTGATGTGGATGTCATATAATACCATCTAAGTAGGTACCATATTCACAGTACCATCTAAGTAGGTATTGTATTTACAGTACCATCTATGTAGGTATCGTATTTACAATAACATCTAAAGTAGGTATCATATTCATAATACTATTTAAAGTGTGTCCTGAAGAGCAAACTATTTTTGAGCAACACCACAACAACGACAAAAAAGTAGCTCTGTGTAGTGTGGAACCATATTTGAGCCAGACCGAATTACGCACACATGTGTCCCTAACTCGGCCGAATTCGGTCGAAAACGTATTAGGGACACATGTGCTCCAAGTACGGTGCATATGTACTCACCAACCGTATTAGGGACACACGTGTATAATTGTATTTGTACTTTATAAATATACGAGTTATTTAAGTATCACCAGTATGGTGGCATATTTCAGATAGCTATCTATCTAGATATGTTTTAACGTTTTATCTAGATAACTGTCAAGTATCTAGATAAATTAACTATATTTTCTAGATTATCTAGATAAATAAAACTATGAATATCTAGATTTAATAATCGTGATAATGCCCACTCCCGCAATCAGATGCAGTTAGTGCATCCACTTACGAGAACAGTTGGCGAAAAGGAGCGAAAAGGGATATCCATAATGCAAATACTTCCAAAGAATACTCAACACTACTCGTATAGTGATAATTTGCGTCTCATCACTCACCAGTATACATATAGATTCATTATTTTACCTAATACTGTACATTCCAAATTGGTTATAGTTTTGAGCACGATATGTCCCGAATTCGTTTCAGTCGACGACCCCTTAAAATTATATGCAAATTTAAACCGAATTAGGGACACATATAATTTGTCCTTAATTGGACCGAATTAGGGACACATGTGTGCGTAAATCGTTCTGGCTCAAATACGGCTCCACACTGCAGTACTTATAACATGGGAGTGAAATAATTCAGGATTTTGTGATAGAGGTAAGTTAACGCGTGGATTCGACAAGTTCTCGCTGTAAAATGAAAGTGCAAAAAGTGTTTTCATAGTATGTAGCATTTTTGTAATAACCACCATTGTTGCTTCAACCTTCATGAGGTTTTCACCAGAATCTTCTTTTGTCATCGGCTATTATACAATAATTATAAAAACAATATCATTGCATAACATGGTATCATACATACGTGTTCAAAGATAGATTGCTGTTACCTGAATAGGAAAAATAGCATTTCTTTCTGTATCCATGGAAAAAAAAGTTAAAATCCTAAAGTATAAGTCAGCAGCTATGCTAAATAAAGCCACAACTAAACTTAGAACTTCAATATCTTAGACAACAAGAAGAAATAGGCATGGTATCGCAATCATTTTGCCTTTAATACAAAAATACACAAGATTCACCAACCATAGTATTTCTGCAATATATCTTCAATTTTTGTCTCAGTCTGCATGAAGTTTACCCCAAACATGGTCTTAGTCACATGCTTTCTGAAAAATAAAACAAAATGACTCAAAAACCCATGCAAAACAAACATAATTAAAATGTAAATGTACCGATACACATGACTGGATAACATGTATACAATAATGAGAAATTACATCTTTAAACAGAACATCAGCGTTATTATTGTGTCACCTGCGTAGCTGACATATTGTGTCACCTGCGTATCTGGCATATTGTGACACCTGCGTATCTGGCATATTGTGTCACCTGCGTATCTGGCATATTGTGTCACCTGCGTATCTGGCATATTGTGTCACCTACGTATCAGGCATATTGTGTCATCTGTGTAGCTGGCATGTTGTGTCACCTGCGTAGCTGGCATATTGTGTCACCTGCGTAGCTGGCGACACTTAGGGATCACTTTGTCTGTCGTCCGCCGTCGTCCGTTGTCCGTCCGTCCGTCGTCCGGCACACTTTAACCTGCAACCTAACATTGGCCATACCATTTGAAAAGTGTTTGACCTATATTCACGAAGCTTCACACACATCTTCATCTTACCTCAAGGAATTTCGTTACATATCTCCAATAACTCTGGTTTACATTTCGGCAGAGTTATGCACCTTTTATAAAACTTTAACCTGCAACCTAGCGGAGCTCATAACTGGACATAACTTCCGAAGTATTTGACCTGTGTTCATGAAACTTCACAAATAATTTCATGTTACCCCAAGAAATGTCGTTGCACATGTTCAATAACTCTGACTTTCATTTCGGTAGAGTTATGCCCCTTTTCATAAAACATTAACCTGCAACCTAACCAAGCTCATAACTGGCCGTAACTTGAAAAGCATTTGACCTAAGTTCATGAACTTCACACATATTGTCATGTTACCGCAAGGAATATCGCTACATATGTCTAAACACTCTGACTTTCATTTGGGCAGAGTTATTTCCCTTTTCATAAAACGTTAACCTGCAACCAACCGAGCTCACAACTTGGTAAAATATTGACCTACGTTCATGAAACTGTAAAGTTCTTTTTTCAAATGCCATTGACAGTTTCATTTACTCTGAAATTTATTTCGGCACAGCTATGCCCCTCTCTGCAACCTAACCTAGCTCATAACTTGGCCAAATATTGACATATAATCATGAAACTTTATACAGTTCTTTCTTACCAATAAGTCAATGCAGAGTTATGCCCCTTTTCATAA
Source organism: Cyrtodaria siliqua (assembly GCA_037043455.1). Lineage (NCBI taxonomy): Eukaryota > Metazoa > Mollusca > Bivalvia > Adapedonta > Hiatellidae > Cyrtodaria > Cyrtodaria siliqua. Next base: position 197,636 of record JAWPHD010001357.1, read on the forward strand.
AACAACTTAAAAAAACCACTTCTCTATAAATCATGAAGGATTGCACCCCCTGTCTTCAAACTTTATAGTTAGATTGTCCTTGCTGAAATAAGCACGTGGCAGGCGACCCGTGGAACACCCTTATAGACTGGTTCTGGAGAACACAAACAGAACGTTGATAGATGAACACTAAACATACACACAACAATCACGCATGTGCTCACTGTGCAGTATAGCATACGATTATGAGTTGACCTTGTAGACTACTTCAACATTTAGACATCAACACTATGGGAGATATCAGATATATCAAATTAGATATCTGATATCTGTATAATATCTACTTACAGGAATATGTGGCTGCTGACAAAATGCACATGTATACACCAGAAAACATCATATTTCCCTTATGATTACACAGTTCACACATTCACGACAATCACTCGAAAAGGTGAGTATGCGACCTGACAAGGGTATCCCTCTGGACACAGTTTCTGGGAAAAAACTCTTCCTCCGTACCAATAACTAGTTGCAATTGTCTGACAAACCATTACTTTCAAACACAAACACACTACTAATAAAGGTGTTTTATTGGCTTAAAAAATCAAACGTGATACGTACATGTGACCAGCATCCAAATATAACTCTTCATGTCTCACACCACAATTAATTTTCCCATAGTACTACTGTTCAGCCTCTTCCAACATCTGAGCTTCAAAGCTGGGCAGTAGACCTTGTTGTTGGTTTAATGTCTTCAGTATAGCAAAGATCAGTAAATTTTAACAATGAAATAGATGTACATACAGGCAGGTTGGTGTTTTCCTCGCTCATATTTATGTGACCGCTATCGAAAATACAAGTCATACACTAGCTAGCTAAATATGTGGTGCCTCGGCCAAACACTGAAATTGAAATGAAACCTCATATCAACATGGGATTGTATGTATCATAACCTCATATCAACATGGGATTATATGTATCATAACCTCATATCAACATGGGATTGTATGTATCATAACCTCATATCAACATGGGATTATATGTATCATAACCTCATATCAACATGGGATTGTATGTATCATAACCTCATATCAACATGGGATTGTATTTATCATATGCCTTCAACAATGAAGATGTATGCTAAAGCAAAGAAAACAATGTTAATGCATCTGAACTCAAAGGTCAAGGTCACAATTGGAGGTCAAAGGTAAACAAATCTCTTCTAGGGCAATGAAAATATCAAAGTAATATTTCCCAGTATAGACCATTGTTTTTATTTCACTATTTTCTTTGTTATTATTGTAATACACATTGTATGTACAGCTTTTTTACCATTGCACTTACCGTGACATTTCTTGTTTTCAAATTAAAAATTGCCTAAAATGGAGGAAAACAATTAGAATTTTTGTTTGTTACCTTTTGTCTTTAGGGTGAGCTGATAAAGGGAGAAACATGTAGAGGAGTTGCCTACCAACATGCACAAAATACTAGTGTAAAACGGTCAGAAATAAAATCCCTTAACTTTATGGAGTTTGTAATCACATCTCTGTGGCTGAATAGTATATAGATCAGAGGCTACTTCTTATATAATCCACACCCACTAAAAAACTGAAAAACTTAAAAATGTTTCCGTATAGCCGAAAACGTAAAATAAGTTTACTCTTGAAAAACCACATATACATGTACTTGTCACAAAATGTATATACTTTCATCATTAAGGAGATATTTGTCGTTTTTTTCACGTCGAGTTGGAATGAAATATGTTTATCATGAAAATAAATCAAATGTTTTTTGTTTTATTTATTTATTTTTAATTTATTTCATGCTGTAAAACCTAAAATGTATGGAGAACGACGACTGTAATCTTGAAATTAATATTGGTATAGTTTCTTTCTTTAACTGACGATACATTGCTAATTACATGACCGTTTTCATTAAACAATTGAAATCATTTTCCTACTTAAGTAATTTCTTATCCATTTAAATATGTTTTATAAACTAGAACATGGTTGTTATAAAGATTTTGCCTAATCAGTTATTTACAAAATGCATGGCTGATTTTCAAAATGTAAGACTCATTCTTAGATCAGTCGCATTCTCTAAAACAAGCTTGTATTCGAAATTTGAAGTTAATTAATCTTAATATGAAAACATAAAAGTAATATTTCGCAATATAGATGTTTGTGTTTATTTCACTGCTAAAATCAACATTTTCTTTGATATTATTGCAGTACACATTTGTATATACACGTTTTTTACCATTGCCCAAGACAAGCTTCTGCCTTTACTCTACGCGGAAGGTTGTGGTTAATGAATGCATAACTTTGACATTCAATTAATTTGTTTACACAGTTCCCAGGTCGTGCCCACTTCAGTTATTTGTTGTGCTGATGTTTATAGATGACACGTCTTTGTAAGCCATGTGATTCCCACCCATACTAAGGGTTTACTGTCCAAGTTGTATTTAGTCCCTAATGTTTCAAAACGTCTCTTCGTCGATGAAAACTAAAGAGGATACGATACTTGTAACCCGCCAATGTGATGTGCGCGCCAAACGCGGATCACTGTCAAGCTTAATTCTTAAAGCAAACAGATAATATTTTGGATTATGTCCGTTATTGAAAAGAAACCACAAATTGATCTCATAAACAGGGAAATGATGCGTTGAAGGGCATAAATGTATTGTCACTTGAAATTTTACCAGATATTTTGTAAATTATTTTGAATGTAAATGCAGAAATGGCTATCGTAAGCTATACTGAATTACATTTTGCAAAACAATTGGGTTGCTTTTTCGTAACACTTCGATTGTCACACGTGTCTGCTTTTCGTAGTATCTAGTACTGCATATATATATATATAATGTTGATTTTAGCAGTGAAATAAACACAAACATCTACGTTGCGAAATATTACTTTTATGTTTCATATTAAGATTTATATTTATATATATATATATATATATATAGGGAGAAACATTTGTGAACTACCAAGGACAGACAACCTTCGGACGAACTACGGTAGGGCGCCTAGCTATGACGAGATACACAGAAATCAAGCGTATGAATTCACTCCTTAAAAAAGGTAGCTGCAACAAACGTTGATGAACTGTATCTCTACATCATAACACACTCGTCTGGAGGCACAATTAACATATAGACGCATACATACATACAATTCTAGCTCATATGAGTGGGCCACATTTAAGCGTTCAACCACACACAGCTATATTGAGACAGTGACAATGAAAGGTGCCGGATCTTGGGGATACTGTGAATTCAGTAAATATAATAAAGGGAGACAATTTGAACTCACTACGGCAACTTTCTAAATTGGGATCTCGTAAGAGATTCACGTTCACAAGGCAGAATTATATATAGGGAGAAACATTTGTGAACTACCAAGGAGAGACAACCTTCGGACGAACTACTGCAGGGCGCCTAGCTATGACGAGATACACAGAAATCAAGCGTATGAATTCACTCTTTAAAAAAGGTAGCTGCAACACACACACACACATATATATATATATATATATATATATCCTTGGTTATAGGTTAATTAATATCTATTTGTGTTGTTTTCAACTTTTTTAATTTCTTTCAAAACACGTATGATATTTATATATATGTATAAATATATATATACTATAACAATCTATCATGTTGATACACTTTCTTTCCAGGATTCTTTTGGCAATATTAAAAAATATGTTCGGCAATTAAAATCAGTACATCTTTGGCTACAATACTACCTTGGACATCTATACAACATGAACTTGGTAAATAATAACAGAGCCAGAATAGTTCAAATCTCAGGATAGATGTTTTTCATGTTAGGGATGTCCATGTGTAACTATGACAAGTACTGTGTGTGCTTTTTGTCTTCCCAATGATTCTGCGGAGATATTATGACACCAATATAACATAGTAAATACCGGATATAATTGTCCACCTAATACACTACTTAGTCGAAATATTTCCGAGGTAGCCTAATGAATTGATTAACACTTTAATCTTTCAGATTGTCTTTTGTTTTGTTTAACATTTAACACCATAATTTGTTTATTTTGATGATACATGCTTCAGTTGGAATACAAGTTATGTTCTGCTCTGTCATGGTTATAATAATTATGCATATACAACTAGATTTATGGTTCGATTTTTAGATTTTCCTTCGCTGAACAGTTCTCTTAAAACATTGAATTCGATCTGAACAATAAACGTTCATTTTTACAAAATGCTATATTTTCCCTATTTTATGTATCTAATAATAGGCCTTTATTTAAATAAAGACAATAAAAAAAAAATTTAAAAAAAAAGAAAAGAAAAGACACAAAAAATACAACTAGACATCAAAAGCAACATTCCTGTAAATTTGTAGGAAAATCCATCCAATAGTTTTAGAAGAGAAGTCGCCCAAAAAAGCTGCGCATGGAAAACTACAGCAAATGCCTTTAAATACAAATAAAGTGTTCATACACCTGCGCTTAAACAACTCGTGTGTGGCAACTTGTTAGTTGTGTATATGCTCAACGACTTCGACTGGCTAACATATATTGGCTTTTTTGAGTTCAAGGGTCCAATAGTTCTATTTATATCGCATTTTTGTTTTTCGATTTTTTTAAAATCGTTTTAAAAACGTATAAGGTTTATCTGGCTGTAGATTTTGTAAACGTGTCGAATCAACACCCATAGCATTTTAGCTAATCTGACTAGTGTCACTTAACTTAATTTAAAATTTATTTGCCATGTGATGTTTAAATAACGTTTTCTCTTTCTATCTGATTGCTCCCAGCTGACTTTATGTAGGCTCGGGTAGTCATCGATTTAATATTGTCATGCCTTGCTCGGTGGACCACAAAATCGGGAAAATACATATACTAATAATCGTAATTGTCGAAGATTGTCGATAATAGATATTTGTGGATGATTTGGTTTTGAAGATGAATTGGCTAATAAATTTCTGACCACCTGCCATGTGTATGTTGACTAATTCACGTGTATAAATTCCGCGTGTAAGATTATGTAGAAAATTAAATATTTGGTGACGAAGGCTATTAAGACTTCATGAAGCGAGCAAGACGTATGTCGAAAATTAAATTAATGATACAAATGTTTCACATATCTGGCGTGGTTAGAATATGATGTTGTATTCCTTCCACCAGACAGACAATCGTTTGTAGAAAATTAGTTTACAATTTTTTTTTGTAATATCATCGGCATAAAGAACGTGGTATATATAAACATGAAAATGATTGGTTTCCTAATGCAGCATAATTACAAAGAAAATTAACACTGTAATGAATATAGCATTTTTTTATGATTAACTTGATATGAAAACATAAAAGTTTATGTACAGTAAACATCAACAAGGGTTATGGGCATTTTCACAGAAAGAAACACATGAATGGAGAAAGGAAAATAGAGCTAAATTAGTGAAGATAAGAATACGGCAATATATACAGACGGTTGGCATTACTGATTCCCGAACATGTCGTACAAAACAAAAGTCCAAATACGTGTACAAGAGTACGGGAACCATTTTGGAAAACAACTGGGTTGTTATTATCGGTAGCACGTACTCATACAGATCCCTTTTTCAAATAATATACGTTTATGATTCTAATAACTGATTCCAAAATACTGGTTTGTTTTTAATTTGATTACAATTCCATAACCATATATTTGTATCAGGTTCCATTTTAAAGTTCAAGTCGCCATATAACTTACTATTTCCAGTCTTTTCTCGTACCTAAAATGAATACGTAGTTCGGGTGCTTGTTTCTTGTCAAGGGTTTTTAGCATTTGCGTGAACAATTTTATTAATATGTACATAAATAATATATCATAAAGAATTTCTTGCGGTAAGTAAAACTATCTTAGTTTTGAAAATCGGTTGAGAAATACATATTTTATAGCCAAAATGCTTTTTGGTGAGTCTTTTCCCAAGTAAACTCCTTGTTGATGTGACAGCATTGGCTGTTTGATCGAAAACAATTTTATTTAATTAGCCTTAATAGTTTGCCAGAAAACGTTCAGAGTGTCCCGTCTTAATTTACAAAATCACTCACTATTGTTTTGTTTTTTGATTGCAGCAGACATGCCCTATCAAAAACAGCTTTTTCATGCGTTTTTTTTTTTATTTCTTGTCCGATTTTGAAATATAAAATATTGTTATTTGCCACTAAAAATGTCTGTTTCGCTAATATTCATCTTATTTAGATACTAGTAGAGTTTTGTCTTGGAAGTCCAAAAACCTTTGGCTGAAACAAACGCCACGAATAATAATTAACACTTCGTAATGGTCCTATAAAAACTCTTTATAAACGTTAAACTAAAAACAAAACAAAATGTGTTGAAACATGTACCATTAATAGCCTCAATACAAGAGTAATTTCTCATTTTATTTGGAGGGCATTAAAGTGTTTTCAATTCGTCGCAAGAGTTATTGTGGCATAATCTCCTCTAATGTAATTACGCATCAAGTATATTTCAAAAGTTTCTATTGATTCCGTCTCTAATGCTCTTGGTCCTATAATCCAATTGTAGTTCACTCAGCCTCCTCATGGCTTAGTTTGAATATGCTCCATGTCAGACCACTTTCACGCCTATTACCTAATCGCGTTACAACGCTAGAAAACCAATTCATCAATCTTGAACGCATTCTCTTTGATATAACAGGAATAAAGCCTTTGCAAGACCTTCTCAGAGTGGATTTAAAGCTGATAGAAACGAGTTTTTCTATTTCCAATAATTCTGTGACAGTGATTATTATGGTTGTTTCACCCTCGTGCGTTCGTGATCAAACGTCGCGTGCTTAAATTAGTTGGGATCATTAGCAAACAGTTTTACGGTACAGTTCGAGGAAATGAGACGCGTTTACATGGGGGATATTTGCATAAACACCTCCGTTGATAAACGAAACGTCAATATAAAGTTTTCAATTACAGCCAATAAATAGTGTTTAGATCCTCCATCGGCCGATCATGGCTGACGTTATTGAGGAGAAAGGAATTAAGCAAAGAGCTTTATTTGGAGAAACGTACTTTAACTGCACGCGAATTGTTTTAAAGGGTTTATTCTTGATACATGTAACGCGCTGTTCAGAAAGCAGTCTGTGTGGTGGGCCAATTTTAAGTGTTAAATCGACAAATATGTATAAACTCTAAGCGTAGGTAGCAATTGCTATATATACTATACTTCTATTTGGCGGAGTTTGTTGTTATTAATTCACTACGCTCCTGGGTCATCAGACCATTTACCATATGGCACACCTCAGCTACAATGCGACATACTTACTGATGACATATATGCATTTTAGCAGAGTAAAACGTCAGATCCTGGCTATACGTTAATATAAACGCAATGCAGTCATATTTCCTTGTATCCCAACTACACACAACAAATGCATACACAATACTAAGCGTTATTGTATTACTAAAACATTATAATATCGAAAAATATAATATTGTACAGGACGTATAAGTTTGTAATATGGTATACCTTATTAGTTTTCCTCTTTGCTATTTCCCTATGACTTTCGTGTTTAACGCCATTTGGGAATATGTGTGTATACACTCTGCATACGTGTTAAACATTTCTGTGTAGGATTCGCTAGTTGTCAACGTATTTTATTCAACGTATTTTATTAATTGAGTAAAAAATGTGTGAATTAACCATACTATGATGGACTAGAGCAAACACCACGTCTTCTAAGAGCCACACTATGATTTGGTGGACCAAAAGGAACACATCGGCCAGAAGCACAAGCGACACTACGATCTGATGGACCACAGCAAAAACATCGGCTAGGAATCACACTAAGATGTAATGGACCAGAGCACAAAACGTCGGCTAGTAACCACACTAAGAGTTGGTGGGCTAGTAACCACACTAAGAGTTGGTGGGCCAAAGCAAACATGTCGACTAGGAACCATATTACGATATGGTGGACCCAGTGCAAACCTCAGCTAGGAACCCTATATCGATCTGACGAACCAAAGCTTACGGCGACTCGACTAGGAGTCGCCTAGAGATTATTGTTTGTTTTTTAAATGTATTTTCATGAGCATGTTACACTGTCAGGTAGAGGCGTTTTATCCATAGCTTGTATTGGGTTGTCGAAGCAATATATAGATATATATAGATAGCGATGTAATGGCTTGTTTTGCTATTATTTTTACATTTAAACATAGCCTGGAAATTATACGATCGCATTTTAATGTATTGACGCAATGAATGTGTATCCATTTACCAATTGATATGTTTCCCACTGAAAAATTCCTGAATATTGCGTTTTATTACATTTCTATGCGTGAAAGATCGGGATTTCTCAGTGCAAGACTATTCATAATCGCTAAATATTAATAACTAACTCAGAACACAATAATAACTAACGTTGCTAACTTAGAACACAATAATAACTAACGTTGCGACGTTAAGTCGTGAATTCAACAAAGTGTTGCTGACGTCGACGTCATCCGCCGATAAGTTCAATAAAGCGAATATTTGTTTGCAAAAACGTAATTTAAAATGTAATAAATAGATTATTTAACTGCTGGGATCGATTATTGGGTAATCCTTCACTTGATGGTAGACGTGCTTTGTTTTTTCACTCACTCGCGTGCGCTCGTTCGTGAAAAGGACCACACGTTTACCACTCGTGAAGGATTTCCCTATAATCGATCCCAGCAGTTAAATAATCTCTATTTATTTAATGCACCAAAACAACAAATATCCTCTATATATTTTCATTGTTTATATTTCACATGTGAAATACCGAAAACGACGTTACGCCGCTGTTGACGTTGTTGACGATATTGAAGTCATTGTTTTGGCGCATTATGTTGTTTTTTTGCGTAAGTTTCAGGGTTGTGAGTATATAATAAATAGAATATGTGTTGGTTGTCGTGAATATAGGATTTATTTTCATCTCGAAGTGAAAAAACTGGCATATTTTCACTCGTACTAAAGCACTCGTGAAAATATAAGTTTTCTCACTTCCAGCCGAAAATAAATCCTATATTCACTCCAAACAAACAAATATCCGCTATTGCTATTTTATTTCATTATTGATGTTTTATTTAACAATTCTCACGTTTTGTATTTAATATTTGTTAAGGAAATGTTTATGTATTAAAGGAATACATGGTAATCATAAAGGCATTAAAAGTTGCGTCTCGATTTATTAATCCAGTATCATTTTGGATTTAAAAAAACTCTCGGAGTTTTCATTTTCTCTTCTTATTCTATCATAGGCTTAAATAAATTATTGGTGTAATATAATCAACTGTTAGTTGTAATATGATCAACAGATAGTTGTAATAATATAATCAACTGTTAGTTGTAATATAATCAACTGTTAGTTGAATAGTTGTAATATAATATACTGTTAGTTGTAATATAATCAACAGTTAGTTGATATACAATCAACTGTTAGTTGTAATATAATCAACTGTTAGTAATGTAATATTATCAACTGTTAGTTGTAATATAATCAACTGTTAGTTGTAATATAATCAACTGTTAGCTATAAGTTGTAATATAATCAACGTTAGTAGTGTAATATAATCAACTGTTAGTTGTAACATAATCAACTATTAGTTGTAATATAATCAACGTAAGTAGTGTAATATAATCAACTGTTAGTTGTAACATAATCAACTGTTAGTTGTAATATAATCAACTGTTAGTTGTAATACAATCAACTGTTAGTTATAAGTTGTAATATAATCAACGTTAGTAGTGTAATATAATCAACTGTTAGTTGTAACATAATCAACTATTAGTTGTAATATAATCAACGTTAGTAGTGTAATATAATCAACTGTTAGTTGTAACACAATCAACTGTTAGTTGTAATATAATCAACTGTTAGTAGTGTAATATAATCAACTGTTAGTAGTGTAATATAATCAACGTTAGTTGTGTAATATAATCAACTATTAGTTGTAATATAATCAACTGTTAGTAGTGTAATATAATCAACTGTTTGTTGTAACATAATCAACTGTTAGTTGTAATATAATAAACTGTTAGTAGTGTAATATAATCAACTGTTAGTAGTGTAATATAATCAACTGTTAGTTGTAACATAATCAACTATTAGTTGTAATATAATCAACTGTTAGTAGTGTAATATAATCAACTGTTAGTAGTGTAATATAATCAACTGTTAGTTGAAATATAATCAACTGTTAGTTGTAATATAATCAACTGTTTGTAGTGTAATATAATCAACTGTTAGTAGTGTAATATAATCAACTGTTAGTAGTGTAATATAATCAACAGTTAGTTGTAATATAATCAACTGTTAGTTGTAACATAATCAACTGTTTGTTGTAACATAATCAACTGTTAGTTGTAATATAATCAACTGTTAGATGTAATATAATCAACTGTTAGTAACATGCAAAAACAATTTGCTTTAGATTTTTCTTATATTTAATAATAATAATGATTGAACAAATGCATACTATGTATAAAAACTAACGGGATGCCACGAGCTTTTATAAACTCAAGATTCTTGTATGTCCATTTAAAGATGGACGTCCATGTTTGGATTTGTAAATGTAGTCTTTCTTCAGCTGTGTTGGATAACGCTAAAATATATTGAATTTCACAGTATACATATTTGGTTTTATAATCGAGTTTTGAGATTTGTGATATTTCAAATAGTTTATTAGTATAATTTCTAGAAAATGTTCGTTAACATCTGAATATGTTAGCCATTTTTCTTGCATACCGGTTTAGGTGATCCGTGTTTTACATGGGTGCTGGAAAGCCTGTTCTTGCATACCGGGGCTAGATATTTCCATCTCACCCTAGGGTCGAGATAAAATTCACGCGCACCAACATCCGGTATGCAGGAAAACATGCAAAACGTTAGTAGCTGGCGGCGTCAACGCACAGCATGTCTCTGATATGCAAGAAAAAGAATCTATAATGGGTATTCGCTTCAACCCGAGGTATAATTGTTTGAATCGGAACCTCGGCAGAGCCTCGGTTCCGATAAAAACACTTATACCTCGGGTTGGAATTTCCTATCTTCACCGGATACCCATGAAAGATTCATATAATCTTGCACATGAGGGAAGATAAAAGTCACACTCTGATGTTGCATGACGTCATTATGTAAATAAACATGCAAAACATTAGTAGTTGGCGACGTCAACGTGCAGAATGTAAATGATATGCAAGAAAAAGAATCAATCATGGGTATCTGGTTCCGATAAGGAATTCCAACCCTGGTATAACTGTTTTAATTTGAACCTCGGCAGAGTTTCGGTTCCGATAAAAACAATTATACCTCGTGTTGGAATTCTCGATCTTCACCGGATACCCATTAAATATTCTTATAATTATTTTGTGGATATTTAACGGTAATAATAAATTAATTGCGAACGTAATATAAGCAAAGACAATCTTTACATATACATATACAGCCAGTATCATTACATCGAACTGCTACAGAAATATAACGTTCACTGAACACATTTTAGTTTATTAAAAGATACCTTAAGCCCAGACCACCTATATCGAGCAATTCTGCTCCGTGTTAATTTGGACCGACGGGAAACCATATCTTTACCAGACCTCGCGCTGTCTACAACAAAACACCTAACAAACCTTTTGTAAACCAAATAAATTGTATTTTCCCTTTCATTTAATAATTTCAACTGCTATATTGAAACTGTCTATAATTTAGTTGAAAAGAACACCTGGGTTCTATGTCAATTGATTTTTCTCTGTCATTGCCCGTGATTGAGAATCCATTCAAAGTTATAATTCGGTGGAAGGTAAATGCACCCCTCCATTATTGGATATGTATCGCAGTTTTAAGGGTGAAATGTTATATAAATATTAAGACGTCCGTGATGAGATGCACTCGTGAAGGTGGCCTTGTACAAAATCTCATTGGTTTGAAACATAATGCAATTTCCCCAATTTAGCTTATCTATTCTAACTTGCAGTCATGATATCCATACATATTACCTGTTTTAGAGTTGTATAGCAATGATGACACTTCTAAATATAGAAGCAGATGTTATAGAGGTAAGAACATATATATGTAGCTACGCTTTCCCACTATTAAGGATATTATGCTCGTATTCATGAAGATTTTTTAATTTATGTAAATATTTACTTCTGGAGGGGAGAGTTGAATACAAAAAAATGAGATTTGTTTTAAAAAATAAACCTTATTGCATTCAAAGCAAAACCCGAATAAGATATATTCCATTTACAGTAAACAGTAACGTTCATTATCAATCAGTGAAGACTATTGTTTCTATTTTCTAATATAACTTCTCATTTATTTATTATGCTGTTTATAAGATAATGTAATTTAAAAGTATCTAACGGGTACATCTATTAAGGATGGTGCGATAACATGTTAACGTGGACACAGCTGTCGTGTATCTGTAGCCAATGTAAACAAGAAGCAGCTGAGTGCAGACAGATATATGCTTGCATGTAATCCGTTCGGAAAACTTACAGCTTGTATTGTTTTTCTTTGTTGCATATAATGAACGGAAATGATAATATCACGGACGTATCTTAAATCAGTTATATTAGGTTACAATATATAATGAATTTCAATGTTCAACATTTACGACAAGTACCTAATATCGGATGTCGTGATATCACACCGGCTACACATGCCGCGAAGGTACTATGCTATTTTTACAGACTCATGATAGTTGCAAATATGAAAAACATTCCTTAAAGCTACTATAGCTATATATAAGACTAGTGGGCGTACACCTAGATCAATTGGTATCAGTTTAGCGCTTGGTTTACTACCAAATTAAATTTACTGAAACGTGGCTGGAAAACCGTATATCAGGCAGTTTATAACGAACCGTTTCCCATTTATTTACCTGCTATCGACAAAGCAACATCAAAAATGCGCACCCATTCACTGAAAAATAGTATAGCCTGTGCGAGTTTCGAACCCATGACCTTCCGATCGACAACCACTACGCTTTAACATTGGGTTAATCTTGTCAGTTGATCAGTAGCGTTGTTTTTTCTATCGAAATACTGTTAGCATTGTAGACTTTCTCCTTTGTTCATTTTATGTGTGTGATTTAATTCGTTTCTGCGTGCATACGTACACCATAGACCTTCAAAAACACGCTGCAGAAAATATAGAATAAACTTTGTGCAAAAACTTACCACTTGATATTACAAATACGTGCATCACTTTATATACCTGATAACCTGGCTACCCACTCTGTATATAAACCGAATATAATGCATACTTGATTTAATTTTGGTTAATGAGTTTTATGACATTTAAGCTGCCATTTTTAATCAGATTACTCCAAATAACTGTTTTAGACTATTTAAAATGCGCTTATTTTAATATGTTTGGGCGTTTAATTATGTATCTTGGATCTTATTTCATGCTTTTCTGATTTACGCCGAAGACAATTTCATTGATTATTTTGTTAAAACTGCTTACCTAGGTTAACACTGTATTATATATATATATGTATTTATTTCCAGTTTGATATGATATAATATAGATACACATGCTCATAAACTCTAATGTTAATAGGAGTATGATGTTTTCACTGTGTTCTGTGAAAGCTGCATTTCCTGTTCGACGTTTATACTTATTTTAACATTGTGCGGTAAAGAATGGTGTTTACTGTTTATGTATATAAGGCTCGTTAGCAATGACACAATGTCAGTTAACTAGCTAACGATCTGTTTATATATAGAAGTTTTCAAATGCGAAAACAAAAAGACATTGCCAAACCTTAGCTCCTTTATATACAAAGCCTTTGAAATTAGAAAATCAACGGTGTATAAGTAAATACATTTACAATAGCCGTTTTTGTTTTTGCTGTTATTCTAAAGTTTCATAATTACATCATAAGTGTATAAATAGATGTAAAAATCGAACAGGAAAAATAGCATTCAAGGATGACATTCAACCACAAACACACAGAAACAAAGAACAACTTTAAAGATGAAAAGAAGGCAAACTAAGCCATCACAAACACAAAAGGGTTGACAATAAGGTTGCCGCATTGGAACGGTCAGTGGCAAAAAAGCGGCTTGGGGTTTTAACCAGGTTCTAGGATGCACCAACCCTCACTATTACCCTATTGACAGTGTAAATACAGATATCGCCGCCGCCAGGTTATATTCTCTAACAAACAAGGCAGCTTTAATAGGCACTATAAGTAAAACACATAAGTGATCATGTATATATAATATTAAAAAAAGCCTAGAAAGCCACAAAGTAAGTACTCAATGACTTGTCAGAAGACAGAGCAACAAGAGAATAAACCGTTAATTAAAGACCAACATCAAACGCTACCGTCGTATAAGGATTTAGGTAGACTTCATCATAGGGTCCAAACTCTGTCCTGTCATCGCACAATCAAAGAGGAAAGCATAATGGCGAACTGTAAAGTTATGTTTTGTTTATTACTAAATATGTATATAAATGTGTGTACGAGTTCTATTTTTCACGTTAGTTTAATGTAATATTATATTATATTTTTAATAAAAATATGTACATGAACATATTAGAGATTCAATGTAACGGTTCAGCCACTTTCTCTGCATATTTGCAGTGCAAGCAAAAATAGCATAAGTATCCATGCTTGGAATATTGGAGGCGAAACTTGGCAGTCACACAGACTCGCATGTGACTCTCTCTAAACAGAAATAAAACTTCAACAGTACAATTTTAGCAGCATACACGTTTACCAATGATAAATGTCCGAGTTCTGCTAAGTATATTATTTGAAAGTGTTGACGCGTTTATTTGTGGAATCATTATTCGAATGGCACATGTAAGCAAAACAATGTTTAGGAGAAAGTGAAATGCCAAGAATATACCGATATTTGAACAGAATAATCTATAAATATTCCGTCGATGTAAAAGGGCTTATATGCGCATCGTGTTCCCATAAAATAAGCTGTATACCAAGGTATGTTTGTGTTATTTTTTGTTATTGGTCAAACGTGTATATGTTGAAAACTCTGTAGTAATATTAAATGAAAAAACGTTAAATAACAGCACAAGGATTACACATGTACACTCGTGCTACGTGGTGTCACCGAACACGCGATTAGTCAGATAAAATAGCATATTAATGTGCACGATCTTCCGCATATTGTCAGTAATAAGAAAGCCGATGTTATGATATTGCACGAAATTCAAAGTTATAAATTCGGTTCCTATTCATAAAGTAGGCGATATAAGTTTCAATCAGGAAGTAAATCCTGTTTATTTCTATAATTCCAATATTTGTCCAGCCGCGAAAACTGATGACACATCCTGGAAATGCACATTTCCTGAATGCCTGAATACTTACTGTGCATGTACACAATTGATTAAAATAAATAGAGAATTTTAATGGGATATTTTCATATCACACCCTATATCGGGCCTTCTGAGACGCCATATGGATCGTGGGTTTGGTGTAGGGTGTAATATGAATATGAAAATACCATTTTTTATTCTATTTATATTGTGCTTGCGTTGTTGTTTTTATATATCAGTTTGGATTCAGTTACCATACAATATAACTATATTCTTCGGTTGAAAAGAAGTCCTACACACATCAACAAAAACAGTTTTAAAACGAACGAAAGTAATAGTTGTAGCCATTTTCGACATGATTGTCTAAATGGTCATATACCTCTATTGCATTTCCCATAGGCCTCCATTATAGCCTTTTGCCCTACAACCCCTATTCCTATATCCGAACGGATGATAAAACCTAACTTTTTTAAAGAACTATCTTAGAGATACTCATAAATGACCAGCAGATTGAGGTTAATCTGATGCTTTCAGTCTGTAATATTTCAATTGAGGTGGGCACCCCCAGAATGGCAGTAAAGTAATTTTTGCAAATATACCCTCAGTATAATTGTATTCATAAAAATGCAAATTTCAGTCAAATATCGCAAATCAACATGTTTTATGGTGGAAATATAATATGTTGATGTTTTATGGGGATTTGTTATGATTTGGGTAGTATGATCCAATCAGAATCTACCTTACAATCTGACTATATGCCCTAACAGACCCTATACTTTTTCAACCAATCAATAGTGGTATCTGACCAAATACCGCGGCTATCGGGACGACTCTCTATTACATGTGCTAATGTATCTTATTACCCTCTTTTCGCCAGGTAATATACTCCCAACGGAAATGATCGTAAACTAATCGGAACTTCGCGAATGTGATTTAGTTATAAATAGACTCGAACATTTCCAATTTGATATGATCTTTTTCACCCTTTATTTCACCCGTGAGATAAAGCGTTCTTGTCCTGTAAATTGATATGACTAGCTACGTCTGCGTCGTATCGTATATTCAAAAACAACGTATTTTATAGGCAAATATGGGATAAATGTTGAAAACACATTTATCCCATACTAAATGGAAAAGCACAAACATTTCCGAGTATCTCATGACAAGTTACTGACCCATATAAGAGTTGTCTGCATTATTTATGACACAAACCTCGACCTACCTAAAAACATAGAAGGGGTATTCATTCAGGCGGTTGATTAAGTAGTTTGATTAGCACTGGCAGTTCGATTCCAAATATCATTCCAAAACATGTTAGAATTGCAAATTGTATCGTACCGTAGTTATGTATTGCTATGTTTCACGTGCTGTCGACATCTAGGGACTATAATATCAATTATAACCGTGCATTTATCTCCGTTACGCCGCACTGGTTCGACTGAGTAAATCACCTTTATCACCTTGATGAGAAGGGTTATCGGTAAACATTATCATTTCCCTTATCTGCCATTACCCATTGTCAATAGAGACTAACAAATAGTCCAATTAAGTGGGGAAATTAAATCATAAAACCGACTCATCGAGCTTCATCTTATCGCGACCAACTTTCCATTATTGCATCTTCGCGCGCCTTCATAGATACCCGGCTTGAGCAGAGCGCAATTGGTTTGTCGATCGTTACTTCTTCGTGTTTGTGCTCTGTGATGTTTATTTTTTGTCGCAGAAGACATGGGGGATATGCTGATTAACTAGATTGGCATATAGATGCTAGAATGATGTCAGACGGAACAACAGGTCGGTCGATACTAGTTCATTGTCTAGTTATGTTTTGTATTTCTTTAAAGTAAAGCATTTCCGACAGGAAGAACGGCTTTTTCTTTTATAGTTGTCAATCCTATTGTAGGACAACGGGGAAT
Source organism: Cyrtodaria siliqua (assembly GCA_037043455.1). Lineage (NCBI taxonomy): Eukaryota > Metazoa > Mollusca > Bivalvia > Adapedonta > Hiatellidae > Cyrtodaria > Cyrtodaria siliqua. The sequence goes on from JAWPHD010001357.1 coordinate 214,821, forward strand.
GAGACCCAATAAAACCGTTTCTGCTACTTTTATCTCTTGTTTGTTTTGTTGCTTCCAATGGATCCCCTTTTCAGAAATTATTGTTAATGCATTGTATTTGAATGTAATGTTTCCCAGAAGAAGTGAGAGGCTTGCAATTTTGGTCTTGCCATACGTTGATGTTTCACCAGTTTGTCTTGCTATGGCTAGATACTATTTCCAAAATGCAAAGATTAAATTTGTGAAAATGCATAGATGCACATTTTAAACTTTCTTTCCTTCCTATATGAATGTTTCACTATAGCTGAGATAGCGGTAATATTGTATCTCAAGTTGTCATTATTTACCTAGTCATTTCCTTAAAATGTTAACACAAATAATACAACATAGAACAAGGACATAATAATGATTTGTCTTGGACAACACATTACCCAGTGACACATTATCCCATGTAATGAAACATCCAGTGAAACAGTTCTTGCTAAGTATGTTCATTTGCTTCACAAATGACATCAAAAAACATGTCATCACGCCGGAAAGCAAACATAACGCCAACGCCATGAATCCGGGCAGCAAACGTAACATCAACGCCATGAACAATGAGTGAATTCAGGCATCAAACGTAACATCAACGCCATTAACAATGAGTGAATTCAGGCATCAAACGTATCATCAACGCCATTAACAATGAGTGAATTCAAGCATCAAACGTAACATCAACGCCATTAACAATGAGTGAATTCAAGCATCAAATGTAACATCAACGCCATGAACAATGAGTGAAGTCAAGCATCAAACGTAGCATCAACGCAATGAACAATGAGTGAATTCCGACATCAAACGTAATATCAACGCCAACATCATTTGTCAGTGTCGTACATTTTATTTAGAAATGGACATATATAGTACAACCCCGGATATGGGCGACTATTTAGTTATTAAGAGTCTTTGTCTTATTTATTGCGATGAGTGGATCAACGTTTTTTCCATAAACATAATATATTTTGTTTGAAAACGTTTATAGAATACACCAATTGAACTAAAGATGGATGATTCAACCTAGCAGTATTTAAGGGTAGAGATGACAAGATAAAATACATCTGTTTTACCAGCTAGGTAGATCTAATACCTTAAACCGTGTTCCTGTATAGCGTAATTTGGAATGAATAACCTGCCCTGAGTTCATAGACAGTCGATATAAATCACCAGGAAAGCTCAATCTCCCAGATACGTGTGTACCTGTAAACATTGTGTAAATTTTAACATCAAAGGACGCCGCGATCTTCCAAAGAAGATCAGAAGAATGCCAAGATCAGAGAGGGATACGTATCGCATATTTCACTGAAATCAGTTGTTTTATTTATTCATTGTCCCCTGTTGTAAATCATTTCCAAAAAAGGGTTTGTTAAAGGATTAACTGAGAAAAACAGAAGGGATCCAGTAGCAGTAGTAGAACATGACATGTTACCACCTCATTAACATTTGTATAGTTTATGTATTTCAGGTGTTCGGTATTACCCTGTTCTGTAAGTTCTATGTATTAAACTACATTGTTTTCAATGTATGCCTCGATATTACCGGATATGTGCACATAGTTCTCAGTATGACTGGTGATGTGTTGCGGGTTCAGATTCCAATAAACCTTACGCTTTATGTAATCTTCCCCCACCCCAATAATCACTTGTTCCTCGTAACAAAAGTCACTATGTATTCCCTAATACATGAGCATATCATACATGCTGTTCTATCAATGTTCATATTACGTTTTCAAATTATTTGATTGTATAGTTGGTAGCATGAATATACTAGTAAACAATAGAAAGAAAAAGAAACATATGACATAAAAGCTTCGCATACAACTAACAAAACAATTGAACTGGTATATTTTATCAAATATCTAAAATGTAGTTCTTTGAGGTGGCTTCAACACTAATGTATCATTTAAGGTATTTGATAAAATACACTTTTTTTAGTTATGCGAAGCTTTTATGTCATATGTTTATTTTTTAAATGTTTTACTAGTATAGTTTTTTTACCTGCATATTCTTAATGTGTTATTGTTTTGCGTTATAATCACTAATTTTTCATATTCGTGTTTTCCCACAAAACGTGTGTCCGGTAGTTGAGATAATCATTAAAACTATTCAAATGTTTCGTTATTTTTTTATTAATTATCTACATTTTAATTAATCAACAATTACATTTCCACATGCGTGCTACTTTGATTTCCATTGCAACAGGTGTAGAAAAAAGACACATGTATAACATATATAAAAATGGAATGTTATTGCAAATATAACAAAATAAAAAAGAAAGCAATGTTTGAAAAATAAAAATATAAAGTGTATAAGAAAGAGTTTGTCTAAAGTTGACGATATGATGAACTTATCAAATACGTTTTATAAGGTAAGCAACGGTAAACTAATGCCTCTATCAACTGAGAGGTATGTTGGACGAACGATGGACTATGTACGCATTATGACTTCATGTCTCACTAAACATTTATGTCCGTGCATGCCGGTAGGAACCATTTTAATTAAAAGGTGCTATTCGTTTTTTGTTTATTTTTTAATTGTTTTTAAAATGTGTAAACATTTTCTCTTCTTTTGTATAGAAAGAAATATAAAAAGATCGGACAATGTGTCATGTCCATTATTTCAGAAAGGTTTGGTTACATCTGACAATCTAATAACGAAAGTGAAATGGCATAATTCAGTAGGGTTTCTACAAATTTTTTGATAAAAAGTAAATTTTTATGAATAGTAAACTATTTTAACAATATATTTTAAATCTCTCAAAGGAAAGTTCATTAACATTATTTATTTACACTCTTTATTTCTAATATTAGTTTTTAAGAATAGCACAGATAAATTCATGTACAGATACATTATGATTGTATCTTGTTTGAAATTAACGAAGTATTTAAAAACCGGATGATATGTAGTAAACAATATTCAGCAGATCCAAAAAAGCGCTGCTGTACATGCAACTTAGGGTAAAACTGTTGTTCATTGAGGCGCTGCACAATGCTCGTGACTGACATCCTACTGTAGAAACAGTGTGGACGAAGAGGACAGGTACATAGTAATTATCTATGACACGTTTACCTTTCTCATAAACACAAAAACGACTGTATGCACACTCATTTGTAATATGATTTTAACAAACAATTCATGCCATTGAAACAATATATTTACGCGTTTGTTTTATATAATATATTATCTCTAATGTATGCATTAAAAACCACAGTATATTTACGTCTTTTTTAACAAATTCGTCCAAACACATGCAGAAAGTGATACTCTTCATAAATTTGCAGAAACTTGGAGAAAACTATTAACAACACTAGGGTTGGCCGACCATACTGTCTAGTAAACTCATTAGCTGTTCTCTTTTAAATACTCAGTTTCCTACTTCTATATTACGATGTAACACCGGTTATTTATGTATGTTGACAAATAAATCAAGTGTTAAACGTTTATACCATGTATGGCATTATGCGACATTTTATTCATCTCAAAAATAAAATACGAGATATATTGTTTAAAGAGATTCTTTAGAAAACGTTGTAGAAAAACATAATATATTATAAGCAAAATACTGTAGACGGCAACCTTGTAGATTGATATCAAAATTATGGTTAATACGCTTCTTTTTGTCTACAATAGTATGTGTTTTCAGTAAAAATCGACAAGTTAAGTAATAGTACTTTCCATGCATTCTATATGAATACCTGTATGATATCAGCTTCAGTTACATACATCCGAACTAAAACCGTACTTGTATTCGTTTCTACTTACTTCTAAAGTCGTAGAAACGCAGCATACATTCTTAAACATTATATTGTGTTATTGTTTTTACTCATTACAGTTATACAAGATAACCACGTCTCCTAAACGGATATTAAAGTCTAAATCCTTTCTAAAATCAAATGTTTGCCCGTTCCTCTGAAATACACGTCCTTTGTGAGTACGTTAAGCTACAATCCGCAATGTCCAATGTGCGAAACTATACCTTATATAAATACCAGACATTTGTCAGAACTCCAGACTTCCGGTTCTGTATAAATAAAGCACTAGCAATGTTATAGAGCACGTTTACGTATGAAAAACAACGATACAAATCACAAACTGGGTCTGTAAAAAACAAAGACAAAAAAGAAAAAAGGAAAAGCTAAATGAAATGATGAATGATACGGAAGTGACGTCAGATAGTACATGTATTTTCGACACGTGTAATGACGCCGTAGTGCATGCTACCACCATCGTGTTTGTGGCTGCATTAGAGGATGGCTATAACTTGGTAAAACATTCATATTGTTCGTATATGTATTCGGATATGTCAAGTTCATACCGTTCATCGTGTTCATGGAATTCATGTTATATGCACAACTCATATTCATTGGTGATGATAGAGACGTGTTTATACCTTGTAAACCATCCCCCATGGATGGGAGTGAGTTCATTGCGTTTACATTGTTCATGGGTCCCATGCCATTGCCCATGACAGAGACTTGGCTGAGATTTGATTGCATATTGTGATGCTCATTTGATTTCATAAGGCCTCCGTTCATAGTTGGTTGACATGGCTTACCGTCTCTGACCAATACCGGAACGGCCACTCTTCTAGGGGATGGCAGTGGGTGTAAGTCTAATCCTTTCTCTTGTCTCGCACGTTTTAATTTGTATCTATGATTTTGAAACCAAATTTTAACTTGAACAGGCGTTAGTCGTATAATACTCGCTAAATGTTCTCTTTCTGGCGCGGACAAGTACCTTTGTTGTCGAAACCTTCTTTCCAGTTCGTATGTTTGAGCCTTTGAGAATAACACACGCCGTTTACGTTTCTTCTGTGATTCAGAACCGTTTGAATTGTGTTTCGAATCTCCAGTTTCATCACCACTTTCACAATCGTCGGCTTCAATTTCAGATTCATTTTCGTTCTCTGATTTTACAGAGTGTGCCGAATGTCCACTGATATTGTCCTGCGATGCTTCGCCATTAGAGTGACTAGAGTTGCTGCCCGGGGAGTTGATTTGTGGTAGATCTGAAAACAAAGTGGCCGTTTAAGGACAGTAGTAACACTAGGTATACAATTAATGAATTATCGTACAAAAGGACAACTTTTATTTATTTTAAAATGATTAAACAGAGATCTCACCTTTGATTTAATTTCGAGTTCTACATTACAGGGATTATAATTATAATTCGCATTGAAAGCTGTATTTGCTTTGCAAAGGTATAAGTTAAATGATATAAATTATTTATTTCGGTAGTTGTCTCAACTATTTTGTTTCCAAATCTGGCAAGTCATACTTTTAAATGTTGCCGGTGACATGCATACGTGTCGTTTTCCGATAAAAAAAAAACAACAACAACACATAATGCTCTTTGCATTTCCCCTAACAAAAATGTGTATACGCTGTTTTCCCTTAACACAAAATATGTATAGTGCTGTACACTCGAGGTTATAAAGCTGAGCTCCCCATTCAAACTTTGCAGAGAAATGTAAAGAAATATAAAGAAAATAATATTTCTTGAAATGTCCTAAGTTATGACAGAATGCATGTGCATCTCCGTTATATTGTGTTTGTGTATGTTAAAATCATCTTAGATTAAACCCTTTTATTTCCTGTCTTTTTCAACAACCGTTTAACACTTAACTATCTTGACTATCTGAACGGAGAGGTCATTAAGTATTGCAAAAGTCCTTTTCTTATTTTTTATTATTTCAAGTGTTTGTGATTTATAATAATATTTTTACACATACCATTTAGCGTGAACATGCAAGTTTTGTTTTGTGTTATATCTTGGGATCTTTCTTTAAAATGTGTCTTTAGCATTATTGTCCCTAAACAGTATCGCAGGTAAGTTAGCATTATTGTCCCTGAACAGTACCGCAGGTAAGTTAAGCGGCTAATTACTAGTTCAATTAAAAATAACCAGTTGTCTACAACAATTGATGATAAAGCAATATGTTTACAACTATGCTGAAGAACTCGGAAGAGAGAAAGTTGTGTCATTTATGCATGTTTATAATGCGGAAACTCAGATGCCATTGATCAGCTTAAATATGTGTCGTATTTAAACAAAAATATATAACGCATTCAAATAGTATAAGACTACTTTGAAAGCGTTTGAATTGCTTTTGAAGTGGCCAAGGTAAATAAAATATGAGATAAGGGATCGGTCGGTTAACAAGGAAAAACACCTGGGTATAAATTGGATTAAGCTTTAAGTTATCTTAAAGGGTATGTCCGAATTAGTAGATCTAAAATGCTATTATATCCAAAGAGATAGGTGATTCATTATTCGCAGTTGGTTTTAAAATCTAGTTGTATATGTTTATGTTTGGAGATGGAGTACGAACGACAAAACTATTTTGTATTAGTTATGTCTATTTTTTTACGATATATGGATGTTTGTGTTAAATTCTTTTCGTGCATCCTCTAGAATTTGTAAATGTTTTTATTGACACTGTAATATCTTTATTTGTATTTATAAATTCCTTTCACTTTCATTGACACTATCATATCCACTATGTGTAGTTACATATGGCTTTAATTGCCTTATTTTATTCAAGTAGACTCTTATAAACAAAACGGCAGTCAAATAATCACCTTTATTTTACAAATTTGGAAAACAATGATATTTGGGATGAATATAGCCCGTGACTGAAACATGTTAATATGACCGTAGTTTGAAGGTGGTTTAAACACTGATTAAACGGTTATCGGGGTTATATTGTTTCTTGTTATAAAAAACAAACAACAACAACAACACATAATGCTCTTTGCATTTCACCTAACAAAAACGTGTATGCGCTGCTTTCCCTTAGCACATTTATAGTGCTGTACACTCGAGGTTATAAATCTGAGTTCCCCATTCAAACTTTGCAGAGAAATATAAAGAAAATAATATTTCTTTAAATGGTATATGTTGCTTGTTCTTTACCATATTCTTCGTTACCTTCGTTACAATTAGGTATTTTACTTATGATTATAACAAAAAAGGAAATTAAAAAATTCGATTTTGAGCGCATAATGTATTTAACATAAAAAATGGCCTGATATTTGTTATTATGAGAATCACTTACGACTGTATTGCATGACGTCCGAGTTATTACTTTGTAACCACCTCGTATATGGGTTATCGCTGTTGTCGTAGCTATACTCTACCGGCGGAATGTCGGGAATATTTGGTATTGTCCGTAACGATCCCGTCGTTGAAGTCTCCGTCGACACAAGGCTGCAAGCCAATTTTCCCGCGGGTAAATCCAGTATGTCTTTCACTGTAAAACTGCTTGACTTCATAACAAGATGTCCGTCCATCTGTATGTATAAATCAAAATCGTATATCGTAAATGATAAGTATTCAATATATGCCCTTTAAGTAGTTTTTAAGTTAAGATTTTCCATTCGTAAAGCACTTATCACTATAAATCTGCACCCGCTGTGCTCTTGAATCTAAAGCAGAAAATCGAAAAGTCATTAACACATGCCAAAATGAAGGAGCATTAAGTTGATAGCTATATTTTACTCTGATTTTGTTGACATTGCAAACGTTCAATAATGGTAGGAGTGTCTTTATCTAATCCTGGCTATCTAGCTGCCTACGGCGTCAAATAGGAATACTTAGTATTCTACCACAGTTAGTGTGGCGCGCTTTTCATTGGTCTTTCATAAACGGAAGCCATTGTGGAAGTCAAAATGGGCGGTAACGATTAAAGCGCTATTCGGAAGGCATTGAGTTTGTTTAATTTGCGAACATTTGCGATGGAATTGTAAAATCGTATCTCGCAGTCGGAATTAAAAGCTTTATTCCATTTAGAGAGCTAGTTTAACGTCTTTATTGGCTTTAATAATTGACCGGTTGTCAGACAAAAGGTTGGCGTTAAATTAAACCAAAAAGTTACCAATTAAAGTGTTTATAATGCCTACTTTGGGTGAACACCATTATAAGAGTTGACGAAAACTCCTGTCACTAAATTGTAGTCAAGTGTTAATGCTGGTATTATAAAACAGTTTAGCAGATTTCACTTTTATGCCCTGACACATAACAATCTACTCGTGAGTGGTATTACCTCATCACCGAAACTACTCGTGAGTGGTATTACCTCATCACCGAAACTTGCAGCTTTAATTGCTTCAGTAGAATCAAGGTGAGATGGTGTGTGAACTAGAACAGTCTACCAAGACCACTTTGGTATTACCAAGAAACCTACCAAGACCGTTTTAGTATTTTATTAACCTAACGAGACAGTTTAGGTGTCATATGTTATTAAATGTGTTTTGTGTGTCTTTTTCAGACCCATCTAAATTGAGTGTTTAAATTATAATAAGCGTGTATATATTTATATACACAGACCACAAACCACTTAGTTGTGAAGAATTAATACAAAAGCATTATTGTATTATATTAGTATTTGTTCTATGGATTTGTATATACTATCAGTGTGTGCATGCTTATAATATATAAGACTAATTTGGATATAACACGTGCGTTTTCTTCGGTTGTATTTTCTCTGTTTTCACTGCCTTGTACCTTTTAAAAACTAAATGGCGCTTGAAGTAGCAATTTATTGTGTGTGTGTGTAGTTCGAAGGTTTATAGACCGTCCGCCAACTAACACGTCGAGGAAACCCTGACGCGATGGGCACAATAGAGTCTGGTCTTTTCTAGATGTGTATGTAGGTTGATCTGGTGCTGCTGTGTTGCTGTGTAGTCGCTTCTCTTGTAGGTATGTAGGTGGATGTCGCTGTCGATCTGTGGTTGTCGCTGTGGCGGTGAAGTGGGGGGGGGGGGGGGGGTCTGGAACGACGTCTAGGTGGTGCTGCCTACGCTTCTGGACGATCCCCTTTAGGGCCACACCCACCAGTTGCAACCTGCGTCCCCGGTGGCTATAGCAACTAACGTAGGATAGTTCTATACTCTTCTGGCACGCAGGTTGATATGGCTCCTTCGCTCCTTGTACAGCGCCAGGCTTCCCTCCAGTTGTAGTTGTTCCTGGCGCTGTACAACGTCTGGCGGGACGAAGGAGACATCTTCACTCTCGGTCAATCAGCAATCATTCCGTTAGTACTGCATCATATAAGCCAGTGACTTATACTACAAGTAATAACAGATCCGCAATCCTATCTCGTACAACTTTGTAGGATGTGCTGGCAAGGGCGACCCAGTAGGTCACCCTACATGATTGCTGGCAGTGCCCACTCTGCGACGTGCACGCGGTGAAGATCTAGGTGGAGTAGCAATTTATTCACGAAACAACCATGTTTTAAACTGACGAATGAATATGTACTATTATATTGTATAGCCTACAAATATGGAGCCGAATGTTGACGATCAATGGCTGCAAGCTCCTGTCAAATTCGCAAATTCAGAATCTAAAATAAAGTACATAAGATTAAATATTTTCCATACGATATTCATAAATACATTTCAGCGAAAGTGTAATACATATTTATATATGTATATGCATTGTCTTTTAAACCAGGTACTCAGTTAAAGTTACATATCTTACCACTTGAAAAGTTACACGTTAATATTTATTGACAGCCAGATATCGACTCTCAAGGTGGTTTTCTATCTCTTGAATATTCAAACGCACGTCCTTCATATGTGCTCCATATATACTTGAATGTGAAAGAAAGCCCTTTATAAACCCTTGTGACTTTGAGTACGATCCAATGATCGCACTTACATTTAAGTGATTCTATTGTTGAAGGGAATTTGTATTGTAATGAATAACAAACAATAACACATCGAAATAGTATATACGTTATTCGTGTTTAAAATTTAGGATAGAGAGTAATAAAAACTGTTTATTCAGATCCCTCTAGTAAGATATATATAAGGTAGACGCTAACTAGTTGGCCTGTACATACATTGTGGTCATACATTTATGGTATTCATGTATTTACTGTATTAACCGAACACGATTTTTTTTTAACATTTGTGTATTTTTTTTTTAAATCCTATCAATTGGGGATTTGTTTTCTGTCTTCAACTATTATTGAATTATTGCAAATGATTCATGTCTGTTTATTTAAATGCAAAAATGGTAATTGACAGTTTTAAATATATTTTTAACAAATGACTTTTGTATATTAAAGTTATATTATTAAAATTTACAAGCTATGATATCTGAGTAATTTGTTACTAGTCTATCCATTTTCAAGGAAATTTAGGTAACATTTACGGTGGTTGCTTGTCCACCTAACAAAGTAATAGATAAAGAAATAATAATAATTAATATTAAAGGCTAAGTTTGCGTGTATAAATGTGAAGAAAATGGTAATACGCATTTACTTTTGTTGTTATCGTTTTTTCCTGCAAGTTTAAGATGCTTCGTTAAGTAATAATTCTTAATATTGGCGTTAACACTATTCTATACTTTACACAATCTTTCATTGGTTAAATCGCATCACTTGATCATTGTTCATACTTCGATAAATTCCATAATCAATATTCTCACCTCTCAGATATTTGACGAAGTCGTACCTCATGGAGAAAAAAAAATCTCTGGTATAGAAGGCATTAATAATTTCAACATTTTCAAGCAGAGTTTTAAGTAAAGTTTTGGCATTAAACGTAAATTGGGGAAGAGGGGGTGGGGGTGGGGGGGGTGGGGGGGGGGGGTAAAGTAAATTGTGGGGGTAGGGGGTGGGTGGGGGGGGGGGGGGCGGTAAAGTGGGGATAAAGTAAATTGGGTGGGGGTAAAGTTTTGGCATTAAACGTAATTAATGTTTTCTGTTACTTATTTGTGGGGTGTGGGGGACTCTTGTCACAAGATTCGGCAACGTTTCCACATCCGAGTAAATAACAGAAAACATGAATTCCATCCTATAGTATATACCACACTGTTATGGAAACGAATGAAAACTATATATTGCTTTCTTTTTTTCTTTTTTCTTTTTGCTCTTATTATTTTTTTACAGATCACGCAGAAGTATGGATTTTCCGTTTTGGCGGCATATACGATATCATATACGATATCTAGTATAATTGATCTATGGAAAGACGAAACCTACGGTTAACACTGTGTAAATATGGCCGCCTTGAAGGAAGTTTACCGTGCAAGATCCCGATGTTTAACCATATTCACATGAGATGTTTGCTGAGGGCATAATGAACGTTTGCACAAGCCCGTTAGGAGACGCCCATATCGAAAGATGTTAGGATTAAGCTGTAAATCAAACACGGATTTGTCTATAGCTAAATTTATACCGTGTGCATTTATTGCGCATTTATAAAAACAAGAGGAGTTAAATAGGGTTCAATATTTAAATGTACCATACAAATGAATAATAACGGTCCCGATGTATAATTACGTTGTGTGTTGTATTTTGTGAATGTTATTTATAACATCATTTTAAATAAAAAAGATAGTTACCTTTATTGTATAATTTAAAGTGAGGAATATATACATAATAAATATAATTTAAAAAAGTGTTCAAAGTAGACAACTGACTAAATCAGCCACAAAACTAAAGATAGAAATAAACTGCCACTAGGAATAGTCTACAAAAATGGAAACAGGCTCTGGACCTGGTACAAAAATGGAAACATGCACAACAATAGAAGACAGAAATGAAAACAGGCACTGCAAATAACACACAAATAAAAACAAGCACTAACAATAGAAGACAGAAATGAAAACCGCCACTAATATGAGGACAAAAAACGAAAACAGACACCAAAATAATAGACAGAAATGTAAACCGCCTCTAATATAGAGGACAAAAAACGAAAACAGACACCAGAATAGAAAAGGGAATGAGAGTGGACCTTTGGACGATACATACGAAATATTGCAGTCTCGGTTTGATTGAGATGAGTTCATAAACGGTTGTGAAATATGCTTTCCACCGCTCACGCCCCCTAGCCCAGGGTTGAGCAGAACTCCATATTCATAAACTCAATAGGAAAATAGACACCAAAATAGAAGACAGAAATGAAAACCGCCACTAATATAGAGGACAAAAAAAGAAAACGGACACCAAAATAGTAGACAGAAATGAAAACAGGACATAATTAAAACTGAAAATAGAAGACAGAAAAGAAAACAGGCACTAAAAGTAAAGACAGAAATGAAAACAGATATTAAAATAGAAGATTGAAAAGAAAACAGTACACACATGAAAACAGAAACTAACTGAACATATGAGAGAGAAAATAAAACAGGCACTAACAATAGAAGACAGAAACGGAAACAGGCACTAAAAATGAAATACAGAAATGCAAACGTGCACTTAAAATAAAAAAAATAAAACACAAGAAAAGTGGCACTACAATGAAACAGGTACTGAATATAGAAAACTGACAGGAAAACAAACACTAAGACAGAAGACATAAAATAAACAGACACTAAACTAAAAGACAGAAAAGAAAACGCACTAAAATAGAAGACAAAAATGAAAACAGGAGACAGAATAGAAACAGGCACCGCAATAGAAGACAGAAAACGCCACCAGCATAGAAAGACAGAAAATAAAACAGGCATTCAAAAAGGAAGGGAGAAATGAAAACAGTCACTGCAAATAGAAATGAAAACATGCACTAAAATAGAAGAGAGAAAAGAAACAGGCACTAAAATAAAATAAAATAATAATAATAACGTTTCCTTTTCTTGTACTAGTTAAGTATGCAAAGAGTGACAACAAGCTTGAATATAAAAAACATCTTTATTAAGACCGACATTATATACACATAACAATTGGAAACACGCACTTGAAATACCCGATCATATAATTCAAATGCATAATAGGTATAAAATGATTCGGTACTACAAATTATGTTTTCAAAAAAAAAAAAAAAGATAATAGTGATACATAGTAGTAACACAAGTGTGTTCGACTTACGCATTATGGATTTTAAAACAATCAAACATCTGGCCCCGAGTTCACACACTTAAGTCCTACTCCATTGACCTATTCGAAAAATTAAGGGTACGCATATGAACTATATAATTATTATATTTGTAGATTTGAATATGCATTTTGTTTTGTCATCATGTAAACAAATTTTTAATTATAACGGAATTACTTGAAACTTTATATTAATAGAGATAATCAAAAATTAAAACTGTTCTGAAAGTTTCCCTATGAAAAACATTAATTAAAAAAAAAGGTATAGCTAAAAGAAATATTTAAGTTTTGAGCTTAAACTTGAAATCGGACTTAAGTTTGTTCGTGAACATGGGGCCAGTTTTGAGAATGCCAATCTTTGTTGCTTTTTTTTTGGACAGAAATACAGAATCGTTAAGCAAATGTAAAAAACACCCTACAAACACCTTCTTCGTGAATACTAACTAACACAATTAAATTGCAAAATATTATATCTTCAACAATTAGTTTGTGGAGATCGTTCAACACGGCACATATTTTCTATCACACACATAAATTACCAGTTATAAAGACAAATTGGAGAAGGAAAACATGCAAAAGAATTAAGATAAAAAGGCATTTCCTACATAGTTTTCCATGCGCACCTACTTTGGGCGACTTCTCTTCTAAAACTATTAGATGGATTTTCCTACAAATTTACAGGAATGTTGCTTTTGATGTCTAGTTGTATTTTTTTTATTTTTTTTTATTTTTTTGAATTATTTTTTTGAATTATTTTTTTGAATATATTTTGTTTATTTTTTTTATTTTTTTTATTGTCTTTATTGTCTTTATTTAAATAAAGGCCTATTATTAGATACATAAAATAGGAAAAATATAGCATTTTATAAAAATTCCAAAAAAAACAAATAAATTAAACATAATGGTACGGTTCCAAACACCAATATTAAATCTCAATATGCATGGTGACCTATGAATTTAATGTATTGTCTAAATATATGTTCAAATAAATGCCTAGGAAATTTGAACAAATTCTGTTATTAGGAACATAACAAAAAAGGAAAATATACCATTTCTATATAATTTCATACAAAACTTGGCCTTTTAGCGTAGGTTTCAAATTCTTTTTTTAAACAAGCATGGGGACCTATCATTTTTATTGCACATATTGTTTTTATATATGTTAAACTATGTGCTTAGAAAGTTTAAAAAATTTCTATTATTGGGAACATACAAAAAAAAGGAAATTGTATCATCATGGGCTAATTTGTGCATAAATTGTGGTAATGGTCTCAACAGATTTTGTAAAAAAATATAGGTTTTACAAAAAGATGAGCTTTAAATTTATTGTAATTAAATGTTCTTTACTTTAATACAATTTTAGCAGAATTGTGACCAATGAATAAATGATTAGACTTCAAAAATGTATTATTTAGCTATTTCATGGACTTTTTCAACTTTTTGGACAGATTGACATGACGGTGGCATTACAAATTATTTTTTAAAATTTTAACAATCATGGTGACCTACCATTATTTTTGCCATTTCTGTCTATATATATAACAGACTTACTGTACAAAAAATTTAAAGAAAATCTGATATGCAGAGAAAAACTATAGAAAATGTCTTTAAGAACAGTTAAAAATATACACGAAACAGTGTTTTGGTAAAATCGTATTCATTTAGGTTAATATATAGTAGAAAACAAACCATATACTGCTGTTCATAATTGTTTTATTGAGGAAATAAAACTATTTAAAATATAAAATAAGATTCTTTAAATATATAGTTATTGTTATCAGCTGTAAAGTATGTGACCATTTATTTTCTGGGATAATCATAGGTTGTGTGCTTCACGTGTTACATGTAACTATAATGACATTCACGTGTTACATGTAACTATAATGACATTCACGTGTTACATGTTCACGTGTTACATGTAACTATAATGACATTCACGTGTTACATGTTCACGTGTTACATGTAACTATAATGACATTCACGTGTTACATGTAACTATAATGACATTCACGTGTTACATGTAACTATAATGACATTCACGTGTTACATGTAACTATAATGACATGTTAACACCATGAGGAACATCGACATTCATGCTACAATGAAATACATTTGGATACATGTTTAGTGTGTGGAGGGTGGTAGTGAGAGGAAAAGGAGGGTGTGTGGGTGGGGGAAGGGGTACATGAATAAAATGGATATAGCTATATACTTGTGTCTATTCTTCACTCTACTTGTTGCATGGCCTTTACATACTTAATAGTAAAAGCTTTATAAAACCATCTGCCCGTTCAATGCGTAATAATGTACGTTGTTGCATTGTCACTGAAAATTATCTTTGTAATAGCACAGGTTTAAATCGTTTAATTACAAATAACAGTTAGAATAACAGTTACAATAACAAGTTAGAGTATGACAGGGAGCTGAAATGGACATGCTACAAAACAAATAGAGTATGGTTTCATCTCGTTGGTTAATTTAAACACATCGATGGGCTACGCCCATCTCGATATTTAAATTAACCAAATCAATGAAACCATACTCTTTCTATTACATGTTTTAGGTATTCACGTGTGTGTATAAATGTGTGCTTTAATGCAACAATCTGTTTCAACGAGGCACGAGTAGCGTTGCAATACCAATAGCTGTATTTATGAACGAACTCACACAGTCTATGAACGTACTCACACACCGAGTCTCACACACTGAGTTTATGAACGTACTCACACATCGAGTTTATGAACGTACTCCTACACCGAGTCAATGAACGTACTCACACACTGAGTCACACACCGAGTCACACACCGAGTCACACACCGAGTCTACGAACGTACACATCGAGTCTCACACACCGAATCTATGAACGTACTCACACACCGAGTCTCACAAATCGAGTTTATGAACGTATTCATACACCGAGTCTCATACACCGAGCCTATGAACGTACTCACACACCGAATCTATGAACGTACTCACACACCGAGTCTCACACACCGAGTTTATGAACGTACACACCGACTCACATACCGAGTCTATGATATATTCACACACCGCGTCTCACACACCGAGTTTATGAACGTACTCAAACACAGAGCCGCACACCGAGTCTATTAACGTACCCACACACCGAGTCTATGAACGTACTCACACACCGAGTCTATAAACGTACTCACACACTGAGCCGATGGCATTAAATACTTGTCATTTGGTTCAAGAATGTTGGACGACAATCGTTCTTGTATACAGCCAATAGTATGGGTCTACGTTATCGGCATTTTTGGTAGGCATGAAAAAGGTTGTCGAGTGCTTACAACATAACTTTAACTTTACTATTCAATCACAAGTAGCACCCAGCTGGGAGTCAACCCTCCAAATCCATTTTTGAGATAACATGGTGTGTATTGATTCAAACTACTTGAAGACACTTATATGGCATTATTTGTTAATTACAGTTTAATGTTCTACGATGAATTATGAGAGGCCGCCATACTCGGAGGCCATTATTGGCATGTAAGTCTGGATAACGAGAGCTAAACCTGTAAAACCCATAATGCAACAGCTCTTATGTCCATCAAGTACTTCGGTAAACATGCACAGAACTGCTGTCTCATTGTTTTAGGACTTATGGGTATTTTGATGGTAATATAGTATTATGCAATCGTATAATAGAATGGTTGAAGGTAGAACTTGTATAGTCGATTTCCCCAATGTTGATTCTCAATTTACAAGGTTTTCATTTCTATATACAATTCATGGAAGATATTGCTTCAATACATGCAAGCGGCTTTTGATATTCACATGTGATTGCTATTTTATAAATATTTTAAGCATTTAGCTGTTTATATTGAAACATCCAATGTTTAACTGAAATTAAACGAATAAAGAGACAAAAACGAAGTAAACATGACACGTAAAATATGTTTGGCGCCACGAGAGCCCCTACAAATCCCTCAAATCCATTTGTGTGACAGTCTTGCATTTCATTGGTCCGAAATTTGATCCTGATTGCCAAGACGTTTTCCTGAAAACAGTACTAAGTTTATCTGAGCAAATTTGCCGTTTTAATTTACAAACAAGATTAGCTACAATCCCTTAGTATATCAGCTTTCGTTGGAATAAAGTTGAAAAAGATTGAACAGGATTGAAATAATATAGTGTTTGAACAGGACGGACGAGAGTTTGCCTTTGACTGTAAACATGCTTTAGCGCAGGATATAGCTGATGTCAACTGGTTCTGAACAAACACGTATGCGGACACTTTAGGTTATCTTAAACACTGCTTGTAGGATATAACATTCTGAAGCGGTTGTTATGGTTACTTTTCTCACGTTAATACATCCGTGTTTTGCGTGTGATCATGGATGGGCTTTGACCTTTTTTTAAATTTCATGTCTGGTGTTTATTTATTGAAAACAGGAGACTTGCCGTCTTAATGCCATTTATGTAAGCACTCTTAAACTAGAGTCTGGTTTACTGTAAAAAGGAAACACCCAGTATAGGGAATATGAGCAAAATAATAATAAAATAAAGTGTCTTAACTTTAATATTTAACTGTGTTTATACAAAAGAACCCCCATAAAGATTAATACGACATTTAAATGCGTTGTGCATTACTGATTTAACAAAAACACGTATACAAGTTCGATGCCTATAATGTTTCATGGAAGATTTGCAATGACATCCTCTTAACAGCGCCTTATTGATTTGTTAATAATACTTTCTTGTTTGCATGTTTACTTTTTAACTTGATCCCCGTGTTTGGGCCGATAGATTTGCATTTCCATTAAACATTACGGTCGGACATTTAACTGTTTAAAACTTTTACTGTGTTTACAACGCAAATTAATTTGTTTCCTCAAGATATATTAAGTATGCATATCTCAAACAATGTTTGCCAATCTTAATATTTAATGCAAAGAAGTTTGTCTGGTTTTTAGCTCGATTTGTTTGTAAATGACACACACGAACCTGAAAATTTATCATGCCATGTGACCAAAAAAGATTGTACGCAGGTCTATGCCGATACTCAATGTAGTCCTATAGTTTTATCTTAAGTTTTATTCCTTTTATTTTGTTTTCTGTTTCAAGGTTCGTAAAAACAAACCAATTTTTCATCGTTTATTTTAAACATACCGATTTACGTAAGGGACGATCGTGTCCTCCCCTCATCTATCATCTCGCGTAACCTCATTTGAACAAACGAGATTTTATTTGCGGACCTATTTTACCGCACCAGGTAGAGATGAAATGGACATGTTGTGACGAATGTTTATAAAACATTCGAGAAAACGGCAAAACTTTCACACAATTTGAAAATGTTTGGTCCTCGCTCTCAAGTCAGATCAGATAGCAGATGGTAAGATAAAAACAAGAATGTGTGTGCGAAAAGCTGCATTGACCTGCTATGTCGCTATATAGGCGTTGACATTAATTCTCTAACATTACTATTTGCATTATATACAATTTGTACCTAATGCTATTGTGCAAAAGATATTGTTAGATTTTTAATAAAATAGCGACTATTTATAATAGACAGATAAAGCAGGGTATTTACATACCGAATACGCACGATATATTACAAAATAAATTAGACCTGTTCACTATTTTAAGTGTGATAGTGAGTAACGAGCAGATAAAAACAAATACAAGCCCATATGGTTTATTTTATGGTAACTCGGACATGAATCTAATTGCTAACTTGCATACACCTGAGAGCATACTTCAAGGTCTACATTTCTGTTTATTTACTTTCTCCTTTGACAAGAGTAAAGTGATGAACAGTGTTAGAATTACGATTAAGAGCTCTTTTCTGCAGCTAAAGTACCCTTGAGTAGAAGGTCTACCTTGTCGCATGCCGGCGTGACTTCGAATATCTAGCGACCATTATATGTATTTGTTTATTTTACGGATGATTTTATTGCGATGTCAATCTCTCCGAGAATAGGAGAGAGGTTGGTCGATATTTAACAATATCTCTTTGCACTTCTTAATCTCTTTATCTCCATTTTGCTAAATTTCACAAGAGCTAGCTGTGACTTTAATCCAGTATACGGTTAATAGATAATTGTTTCTATTCATACGGTGACATTAGCACAAGATCGATGATGAGAGAGATTGGTATGTCTTACTTTTGATGCACCTTTGATAATATTAAAGGATTATATTTCATCGACACTTAGTTAATATAGCTATCATTCATAACTAGTTTATCTCCTGATTTATTATCATCGCCATACTTACACAAACGCTTACAACTATTCAGAACCTATGTCATGAGTCCGTTTTATTTTGTTCAAATTGTACACACAAAACAGAACTTTAAAAAAACTCAGGCTAATAGTCTGAAAGGAGCATATTTACAAGTTTGCGTTCGTTTGTTGGATAGGCCTACTTATAAAAGTAACATGTGCATTTTATAAATGTGATGACCTTTTGTTATATCAAGACATGTTTTCATAGCGACTCGGTGTGTATACGTGAGAAAATCTTACTCAAATTTTCAAGACCAAGAATACGATCAACGGTGTGTAAAATTTGATTAATATTGTGTCAACACCTGCGATTAATTAACATCTCTCCAAGTAATCGGATGGACATTATTCAATGGATTGAATAGAAGGATAAAAGATGATTTCCTTGGAAACCGGCATTTTCTTTTTATTTAACCATTTCCTTTTTAAAACGAGATTGACAATAACCATGGTTCGAAGAACAGTACAAAGTCGCGCTTAATTACTTTGTTTTAATCCAGTACAAAATGAATTTATGACTTCCAATGTACGTGGAATAAATGAGACGTGAATGCATTACAGGACGAAGGCACAGTGAGAGAACAGTTAGACACCTAATCCGGATATTGTAAGGGTAGAATAACGGTAATGGCAGATAGAAACGAGCTCACGCGGAAAGGGATGTTGTTGGTTTTGATACTTGAATAGAGTCAAAGGATGGTCAAGACAGATGCAGAAAGAAAGACGGGGTTATCAAGCATGTATAACCCAGTCAATACTTCGTTGGTGTTTGCTATTACATCTTATCCAATCTTTGTTATAATTCTCAGAGCAAATTAATGATTATTGTATTTAACGTTTTTAACAAGAAACGTAACTTTAGCTGTGTAATTTAAAGAAGTGTTTAAAAATAAAAATATAAATTGTTCAAACATAATTTAAATACAGAAGACAATTTGTAATTTTGATTAAAGCAATATATTTTATTGCATATGTTAAAGGCAACAACAAAAGTTAATAAGAAATTGCTAAATCAAACGTAGAGCGGCACAGCGGATTTAATAACATCTGTTTGTAAATATTTTACTAAACCGAGATTCCGCTTAAAACCCGGCACCACTTTTTTTAATTCAACCGGTGATAGTCATTGCATCGTTATTTTAAAACACGCTCTCATAAATAGTTTTACTTAGATATTAGTTTTATGAATTTAATAAATAAACAGGAAATCCGTATACAAGATATTAACTCTTTTATTTGATTTAAAAAATCCGTTTTGAAAAATAAAAGGAACGCTTTTAAAAGACGTTGATTTTTTTTGCTAAATAAAGGCAATTGACTTTACGTTAGTACAAATAATATTATGTTATTATAAATAACAGAAACATACCTAACCACAGACTTGCCTATAGAGCGACTATATAGAAGTCAGAAACAGGTAAACACATATTTATATAATACGTACCGCAGACCAGGCTTCCGCTATGGCATCAGTCGTGGACTTCAGATCGTCTGTGGCCTCCATCCTTTATACACTAAACTATATATCTGTTAGAGCTATTACTTTAATTTTTGCTCTTACTTTGCATGACTATAATAATTCACACACTTGCCTGTCAATATGAATACTGTAAGCGGATTTTGTCAAAAAAAGATAAATAAACGCGCAACTAAATAAATATCGTGTTTGTTTAAAACAACACATTTAGTTTGCGACAGTCTTTGAAGTTAATCCCTTTGCTCTTGTCTATATGTTTTTTATATTTAGACAATTATGATAAATTGAACAAGCAAGTCCTATATTTAAAGTCTTACACACATTTGAATTATGTTTATATGTAGTGTTTATCAAAGTAAAAACTCTGGTAGTACTCCACAATATCAGTAATCATTCCATTCTGATCTGACGCTTTTCACTGCTCAGATGCTTCAAGACATTTTTATAACATCTCTTGCCTTCGCACGGTAAGACAATAGACCAAACAAACGGGTATATCTTACTGTTAAAGTTAACATTCTTTATCAAACCTTTCCATTTGTCAGTGACTTATAACTTCAGTTTGCGCCGACTTGTGTTCGTGATAAGCTTGATTTACGACATTTTATGATACCGCACTAATATGCAAATATTGTACATTTTATAGACCCTTTAAACATTGGTAAAAATATGTTTGTCTTTCTAGTTATTAGATGATAAAGATGGCGTGCGTCCCTTTATTTCTGATATTGTTTCTATGGTGTTGTGATATTCAATTTATGAGAGGTATAATTGGTAAAATAATTTATAACAATGGACAGAGTTTTAACATGAAAACATTCAAGGAATGCTATGCATATGTCAAGGTATTGCAAAGACCAAGCTCAGCTAACACATCGACATGCAGAAGGAATGTATATACATGTACACTGAATACGTGCATACTATGGATTTGAATCGATTTACATCATCATGTCTATCACAACGTAGCACAATTGTTGTCCCCTTGGATCAATAGTTTTTTTTTAAAGGAGTGTACTTTACATTTAGAATTACATGTGAATACTTGCAGCAATCTATTGCGCTTATTGTATAGATTGAATATTGAAATGTATTCAGTGTTCAATTAAACCGGCCATTGTAAATTTATGCTGATGGATATTATGCAACCATTATAATTTTTTAATTTAGAACATTGGATCCAAGTATCCAAATAGAGCCACCATGTACCTGCAATGATGTCATAGTTGTCTATGTTGTTGAACAGGTAAAACATAGACATAGAACCGCCTAATATAACATACCCGCTACTTGGCCAAATGGCCAACACATATTGGCAGAACAAAACTCTGCTCTTGCAGACTGTCTGACATGAAGTATGATCACAATGACCACATTATATTTTAAGGCTTTATACAGAGTGGGTCACCGTGTTGGTAACGTTAAACTAAACTATAGTTGCACAATGATACGGACAGATGTATGTGTGGAGTATTCTGTGGTACCAGCAGCCTACTGTCCCAACGACTAGTAACGTGGTACCAGCAGCATACTGTCCCAACGACTAGTAACGATGGTATTCACCGTGGTACCTGGCAACAACATCTCCAGCTATGCTTGTCCGACGACTGGTAATTATGCAGTGGTGCAACCAGTAGCAACGTGCTGTCGAGCCGACTGGTAATTAAGCAATATTCACCGTGGTACCTGGGTACAACATCACCAGTTATGCTGTCCAACCGACTGGTAGTTATTCACCGTGGTACCTGGGTACAACATTAAAAGTATACTGTCCCACAGACTGGTAATAATGCAGTATTCACTGTGGTACCTTGGTACAACATTACCAGCTATGCTGTCCCACCGACTGGTAATAATGCAGTATTCACTGTGGTACCTGGGTACAACATCACCAGCTATGCTGTCCCACTGACTGGTAATTATTCACCGTGGTACCTGGGTACAACATTACCAGTATACTGTCCCACCGACTGGTAATAATGCAGTATTCACTGTGGTTTCTGGGTACAACATTACCAGCTATGCTGTCCCACCGACTGGTAATAAGGCAGTATTCACCTTGGTACCTTGGTACTACATCACCAGCTATGGTGTCCCACAGACTGGTAATTAGGCAGTATTCATCGTGGTACCTGGAAACAACATCACCAGCTATACTGTCCCACCGACTGGTAATTATGCAGCATTCACCGTGGTACCTGGGTACGATATCACGAGCTATTGCTGTCCCACCGACTGGCAATAATACAGCATTCACCGTGGTACCTGGGTACAACATCACCAGCTATACTGTCCCACCGAATGGTAATTATGCAGTATTCACCGTGGTACCTGGGTACAACATCATCAGCTATGGTGTCCCACAGACTGGTAATTAGGCAGTATTCACCGTGGTACCTGGGTAAAACATCACCAGCTATACTGTCCCACCGACTGGTAATTATGCAGTATTCACCGTGGTACCTGGGAACAACATCACCAGCTATACTGTCCCACCGACTGGTATTTAGGCAGTATTCACCGTGGTACCTGGGAACAACATCACCAGCTATACTGTCCCACCGACTGGTAATTAGGCAGTATTCACCGTGGTACCTGGGAACAACATCACCAGCTATACTGTCCCACCGACTGGTAATTAGGCAGTATTCACCGTGGTACCTGGGAACAACATCACCAGCTATGTTGTCCCATCGTCTGGTAATAATGCAGTATTCACCGTGGTACCTAGGTACAACTTCACCTGTATAGTGTCCTACCGATTGGTAATAATGCAGTATTCTCGTGGTATCTGGGTACAAAATCACCAGCTATGTGTCCCGCCGACTGATAATAATGCAGTATTCAAGTATTCACCGTGGTACCTGGGTACAACATCACCAGCTGTGTTGTCCTACCGACTGGTAATAATGCAGTATTCACCATGGTACCTGGGTACAACATCACCAGCTATGTTGTCTCATCGATTGGTAATAATGCAGTATTCACCATGGTACCTGGGTACAACACCACCAGCTATGGTGTCCCACAGACTGGCAATAATACAGTATTCACCGTGGTACCTGGGTACAACATCACCAGCTATACTGTCCAACCGACTGGTAATTAGGCAGTATTCACCGTGGTACCTGGGAACAACATCACCAGCTATACTGTCCCACCGACTGGTAATTAGGCAGTATTCACCGTGGTACCTGGGAACAACATCACCACCTATACTGTCCCACCGACTGGTAATTAGGCAGTATTCACCGTGGTACCTGGGAACAACATCACCAGCTATACTGTCCCACCGACTGGTAATAATGCAGTATTCACCGTGGTACCTGGGAACAACATCACTAGCTATACTGTCCCACCGACTGTTAATTATGCAGTTCTCACCGTGGTACCTGGGAACAAAATCACCAGCTATACTGTCCCACAGACTGTTAATTAGGCAGTATTCACCGTGGTACCTTGGTACAAAATCACCAGCTATACTGTCCCACCGACTGGTAATTATGCAGTATTCATCGTGAGTACCTGGGTACAACATCACCAGCTATGCTGTCCCACCGACTGGTAATAAGGCAGTATTCACCGTGGTACCTGGGTACAACATCACCAGCTATTGTGTCCCACAGACTGGTAATTAGGCATTATTCACCGTGGTACCTGGGAACAACATCACCAGCTATACTGTCCCACCGACTGGTAATTATGCAGTATTCACCGTGAGTACCTGGGTACAACATCACCAGCTATTGCTGTCCCACCGACTGGCAATAATGCAGTATTCACCGTGGTACCTGGGTACAACATCACCAGCTATGGTGTCCCACAGACTGTCAATAATACAGTATTCACCGTGGTACCTGGGTACAACAGCACCAGATATGGTGTCCCACCGACTTGTAATTATGCAGTATTCACCATGGTACCTGGGTACAACATCACCAGTATACTGTCCTACCTACTGGTAATGATGCAGTATTCACTGTTGTACCTAGGTACAACATCACCAGCTATGTTTTCCCATCGTCTGGTAATAATGCAGTATTCACCATGGTACCTAGGTACAACTTCACCTGTATACTGTCCTACCGATTGGTAATCATGCAGTATTCACGTGGTACCTGGGTACAAAATCACCAGCTATGTGTCCCGCCGACTGGTAATAATGCAGTATTCACCGTGGTACCTGGGTACAACATCACCAGCTATGTTGTCTCATCGATTGGTAATAATGCAGTATTCACCATGGTACATGGGTACAACATCACCAGCTATGGTGTCCCACAGACTGGCAATAATACAGTATTCACCGTGGTACCTGGGTCGGTAGGACAGTATACTGGTGTCCTACCGACTGTTAATAATGCAGTATTCACCATGGTACCTGGGTACAACATCACCAGTATACTGTCCTACCGACTGGTAATAATGCAATGGTACCTGACACCTGGGTACAACAGTCACCAGCTATGCTGTCCCACCGACTGGTAATTATGCAGTATTCACTGTGGTACCTGGGTACAACATCACCAGTATACTGTCCTACCGACTGGTAATAATGCAATGGTACCTGACACCTGGGTACAGCAGTCACCAGCTATGCTGTCCCACCGACTGGTAATTATGCATTATTCACTGTGGTATCTGGGTACAACATCACCAGTATACTGTCCTACCGACTGGTAATAATGCAATGGTACCTGGCACCGGGGTACAACATCACCAGATATGCTGTCCCACCGATTGGTAATAATGCAGTATTCACCATGGTACCTGGGTACAACATCACCAGTATACTGTCCTACCTACTGGTAATAATGCAGTATTCACCACGGTACCTGGGTACAACATCACCAACTATGTTGTCCTACCGACTGTTAATAATGCAGTATTCACCATGGTACCTGGGTACAACATCACCAGCTATGCTGTCCCACCGACTGGTAATAATGCAGTATTCATCATGGTACCTGGGTACAACATCACCAGTATATTGTCCCACCGACTGGTAATAATGCAGTATTCACCATGGTACCTGGGTACAACATCACCAGTATACTGTCCTACCTACTGGTAATAATGCAGTATTCACCATGGTACCTGGGTACAACATCACCAGCTATGTTGCCCTACCGACTGTTAATAATGCAGTATTCACCATGGTACCTGGGTACAACATCACCAGTATATTGTCCCACCGACTGGTAATTATGCAGTATTCACCATGGTACCTGGGTACAACATCACCAGTATACTGTCCTACCGACTGGTAATAATGCAGTATTCATCATGGTACCTGGGTACAACATCACCAGCTATGTTGCCCTACCGACTGTTAATAATGCAGTATTCACCATGGTACCTGGGTACAACATCACCAGTATACTGTCCTACCAACTGGCAATAATGCAATGGTACCTGACACCTGGGTACAACATCACCAGCTGTACTGTTTCACCGACTGGTAATAATTCAGTATTCACTGTGGTATCTGGGAACAACATCACCAGTATACTGTCCTACCGACTGGTAATAATGCAATAGTACCTGGCACCTGGGTACAACATCAGCTATACTGTCCCACCGACTGGTAATAATGCAGTATTCACTGTGGTACCTGGGAACAACATCACCAGCATACTGTCCCAACGTCTAGTAGAACAATGCGTGTGCTTATTAGTCCCCTATCGGTTTGTCACTGGAGTGGACTTTAGGTTTGCCCCCATGCTGGAACATGCTTGTCCACGTTGGAACGTCCGTCCGTCCGTTAGTCAGTCTGTCCAACAAATATGGATCCTGCGATAATGAGAAAAGTATTGAAAATATTTTTATGAAACTTGGTATGTTGATAATGATGATGGGATTATGCACGTTATTTTATTTTGTTGATTTGACAAAAAATGTGGTTGCTATGGCAACGAAATAGTAAAATACAAAAATATGTGGATCCTTTGATAATAAAAGAAATGCTTAAGATAATTTAATGAAAATATGGGTGTAGGTAAAAGAGATTGAGGAGATCATGCACATCATTTTGTGCTATTGATATTACAAAAATTGTGGTTGCTATGGCAATATAAATTGTAAAGAATACACAAAATACACTTTTACTAAAAATAGAAAAATGGCTCCCGCTTTAGAAACGAATGAGGTATTGGAAATGAAACTTTAGGGGTAGGTAGCTTACATGAACAGTAAGCTTGGGATTGCATTTGGGGGTCACTGGGTTCAAGTTCAATGTCACTGTTACTGAAAATAGAAAAATGGTTTCTGCTCAATAACTTTAGTTAAAAATGACCTATTGGCCTGAAACTTGGTGTGTAGGTAGCTTATATGAAAAGCAAGTTTGGGATTGCATTTGGGGCCACTCGGGTCAAAGTCAAGGTCACTGTTACTAAAAATAGAAAACTGGTTTTCGCTCAATAACTTTAGTTAGGAATAAGATATTTGAATTAATCAATAAAATTAGTTAGAAATGAAACATATTGGCCTGAAAATTGGTGTGCATGTAGCTGATATGAAAAGCAAGTTTGGGATTTCATTTTGAGGCCATGGGGTTAGGGTCAAGGTCACAGTTTCTGCTCAATAACATTAGTTAGGATTGAGGTATTGGCCTGAAACTTGGTGTGTAGATAGCTTATTTGAAAAGCAAGTTTGGGACTATATTTGAGGCCATTGGGGTCATGGTCAAGGTCACTGTTACTAAAAATAGAAAAGCAGTTTCGCTCATTAACTTTAGTTAGGAATTTAGTGGTGTGTAGGTCGCTTATATGAAAAGCAAGTTTGGAATTTAATTTATAGTCAAGGTCACTGTTAGAAAAAATATGCTCTGCAATACTTGAGCATCTTGCTAGTATTTGTTTATAGAATATGCGCTGTTAAATGGACATATCCAGACATATTTGGCAGATATTGGGTTCACCGCAACAAGTAATTATACTAAAGGTGAGTCTATGAGTGGTACGTGTTTACCATTCAATCTTAAACACAACCCATTGCCATGAGCATGCACTGTTTTATTTGTATGAAATGCATTGCTGACTGCATCTCAGACAAAATCCAAGTAGTTGGCAAGGGAAATTGACATAATGATTGCAAACTTCACAAGTCTGTTTAAATAAAATAAAACTGAAACACAAGTAGTGCTATAACTTATGTTAAGAATTTCATTTGAGCTATAAACTCCCCACTTGTGATAGTGTAATGACAATGTACACATCCGCTCTACTGGATACCCCGATTAGAGGACACGTCTGATGAAAGGTGAATATGTGGTGATAGCAAGTTGTAGCGATGGTGTACCATGCTCTCTCTCTCTCTCACGTGGTACAATGTCCCAAGGTGAAGCGATAGTGTACCATACTCCCCTAGTGGTACAATGACCCAGTGTGAAGCCATGGTGTACCATGCTCTCCCTAGTGGTACAATGGCCTAATGTAAAGCGATGGTGTACATGCCCTCTCAAGTTATACAATGGCCAAAAGTGAATCGATGGTGTACCATGCTCTCTCTAGTGGTACAATGGCCCAATGTGAAGCGATGGTGTACATGCTCTCTCTAGTTGTACAATGTCTCAAGGTGAATCGATGGTGTACCATGCTCTCTCTAGTTAAACAATCGCCCAATGTGAAGCGATGGTGTACATGCTCTCTCTAGTTGTACAATGACCCAAAGTAAATCGATGGTGTACCATGCTCTCTCTAGTGGTACAATGACCCAAATGAAGCGATGGTGTACACGCTCTCTCTAGTGGTACAATGGCCCAATGTGAAGCGATGGTGTACATGCTCTCTCTAGTTGTACAATGGCCCAATGTAAAGCGATGGTGTACATGCTCTCCCTAGTGGTACAATGGCCCAATGTGAAGCGATGGTGTACATGTTCTCCCTAGTTGTACAATGACCCAGTGTGAAGCCATGGTGTACCATGCTCTCCCTAGTGGTACAATGGCCCAATGTGAAGCGATGGTGTGCATGCTCTCTCAAAATGTACAATGGCCCAAGGTGAATCGATGGTGTACCATGCTCTCTCTAGTGGTACAATGGCCCAATGTGAAGCGTTGGTGTACATGCTCTCTCTAGTTGTACAATGTCTCAAGGTGAATCGATGGTGTACCATGCTCTCTCTAGTTGTACAATCGCCCAATGTGAAGCGATGGTGTACATGCTCTCTCTAGTTGTACAATGACCCAAAGTAAATCGATGGTGTACCATGCTCTCTCTAGTGGTACAATGACCCAATATGAAGCGATGGTGTACACGCTCTCTCTAGTGGTACAATGGCCCAATGTGAAGCGATGGTGTACATGCTCTCTCTAGTTGTACAATGGCCCAATGTAAAGCGATGGTGTACATGCTCTCCCTAGTGGTACAATGGCCCAATGTGAAGCGATGGTGTACATGTTCTCCCTAGTTGTACAATGGCCCAAGGTGAATCAATGGTGTACCATGCTCTCCCTAGTGGTACAATGGCCCAAGGTGAAGCGATGGTGTACCATGCTCTCTCTAGTGGTACAATGGCCCAATATGAAGCCATGGTGTACCCAAGGTGAAGCGATGGTGTACCATGCTCTCCCTAGTGATACACTGGTCCAAGGTGAAGCGATGGTGTACCATGCTATCCTTAGTGGTACAATGGCCAAAGGTGAAGCGGTGGTGTACCATGCTCTCCCTAGCGGTACACTGACCTAAGATGTAGCGATGGTGTACCATGATCTGCCTAGTGATACAATGACCAAATGTGTAGCGATGGTGTACCATGCTCTGCCTAGTGGTACAATGGTCCAAGATGTAGTGATGGTGTACCCTGCACTGCCTAGTAGTACCATTTTCTCTCTATTGGTAAAATGACACATGGTGGTACAATGACACATGGTGGTCTCTCTGTTGTACATCGTGTCTGATATGCATACTGGGAAATGTTAAGTTGTTGCTATCGATTTAGGCATTTGGACGAAACAAAATGATAAAAGGAAAGAAACATCACTTTATTGTTTATGTATATATTTCTCTTCTCAATAAGTGTGTTATCAACTCTGGTTTTGAGAGCTATAACTGAAGTAAACGATATTAAATATTTAAAAGCAATAGCAGATATAAACGGGCAGTTTAAAAGCAACACAACAATGAAACAAAACACAAACAAACAAAAAACACTAGAACGATTACCAAAGAAAGTTTTTGTCATTCTGTTGCTGTCTTCTAAATATATTTTGCCAGAAAAGCTTATTTTCAATATAGATTATTAAGCCCATTTTTAGAGACCCACGAAGTCATATTATTACTAGTGAAGATTAAATAAACACATTCATATCGACACTAGAGTCGATACTTATTTTATCTTGTCAGAACTCCAATAAAGCACGTTGGTGTATAATACATTACACAATTCGCAAAATTTATACAAAAGCACAGATTCCGGTTTAAATATCACTGGTGTATCGCAATCAATTTTGAAATAAAAGGCGCACTTAGGTTAGATTGAAAAATATTCATACAGATACACTGTTTTATTACTATGTCGCCGCCTTCTCTTATAAAGCACTTTCCATTTCTGGAAAGTAAATATACATAGAATAACTTCATGTTTGGTTTAGGCAAGTTCAAAGAATAGGGTGCACAAATGCAGCGGAAACGGTATATTTAAATCGATTTTCTAGTCTATTAATTAGTTATTGACAGTACTTAATATGTACTTCCGGTATATATTTTTGATCTGGTTAAGTATTAAAATATTGATGAAAATGTGGAATAATGTGTTTCATTTTGAATCGTGTTCTATTTAGAATTTATTTCAATTATGCTGTTATTGTGGCTGTCTAAAAGATCGAGGGCTCGACTGTTGTAGCTTGTTTGTTATTCATATATAGTTACAATGATTTGGCTTCCATCCCTAGACATATATTGAGAGAGGTTAGTCATTTTCATTAGATATGTCTGTTTATATTCGAAATACTGTTAACATACATGTTTAAACACTTATTTCTGTTATACGTTTAAGTGTTTTATGACAACATTTTCTGATGTCCTGTGATTTATCGTAGTATAATCGAAGAGGATCAAGAACTGCACTTGCTCCCTATTTGTTTTGAATATACCAGTTTCTCCCCTCAAACGCTTCATTTAAGTGCCCCTGTTATCATTCCATATGTTTTGTTTTTATGTCCGTCTTAACAGATATTTATTGCAATACCCACTTGTATTGCTAGCAGTCTAGCTAAAATATCATCTAAATAAAAAACCAATCACAACTAAATAATGCTAGTTGAAAACCTTTTAGAATTAATTGAGATTCCGTAGTCATAGAGCATCCGGAAGTTCACACTACGCAAACCGGAAATGCATACTGTTCTGATGACGAGCTTATTACAAACTCATCACAAGTTTATTACACGAGTCGAGATTGATGCGTTTCCCGACATCGCTTGATAACGCTTTGTAAACCAGATAATTACAAATATTTGATGCTAATAAAACTCCGTTTCATCCGAGTGCGTGACGTGACATCCTACTTTGCCATCATACTTTCACTTCCGGTGCCAATGGTTTGTCGATTTCACCTAATTCGTGCGCATTCATCTTCATTTACTCCGAGCATGACGACAGTTTTGATCAATACGTGGAAGTAGCTTGTAAAAGACATGGTGGCAACCCAATGTGATGTTGCAAAAAGTAAAATATTTGTACAAAACGGTATATTGATGCGTATTCATATTCGTTACGTTTCATGTTCATCTTAGTTGATACTACATTTAAATATATTTAATAAATCAAATGTATAATACGTCAAATGTATGATGTTTTAATTTAAAAAGCAAGAGAACCACGAGGTCGAAGAACACTCTACTGGTTAACATTTCTGTGATGGCACTTGGGAGGAAGTGACGTATGCATTATATACAGTTGTTTCACATTTACATTTATCACATTTTCCTTGCGCGATACACACATTCTATTAATAGAAATTACAAACAGAGAAATGTCATCCCACGATCTGAAGCGGTTTAGAAGTTGATTAGAATGGACAAGAAATGTGAATAACATAACATGCTATCCTGAATGTTGTGCACACTGTACCGTTTATTAATATTCAGTTTCATCCCATTTGGTCCCATACACAGGACACAGTTAGTGAATGACATTGATCCATGACCTTGACCTTACACATGTGACCCCGAATTTATTCGAGATACACCATACATGAATAGGTCTTCACAATTTTTCAAACACTAATCAATGGCAAACATTGTCGAACTCGTTCAGGATCTTACTGAATCATGATTCAGAATCACACTGAATCAAACATTTGGTGGAAACCAGAAACAGTCTAGTATAGTTATATAACCGAACTTCCAAGATCTTATTGAAATAAACCCTTAATCTTATTTTGAAGAAAACATTTAGTAAAGTTACCGCGTCACAAGTAAAGTTACCGCTCTCACAAGTAAAGTAACCGCGCTCACAAGTAAAGTTACCGCATCACAAGTAAAGTAATCGCGCTCACAAGTAAAGTTACAAGTTACCGCGATCACAAGTAAAGTAACCGCGCTCACAAATAAAGTTACTGCGCTTACAAGTAAAGTAACCGTGCTCACAAGTAAAGTTACCGCGCTCACAAGTAAAGTAACCGCGCTCACAAGTAAAGTTACCGCGCTCACAAGTAAAGTAACCAGTAACCGCGCTCACAAGTAAAGTTACCACGCTCACAAGTAAAGTAACCGCTCTCACAAGTAAAGTTACCACGCGCACAACTAAAGTTACCGCGCTCACAAGTAAAGTAACCGCGCTCACAAGTAAAGTTACCGTGCTCACAAGTAAAGTAACTGCGCTCACAAGTAAAGTTACCGCGCTCACAAGTAAAGTAACCGCGCTCACAAGTAAAGTTACCGCGCTCACAAGTAAAGTTACCGCGCTCACAAGTAAAGTTACCGCGCTCACAAGCATGAATTACGTATTACCACATTAATAAGCCCTAAAAACCAAAGATAACAAAATTATATCATCTGGATTTGGGTTGATAAGGCTGTACATTTTGATACAATATTATGAACTTCATTTCTCCATTTCCATGCCCAAAATCATTTTCCGGGCAATACTCTGTTTATTTACTATCGTTCAATATCCATTTGATATCATTATCACAAAATTCCATAAAGCATGTTTTACCAGCATGGCGGTATTAGAGCAACATATGGCGCTGTGAGGTGGGTAGATAAGAACCAGACTCCCCATCTGTCGTGGGTAAACACGTACAGTTGGTCACCAAACACCAAGTCGATATTGGCAGAAACGTATATGTTCAATAATCAAGCGAGTTGAATATGTTGACACATTTTACATTTAAATATGAATTTTCATTAAATTCTGCAATCATCAGGTAGGTGTGGATTTACCAATGCTGCTTGATCTCTAAACTATACGCAAACTCTTCCCGGGATGGTCATATATAGTGCTCATGACCATCGAAAGTCGGTCTAGAAGAGAACGAACAAAAGGTGTTAGAGTACGTGGGTGAAATTGCTAATTATGGACATACGTAATAATCAAACCCTTGTTATATTGTGTTTAACACAGTAATATGTTAATCAACCTTACTGATGCGTATGTTGATATTCGGCAATATATTATTGCAATCATTTGTTTTACAATAAACGAACTCTAACTAGGAATCACGGCGATATGAATACAGTTGGCACGTATTTTACTATTGACAACGTAACAGGCCAAAGACACTATTAAAACGATAAATAACAAGTAGACTGATTCGGTAGGGTTTAATTGGAACAATAGTCTGTATATTTCATTCACGTACTTTTTTTTTTTTTTGTATATACTACTTCTATAATCGTTCGTCTTTTATTTGTAAGTTGCTATTACCGTTTCATAAATTAGCATTATATGCATATTCCTCATCTAATGTTTGTCTGCACTATGTCATCTTGCCTTGCCCCCATAATCGTCAATCAGCCCGGATTAGGATGTCATGGCAATAATTCTGGCATGTTTCTCGCAGTAACAAATACTCATTAAATTGGCACAAAACTCCCTGTTTGATTTCTGCACCGTGCTTTATTGTTAAATGACTTTAAATTGATTTAAATTGGCTATATTCGGATACACCGCCATATTTGCATACAGTTATTGGAGTGATCTCTGATCTTCTCGTTAAAGGGTCGCACAAGCCACGAGATCTTGAACGGTAACATGTCATAGGTCATTTGATGAAAATAGCAATGAATGGAAACAAGTCACGTGTGTTTGTCTTCAAAGATGGTCACTTAAAATGTCCGTTTAAAATTACAAATAAAAACTGCATTTTAAAAGACGGACGATTGTACAAAAATGGCAAAAATGGATCAATAACGCATGAATAGTGTTCAAACACTTGTTAGAGTTTTATTGATTTTATTTTAATTCGGTGTGACGCTCGCTAGATTTGTAACGTTCGTACTGCATCACAGTGACACATGCCATGGTGAAGAAATCATTGTTCGATGCGTCTATCATGTGCTTAATTGACAAACAGACACATAACATATTTGCGAAAATAATCGTCGGACAAATATTGTGCAAACATTGCAAACAATTATCCGACCAAATGAATCGATGACCCGATAGCAAAGCCGTGAGACATGTCGTCAGATACTGTCAGGCATTAGTTGCATTTAATAATAATAATAATATATATATAAAAAACCCACTCCTACTTAGATGCCAAGAAGACATTTTACAAATAAGTACCAGTAAAATATGTACACTATGTTTTCCATCAATTAACGTTTCTAAAAGGTTATACAAATAAATTTCGATGACGCGCATAACGTTATATTTTAACGGAAAAAGTTGCGGAGACCCACGTGTGTGATCGGGAGACGACCGTCCTCTCTCATAATGAGCTCGTAGGTGGCCTTTAATCCAATAAATATCCCCGGCCCCTCCCCATCACCAAACAGAACATTATATTCTTATATTTAAATAACATTTAGCACATTGATAAGATCTTGTAATTCAAATTAGGTGACAACAATTTTAAGTAAAAAAACTTGAAAAACGGAAAACAGTTCATCACGTAAAGTGTTGGAGTATTACCAATTCCCAGATCTTTTTAGTAAGGATCTCAGATGGGGCAGTTTGGTTGAAGGATAACACCTTCAACAAACACAGTGTTGTGTGAGTTATCTGTTATCGAAATATTTCTGTCGAATTTACAATAGCATACTTACTCCATGTAAATTCTGGAATTAGTTTATGCGGGCAGATAGCTCCAGGTGTGCACACATACATTTGACAATGTTATGAACCTTCTAGTTAAGCAAGCGACCACGTCTACTTCACAACCAAACGGCCAAAGCCTCTCAGACAAACACAACTTTAAAGCCAGACGACTAAACGGGAGAGTGCTAATGAAACAATTGATTGGCGGGTATTTTGACGGCAACCAATATGTTGATAGCACGCGTACCTTTTGTATGCGTGAGTATGTGCTCATCGGTCACGACCTTACAATTGTACTTCTAATATACACATACAATCAACGGAAATATATAACGGGAATTCGATATAAAAAGAAAATTGCAAAGTAAATTTGATGTTAATTAAACAAACACATACTACTAAAATGGCGATATTCCGTTGAAATATACAATAGTAACTCATAATATGCCCCTATTAGACAGTCGAATCGATAACTGGTAGAACACGTATCTGGTTTACTCTGATAGAACAAGTATCTGGTTTACTCTGGTAGGACAATGGTATCTCGTTTACTCTGGTAGAACAATGGTATCTCGTTTACGCTGGTAGAACCCGAATATCTCGTTAATTCTTGTAGAACAATGGAATCTCGTTAATTCTTGTAGAACACGGGAATCTCGTATATTCTTGTAGAACAAGGGAATCACGTTAAGTCTTGCAGAACGATGGTATCTCGTTTGCTCTGGTAGAACAATGGAATCTCGTTTAATACTGTAGGACAAAGGAATCTCGTTCATTACGTGGTCCGAGTATTAACTTTCATACCCCATCCAACCCCTTCTCCAAGAAGCGAAAACGGGTTTGGCTGGGGTATGAAATAAAACCTTAATTTCGTTTTAAAATTTGAATATTTTTAAGTAATTTTAAGCAGATTATCGCATTTCTTCAGTAAACAAAGTTTTTTAAACGTGTTTTATTGTCGAAATATCCGTTATAAAATCCTGCTAATATAAGCTTTCCCGTCGCTTAATGCAATTAAGGCGGGAGACGTAATGTAAATCTTGTAGAACAAAGGAACTAGTTTACTCTGAAAGAACCCGAATATCTCGTTAATTCTTGTAGAACAATATAATCTCGTTTACTCTGATATAACAAGAATATCTCGTTTATTCTTGGAGAACCAGGGAATCTCGTTTATTCTTGCAGAACAAAGGAATCTAATTCATTCTTGTAGAACAAGAGAATCTCGTTTACTCTGGTAGAACAAAGGTATCTCGTTAATTCTTGTAGAACAATGATATCTAGTTAATTCTCGTAGAACAAGGGAATCTCGTTTATTGTTGTAGAACAAGGGAATATCGTTTATTCTTGTAGAACAAGGGAATATCGTTAAGTCTTGCAGAGCAATGGTATCTCGCTTTTTTTGTAGAACAAGGGTATCTCGTTAAGTTTTGTAGAACAAGGAAATCTCGTTTATTTTTGTAGAACAAGGGAATCTCGTTAAGTCTTGTAGAACAAGGGAATCTGGTTTATTGTTGTAGAACAAGGGAATATCGTTTATTCTTGTAGAACAAGGGAATATCGTTAAGTCTTGCAGAGCAATGGTATCTCGTTTTTTTTTGTAGAACAATGGTAACTCGTTAAGTCTTGTAGAACAAGGGAATCTCGTTTATTTTTGAAGAACAAGGGAATCTCGTTATGTCTTGTAGAACAAGGGAATCTGGTTAAGTCTTGTAGAACAAGGGAATCTAGTTAAGAAAAACAGTGCAACTCGACTCGTTCCTTTTTCAGAGAGCAACACATTTCACACCGATGAACAATCAGAAAAAATGTAGCTCTCTTCATATAAGCACTCCAGAAAGACTCTTACAATAATTTTATTAGCGATATCAAAAACTGAATTAGCGATATCAAAAAATGATTTGTTGATATCAATAATTGCTTTCGAATTTTTGATATCGTTAAATCATTTTTTGATATCGGTAATGGAATTAGCGATATCGAAACAAAAAGGTTAACGTAATGCATATTTTGGAGAAATTAGGTCACAGTGACCTAGTTTTCAGGGTATGGTCAGTGCTTGATGAGAGGAAGATGCTGTTAACATTTGATGAAGAATGCAGATATATATAACAAAAATGTACCCCCCCCCCCCCACCCCCATATTTTTGTTTCTCCATGAGGTACGACAGGTGAGAATATTGATTATGGAATTTATCGAAGTATGAACACTGATCAAGTGATGCGATTTAACCAGTGAAAGATTGTGTAGAGTATAGAATAGTGTTAATGCCAATATTAAGAATTATTACTTAACGAAGCATCTTAAACTTGCACTTAACCCCCCCCCCCCCCCAAACCCCCCTCCCCCCCCCCCCCCCCCCCCCCTCTCTCTCTCTCTCCCCACCGCCCAAATTTAAACAAAAAGGTTAACCTAACGCATGATTTAGAGAAAGTAGGTCATAGTGACCTAGTTTTCAAGGTATGGTCATTGCTTGATGAGGAAGGTGCTGTTAAAATGTGATGAAGATCGGACATGGTAATGCTTAGATATAACAAAAACTTAATTCCCCCACCCGCCCAAACATAAACAAAAAGGTCAACGTAACGCATATTTTTGAGGAGGCCTAGTTTTCAGGATTTGGTCAGTGCTTGATGAGTGGAAGATGCTGTTAAAATTTGATGAAGATAGAACATGGTAATGTTGAGATATATAACAAAAACGTAACTTAATACTTATGCCTCCCTTTAAATGATGATATAAGGAAGACCATGCCCAGATTTGGTTGCTTTTTTGTGGTGGAGGCAGACCACCCATTTTTCCTGGGTAGAACCAGTACTGTTCACCTCCCGCCGTCCGTATTAATCGACACTTCCTCACTTATAAGTCGAGCTCCCAGTGGGAGTCGAACCCGCAGCGGTGAGAGGCGAAGGTTTACAACGCAACGTCGTTTAAACAGATAAGACATACTGATACAATTGTGTGTGAAGTTGAAATACAATCGGATGCGTCATGCCCTCAACACTAAGCTATCTCCATCTGAACACCCCGATGGTTACAGTGCAAACTTAAACACGGAACAGACAGCATATATGATGACTGTGACTGTTATCGTCTGCAAAGACGAGAGACGAGCTCAAATTTAAATTGGAACAGTTTCTCTTTCGCAAAATCGAATAAAGTGTATCTTTTGTAGTTGTATAATTTCGTAGATACAATGATTCCTAATGGTCCCACACATCACTAATTCAATCACCACTCAATCACCACTCAATCACCTAGCGTACGCCGATTACATACTATTATAAATACCCCGAAAGTGTAATCTAGAAGCCATTTACAGTTTCTAATGCAGCGTAAGAAATGTTTTTGGGGCACTTGCCTAGTTTAAATGATCGACAATTTGGGAGTTTTCATTGCATTAAAACTTGATTAAGATGTAATTAATGTATCAACAGTTTCGGACGAGCCGTCAGCGGTTTCTGGTTGATTTCACACACATATCAAACTGTTGTTCAAGCACTTAATAGACCACGGGTTCCTAGCCTAAAGCACTATTTCAAAAAAAGCTTTTGTACCAATAAAGTGTTTGTTCATGGTAAATTGTATTAAAATGTTTTTGTGTTTTTTTCCTAGGCGTAGGGATGAGGGTCAGTTTCAACGCATCTCAGTTTAAATATCGTGCAGTACTACAGTTCATATACGTGATGTTGTCCCAAACTTCCCCACCGTGAATGTACTTCAATTCAGATACGTGAGGTTGTCCCAAACTGCCCCTCCGTGACTGTACTGTAATTCATATACGTGATGTTGTCCCAAACTGCCCCACCGTGACTGTACTATAATTCAGATACGTGATGTTGTCCCAAACTGCCCCTCCTTGACTGTACTGTAATTCAGATACGTGAGGTTGTCCCAAACTGCCCCACCGTGACTGTACTGCAATTCAGATACGTGAGGCTGTCCCAAACTGCCTCACCGTGGCTGTACTATAATTAAGATATGTGAGGTTGTCCCAAACTGCCCCACCGTGACTGTACTATAATTAAGATACGCGAGGTTGTCCCAAACTGCCCCACCGTGACCTTACTATAATTCAGATACGTGAGGTTGTCCCAAACTGCCCCTACGTGACTGTACTGCAATTCAGATACGTGAGGTTGTCCCAAACTGCCCCTACGTGACTGTACTGCAATTCAGATACGTGAGGTTGTCCCAAACTGCCTCACCGTGACTGTACTATAATTCTGATACGTGAGCTTGTCCCACACTTCCCCACCGTGACTGTACTATAATTAAGATACGTGAGGTTGTCCCACACTGCTCCACCGTGACTGTACTATAATTAGGATAGTGAGGTTGTCCCAAACTGCCCACCGTGACTGTACTACAGTTCTGATACGTGAGGTTGTCCCAAACTGCCCCACCGTGACTGTACTATAATTCTGATACGTGAGGTTGTCCCAAACTGCCCCACCGTGACTGTACTATAATTCTGATATGTGAGGTTGTTCCAAACTGCCCACCGTGACTGTACTACAGTTATGATACGTGAGGTTGTCCCAAACTGCCCCACCGTGACTGTACTATAAGTCTGATACGTGAGGTTGTCCCAAACTACACCACCGTGACTGTACTACAGTTCAGATACGTGAGGTTGTCCCAAACAGCTCCACCGTGACTGTACTACAGTTCAGATACGTGAGGTTGTCTCACACTGCCCCTCCGTGACTGTAGTACAGTTCTGATATGTGAGATTGTTCCAAACTGCCCCACCATGACTGTACCACAGTTCAGATACGTGAGGTTGTCCCTAACTGCCCCACCGTGACTGTACTACAGTTCTGATACGTGAGGTTGTCCCACACTGCCCCTCCGTGACTGTACTACAATTCTGATATGTGAGGTTGTCCCAAACTGCCCCACCGTGACTGTACTACAGTTCAGATACGTGAGGTTGTCCCAAACAGCCCACCGTGACTGTACTACAGTTCAGATACGTGAGGTTGTCCCAATCTGCCCCACCGTGACTGTACTACAGTTCTGATAGGTGAGGTTGTCCCAAACACCGTGACTGTACTACAGTTCTGATACGTGACGTTGTCCCAAACACCGTGACTGTACTACAGTTCTGATACGTGACGTTGTCCCAAACACCGTGACTGTACAACAGTTCTGGTGCGTGAGGTTGTCCCAAACTGCCCACCGTGAATGTACTACAATTCTGATACGTGAGGGTGAATTGATTAAAGTAGATATAACAGACGAACAGGAAATGCAGCATTCACTGCCCACAGTCAACCAAAACACGCAGCATTCACTGCCCACATTCAACCAAATCACGCAGCATTCACTGCCCACAGTCAACCAAAACACGCAGTATTCACTGCCCACATTCAACCAAAACACGCAGCATTCACTGCCCACAGTCAACCAAAACACGCAGCATTCACTGCCCACAGTCAACCAAAACACGCAGCATGCACTGCCCACATTCAACCAAAACACGCAGCATTCATTGCCCATAGTCAACCAAAACACGCAGCATTCACTGCCCACATTCAACCAAAACACGCATAGACAAACAATGTGTACAAGGATAGCACTGTATGTAGCACAGTATGTAACACAGTATGTAACACAGTCTGTAACGCAGTATGTAACGCAGTATGTAGCGCAGTATGTAGCGCAGTATGTAGCACAGTATGTATCTAGCACAGTATGTAGCACAGTCTGTAACACAGTATGTAACGCAGTATGTAGCGCAGTATGTAGTACAGTCTGTAACACAGTATGTAACACAGAATGTAACACAGTATGTAGTACAGTCTGTAACACAGTATGTAACACAGTATGTATGTAGCACAGTCTGTAACACAGTATATAACACAGTAGGTAACGCAGTATGTAGCGCAGTATGTAGTATGTATGTAGCACAGTCTGTAACACAGTATGTAACACAGTAGGTAACGAAGTAGGTAGCGCAGTATGTAGCACAGTCTGTAACACAGTATGTAGCACAGTCTGTAGCACAGTATGTAGCGCAGTATGTAGCACAGTCTGTAACACAGTATGTAGCACAGTATGTAACACAGTATGTATGTAGCGCAGTATGTAACGCAGTATGTAGCGCAGTATGTAGTACAGTCTGTAACACAGTATGTAACACAGTATGTAACACAGTATGTAGCACAGTCTGTAACACAGTATGTATGTAGCACAGTATGTAACACAGTAGGTAACGCAGTATGTAGCGCAGTATTCAGCACAGTCTGTAACACAGTATGTAACACAGACTGTAACGCAGTATGAAACGCAGTATGTAGCGCAGTATGTAGCGCAATATGTAACGCAGTATGTAACGCAGTCTGTAACGCAGTATGTAACGCAGTATGTAGCGCAGGATGTAGCGCAGTAAGTATCACAGTATGTATGTAGCACAGTATGTAGCACAGTATGTAACGCAGTATGTAGCGCAGTATGTAACACGTTATGTAACGCAGTCTGTAACGCAGTATGGCGCAGTATGTAACACAGTATGTAACGCAGTATGTAGCGCAGTATGTAACGCAGTCTGTAACGCAGTATGTAGCGCAGTATGTAACGCAGTATGTAGCGCAGTATGTAGCGCAGTATGTAACGCAGTCTGTAACGCAGTATGTAACGCAGTATGTAACGCAGTATATAGCGCAGTATGTAGCGCAGTATGTAGCGCAGTATGTAACGCAGTCTGTAACGCAGTATGTAACGCAGTATGTAGCACAGTATGTAACACAGTATGTAGCACAGTATAATAATAAATAATAATAATTTCTTTATTTAACGAAGGTTAAAAACACATTAAGTTATGCATATAAAATACAAACATGTGGCCTTAGAACAATAATGCTATAACAGTAAACATCCATATACACATCCGACAAACACTCATTGGTTAATACATTCATAATATTCTTAATACATAATCAAGATATCTATAGTGTCATATATGACGGATATTTAAGCAATTACATGCATACAGTGCCAGTTTCACTCAAAAAATACAAATAAAAAATAAAATAACAACAACCCAACAGCGACATAATTATATAGTAATATCAGCTAGTTTGGAAAAGAAATTGTTTTAAATTGTATTTATACGAATTAAAGCTATTGATGTTACGTATATGTAAAGAAATTGTATAATACTATTGTACTGTAATAGCTGAAAGAATCGTTAAAAGAGTTTGTTCGATGTTGTTTTAGTGGAAAAAGATCTTTTCGCTTAATGGAACGCAACATATAATTTTCATTGTGAGAGAAGCAAATTGGATTTGACAGGTATTTTGGTACTAGTTCATTTTTACATTTAAAAACTAATTTTCCTATATGATATAGACATCGGTTTTCGAATGATAACCAACCCAATTCTTTAAACATTATTTTATTCAGTATTATTCGTGCTGCCCTTTTTTGAATTTTTGTTATTTTCATGATTTCAGCTTTCGAACTAACTCCCTTTCCCCAAATAGTGCAAAAGTATGTAGCGCAGTATGTAGCTCAGTATGTATGTAGCACAGTATGTAGGAAAGTCTGTAACACAGTCTGTAGCACATTATGTAGCACAGTATGTAGGCAAGTCTGTAACACAGTCTGTAGCACAT
The DNA here is from genome assembly GCA_037043455.1 of Cyrtodaria siliqua. Lineage (NCBI taxonomy): Eukaryota > Metazoa > Mollusca > Bivalvia > Adapedonta > Hiatellidae > Cyrtodaria > Cyrtodaria siliqua. Next base: position 257,228 of record JAWPHD010001357.1, read on the forward strand.
TATGTAGCACAGTATGTAGGAAAGTCTGTAACACAGTCTGTAGCACAGTATGTAGCACAGTATGTAGGCAAGTCTGTAACACAGTCTGTAGCACAGTATGTAGCACAGTATGTAGCGCAGTATGTAGCACAGTCTGTAGCACAGTATGTAGCACAGTATGCATGTAGCGCAATATGTAACGCAGTCTGTAGCACAGTATGTAGCACAGTATGTAGGCAAGTCTGTAACACAGTCTGTAGCACAGTATGTAGCACAGTATGTAGCGCAGTATGTAGCACAGTCTGTAGCACAGTATGTAGCACAGTATGCATGTAGCGCAATATGTAACGCAGTATGTAGCTCAGTATGTAGCACAGTATGTAGCGCAGTATGCATGTAGCGCAATATGTAACGCAGTATGTAGCTCAGTATGTAGCACAGTATGTAGCGCAGTATGCATGTAGCGCAATATGTAACGCAGTATGTAGCTCAGTATGTAGCACAGTATGTAGCAAAGTATGCATGTAGCGCAATATGTAACGCAGTATGTAGCGCAGTATGTAGCTCAGTATGTAGCACAGTATGTAGCACAGTATGTAACGCAGTCTGTAACGCAGTATGCAGCGCAGTATGCATCGCAGTATGTAACACACTATGTAACAGTATGTAACGCAGTATGCAGCGTAGTGTGTAACGCAGTATGTAATACACTATGTAACAGTATGTAACGCAGTATGCAGCGTAGTGTATAACGCAGTATGTAGCGCAGTATGTAACGCAGTATGTAACGCAGTATGTAGCGCAGTATGTAACGCAGTATGTAACACACTATGTAACAGTATGTAACGCAGTATGCAGCGTAGTGTGTAACGCAGTATGTAACGCAGTATGTAACACAATATGTAACAGTATGTAACACAGTTTGTAACACAGTATGTAACACAGTATGTAACAGTATATGTAGCATTCACAGAACAAATATAAACAGAAGCCGATTATGCAGCATCACACATATAATCAAGGTTGTCCTGTTTGAAAACGAGTAAACAATTTGATAACCAAAGTGATCATTTTCAAATCAGAATCCAAACGAACTCCAGTATTTATAGCAAGATGTTAGGTTTAAATATTATGTAACAACCATATGCTGGTTTATACGCGCTCCCATTAAGGTTCATAGCTCTGTTGTATTGAGTGTTTTGTACCGAGTTTAACCTTTTACACTCTGCACATTTTTCCTAAAATTTCAAAATGATAGATGCTTGATGTCTTTTTAAAAACTTGAAATAGTTTAAAGTTAACGTTTAAAATCCGACTATTTTTAGGAATAAAATCAATTTTTGATAAAACATTAATAAAGTGAAACGGTCAAATTTTAAAGAAACTAGCCCTCCAAATAACAGGAAAATTACAAAACCGTGTATCGACACCCTAGACACTACAACCCGTGTATCGACACCCTAGACACTACAACCCGTGTATCGACACCCTAGACACTACAACCCGTGTATCGACACCCTAGACACTACAACCCGTGTATCGACACCCTAGACACTACAACCCGTGTATCGACACCCTAGACACTACAACCCGTGTATCGACACCCTAGACACTACAACCCGTGTATCGACACCCTAGACACTACAACCCGTGTATCGACACCCTAGACACTACAACCCGTGTATCGACACCCTAGACACTACAACCCGTGTATCGACACCCTAGACACTACAACCCGTGTATCGACACCCTAGACACTACAACCCGTGTATCGACACCCTAGACACTACAACCCGTGTATCGACACCCTAGACACTACAACCCGTGTATCGACACACTAGACACTACAACCCGTGTATCGACACCCTAGACACTACAACCCGTGTATCGACACCCTAGACACTACAACCCGTGTATCGACACCCTAGACACTACAACCCGTGTATCGACACCCTAGACACTACAACCCGTGTATCGACACCCTAGACACTACAACCCGTGTATCGACACCCTAGACACTACAAAACCGTGTATCGACACCCTAGACACTACAACCCGTGTATCGACACCCTAGACACTACAAAACCGTGTATCGACACCCTAGACACTACAACCCGTGTATCGACACCCTAGACACTACAACCCGTGTATCGACACCCTAGACACTACAACCCGTGTATCGACACCCTAGACACTACAACCCGTGTATCGACACCCTAGACACTACAACCCGTGTATCGACACCCTAGACACTACAACCCGTGTATCGACACCCTAGACACTACAACCCGTGTATCGACACCCTAGACACTACAACCCGTGTATCGACACCCTAGACACTACAAAACCGTGTATCGACACCCTAGACAGATGTTCAGGTCATATAATGATGTATACATGTGACATTTAAAAGTATAATTGTGTTCACGGGTTCTTAAAATATCCGTGACTGAATATGCGTTAAATGAATTATGAATTGGTAACTCTTTATTCGATGATCTAGGCTTGGTTGGTTAAAGCCGTTTATATTGTGTCTATAGAATTTGGATTCTTAAAATATGTAAACTATATGTATAGCTCGTCGTCAGTAGGTTTAAATGGTGTACATATGTTGTAAAATGTTTATGTTGGTCTTCAAGCATTGCTAACGTTGGCTATCTTACTTCACTTCACTTCACTGGTTACTTCGATATATGACATAGGCAATGTTTAGTACATGCCTACATGAGGATTGTTAACCCTCCGTATATCATGCTACTAGTTTATTCCCATTCATGATAACTTAGTACATTACCAGTAGTAAATCGGACAAAGTCCACCACCACTTCGATTACATTGATATTGCTACAGGAATTTTCAGCATGAGAGCGTGTCTTACTTTCAGTTATCCATTTCACCTTTATTTTGGTCCATTACAATTTTAATTAGCATTGTGTTTCCATCACGGATTCCACTACTGTTGCAACTTTGATACTTCAATATGTTATTATTAACACGACTTTTTTTTAAAAAAAACAAAGAGAAGCTTTTTCGGTTCATTTGATACTTGCAACTCTTAACTTTCATTTACTAATTCCATATTGTTGGTTTTCAATGCTTACTTTCAGTAAAAAGATCCACTACTGTGGCTAGTCAGTTATTTCGATAAATAATTCAACTTCTTTAGCATGAGCTTAGTTTTTCAGTAAATAATTCAACGACTTTCACAAACGTTATAGTTTATATGAGCATTGTTTTTTTCAATAAAAAATAACGACTTTTGGGATATTTTATAATTTATACGAGCATCCTTAAATTCGGTAAATAATTCAACGAATTTCTCACTTTGAAATTCGCAACTATTAATACCTGTGTATAATCAAACGATTGTAAGTTATGTTTGTTACTTAATGGTGTATGCAAGCAATGAGTCCTTCTCCAGTTGTTGTCACTGGCTTTATAAGAACATTGGCTAGTTTCTGTAACTGATTCCGCTTCTTTGGACGCTTTGATCTCTTCTTTCGGTATTACTCTCTTCTTAGGAAATGATATTTCATATGAGTTGTGTTTATCTCTTGATATTTTTTCAGTTAGACATTTCACTATGTTCATTGGTTTTATATTTCATGAGTACTGTAAGTCAATAAACATACGTCTTTGGTCACGTGACTGTTTTTATAAACGAATTTCCGGAACTGATTGTACTTAATTTTGTCACTTCGATATACAGATATATGTATTGCACATTATATATGTATTGCACATGATATATGTATTGTACATGATATTGAGCTTTGATTTGGTACAGTAAAAATATCGACTACTTCGATCACTATTAACATTGTTTACTTTATTAAATAAATTGCCTTCTTCGGTCACATTGATCTTTTTATATCGGCATTTCTCATTCAAACTTGATTACTTCAGTTATACGAGCATTTCTTACATACAATTGCACTCCTCCTTTGGTCACTTTAATAATAACTCCAACTTATTATGTCACTCTGATATTTTTGTATGAGCATTGTTTACTTTCAATAAATGCGTCTATTGCGTCGGTCACCTCGATATTTGCAATCCCTATTTCTATAAATGATTCCACTTCCGGAACTACTTTTGATGTACTAATACATCAGCTGATGCTTACTTGCAGTGTTCCTTCTCTGCAGTAATAATATGGACACGTGATACGAGAATTTCTATTTTCGATGTATAATAGTTTACTAACTTTAATTTTCATGAGTATTTCTATCTTGGTGCTTATTCTAGCTATGTCTCTTTGATATGTCATCTGAGCATTTCTACTTTTCAGTTTGGTATCTTTTATTTTTATTTTTTTTTATTTTTGTCACTTATATTGTTAATGAGCATTGAGTTTCCAAGATGCAACATTGATATATTATTACGTATATGAATTGAATAATAAAACAACGTTGATCCCTTTGATACGTTCAATTCTCACTTTCATTAAATAATTGCACAATGTTGGTTACTTATACATTTTAATGCTTGCTTTCATTACATAGTTGCCACTTTTTTAGTCAGTACTTTCGACAAATAATTCAGCTTCGTTAGTATTTTTTTATATTACCTTTGTTGATGAGCTTTGTTTATTTTCAGTAAATAATCCAACGAGTTGTATATGATATGGAGTGTTTATATGAACATTACTTACATTCAATCAATAATTCAAAGACGTTGGAATAGATTATAATTCATATGAGCATTGCTTAACTTCGGTAAATAATTCAACGACTTTCTCACTTTGAAATATTCTTCTACAGTTGTTGTCACTAGTTTTATAAAAACAGTAGTTCCTCTCAGTAAATTATTCAATGACGTTGGCATAGAACACTATTTAAATTCAGTAAATAATGAACCAGCTTTGGTATATTTAACAATGTACATGAGCTTTGCTTGAATTCAGGAAATAATTCAACGACTTTCTCACTTTGAATTTTTTTTCTACACTTGTTGTCACTAGTTTTATAAGAACATAGTTAACAGTGGTTACTCTCAGTAAATGATTCCACTTCGTTTGACACTTTGATATCCTCTTTGGGCATTGTTGTTACCAAATGATATGTCATATGATCTTTGCTTATTTTTAGCAAGTAATTACACAACTTTGGTCTCTTGATAATTTTTCAGTAAGACATTCCACTATTTTCGTTAATGTTACACTGCATATGAGTACTGCAAGTCAATTAACATACGTCTTTGGTCGCTTGTCAGTAATATGTTCATAAACGCATTTCAGGAGATTATTCTGCTACTTTCCATACCTTTCATTTAGGTTATAGTACAGCATTCCTTAACTTTTGAGGGGAAGAACACTACTGTGTTCAGTTTGATATTGTATTCGAATCTTGATTTGGTACAGTAAAAAAATCGACTACTTTGGCAGCTTATATTTTGCAGATTGTACATGCGATTTTTTTATATTTCAACTTAAAACTAGTTTGATCTCTTTTATAGTGTGTATCAGAATTTCTTTCTTGCAGCTGATTTTTTTAATGAACATTTCTATCTTGCATCTTATACTAGTTTGGTTTCTTTGCATTTTATGTGAGCATTTCTATCTTTCACATTACATTACTTTGATTACTTGGTATTTACTAATAACTATCTTTCACCTGATACGAGTTTAATCACCTTGATATTTTGTGAGAATTACCATCATCATATATATATATATATATAAGCATTTCTATCCAGCGGTCTCTTTCATTTTTTATGTGACCATTTATATCTTTCATCTTATGCGAGTTTTGCTACTTCAATTTTTTATGTGAGCATTTCCATCTTGCAGCTTATGCTAGTTTGGTCACTTTGATATTTTAGGTGAGCATTTCTATCTTGCAGTTTACGCTAGTTTGGTCAGTTTGATATTTTATGAGCATTTATATCTGATGTTAGTTTGGTCTCTGATTTTTTGTATGAGAATTTATATCTTGCAGCTTATACTAGTTTGGTCATTGATTTTGTAACTATCGTTCACCTTATGCTAGTTTGGTCTCTTTGATTTTTAATGCGAGCATGTATATATTTAAGCTGATGTCAGTTTGGTTACTTTGATGTTTTATGTGAGCATTTCTATCTTGCAGCTTATACTAGTTTGGTCATTTTGATATTTTATATGAGCATTTCTATCTAGCAGCTTATGCTAATTTGGTCTCTTTGATTTTTATGTGAGCACTTATATCTTTAAGCTGATGTTAGTTTGGTCTCTGATTTTTTTGTATGAGAATTTATATCTTGCAGCTTATACTAGTTTGGTCATTGATTTTGTAACTATCGTTCACCTTATACTAGTTTGGTCTCTTTGATGTTTATATGAGCAGTTCAGTCTTGCTGCTTATATTAATTTGGTCACTCCATTTTATTTGAGCATTTATATCTAGCGGTTTATACTATGCTAGTCACTGATTTTTTACATGAGCAGTTCAGTCTTGCAACTTATATTAGTTTGGTCACTCCATTTTATATGAGCATTTCTATCTTTCAGCTTATGCTAATTTGGTCACTTTGAGTTTTCATGAGAATGGTTCTGTTTCTGTTATTATGGCCTTCAGTAGATGCGTGTGCTTCTGTTGTCATAGCCTTTAGTAGATGTTTCTACTTCTGTTATTACAGCCTTCAGTGATGTTTCTGCTTCTGTTATCATAGCTTTCATTGATGTTTCTGTTACTGTTATTATAGCCTTCAGTAGATGTTTCTGTTATTATAGCCTTCAGTAGATGTTTCTGCTTCTGTTATTATAGCCTTCAGTGATGTTTCTGCTTCTGTTATCATAGCTTTCATTGATGTTTCTACTTCTGTTATTATAACCTTCAGTGATGATTCTGCTTCTGCTATTAAAGCCTTCAGTGATGTTTCTGTTATTATAGCCTTCAGTGATGTTTCTGCTTCTGTTATTATAGCCTTCAGTAGATGTTTCTGATTCTGTTATCATAGCTTTCATTGATGTTTCTACTTCTGTTATTATAGCCTTCAGTGATGATTCTGCTTCTGCTATTAAAGCCTTCAGTGATGTTTCTGTTTCTGTTATTATAGCCTTCAGTGATGTTTCTGCTTCTGTTATTATAGCCTTCAGTGATGATTCTGCTTCTGCTATTAAAGCCTTCAGTGATGTTTCTGCTTCTGTTATCAGCTTTCACTGATGTTTCTACTACTGTTATTAAAGCCTTCAGTAGATGTTTCTGTTATTATAGCCTTCAGAAGATGTTTCTATTTCTGTTATTATAGCCTTCAGTGGTGTTTCTGCTTCTGTTATCATAGCTTTCATTGATGTTTCTACTACTGTTATTAAAGCCTTCAGAAGATGTTTCTGTTTCTGTTATTATCGCCTTCAGTAGATGTTTCTACTTCTGTTATTATAGCCTTCAGTAGATGTTTCTGATTCTGTTATTATAGCCTTCAGTGATGTTTCTGCTTCTGTTATCATAGCTTTCATTGATGTTTCTACTTCTGTTATTATAGCCTTCAGTGATGATTCTGCTTCTGCTATTAAAGCCTTCAGTGATGTTTCTGTTTCTGTTATTATAGCCTTCAGTGATGTTTCTGCTTCTGTTATTATAGCCTTCAGTGATGTTTCTGCTTCTGTTATCATAGCTTTCATTGATGTTTCTACTTCTGTTATTATAGCCTTCAGTGATGATTCTGCTTCTGCTATTAAAGCCTTCAGTGATGTTTCTGTTTCTGTTATTATAGCCTTCAGTGATGTTTCTGCTTCTGTTATTATAGCCTTCAGTGATGATTCTGCTTCTGCTATTAAAGCCTTCAGTGATGTTTCTGCTTCTGTTATCAGCTTTCACTGATGTTTCTACTACTGTTATTAAAGCCTTCAGTAGATGTTTCTGTTATTATAGCCTTCAGAAGATGTTTCTATTTCTGTTATTATAGCCTTCAGTGGTGTTTCTGCTTCTGTTATCATAGCTTTCATTGATGTTTCTACTACTGTTATTAAAGCCTTCAGAAGATGTTTCTGTTTCTGTTATTATCGCCTTCAGTAGATGTTTCTACTTCTGTTAATATAGCCTTCAGTGATGATTCTGCTTCTGTTATTAAAGCCTTCAGTGATGATTCTGCTTCTGCTATTATAGCCTTCAGTGATGTTTCTGCTTCTGTTATAATCTCCTTCAGTAGATGTTTCTACTTCTGTTATTATAGCCTTCAGTGACGATTCTGCTTCTGTAATTATAGCCTTCAGTGATGATTCTGCTTCTGTTATTATCGCCTTCAGTATATGTTTCTACTTCTGTTATTATAGCCTTCAGTAACGTTTCCGCTTCTGTTATCATAGCTTTCATTGATGTTTCTACTACTGTTATTAAAGCCTTCAGTAGATGTGTCTGTTATTATAGCCTTCAGAAGATGTTTCTGTTTCTGTTATTATAGCTTTCAGTGAAGTTTCTGCTTCTGTTATCATAGCTTTCATTGATGTTTCTACTACTGTTATTACAGCTTTCAGTAATGTTTCTACTTCTGTTATCATAGCTTTCATTGATGTTTCTACTACTGTTATTACAGCTTTCAGTAATGCTTCTAGTTCTGTTATTATAGTGACGTTTCCGCTTCTGTTATTATAGTCTTCGGTGATGTTTCTGTTGCTGTTATTATAGACTTAGGTGATGTTTCTGTTGCCGTTATTATAGCCTTCAGTAGATGTTTCTGCTTCTGTTATTATAGACTTCAGTGAAGTTTCCGCTTCTAATATTTTAGTTTTCAGTGATGTTTCTGTTATTATAGCCTTCAGTGATGTTTCTGTTATTATAGATTTCAGTGATGCTTCTCCTTCTATTAGTATAGCCTTCAGTGATGTTAATGTTACTATAGCCTTGAGTAGATGATTCTGCTTCTGTTAGTATAGCCTTTAGTAGATGTTTCTGCTTCTGTTATTATAGCCTTCGGTGATATTTCTGCTTCTGCTATTATAGCTTTCATTGATATTTCTGTTTCTTTTATTATAGCAGTGATGTTTCTGCTTATGTTATTATAGCCTTCAGTGATGTTTCTGCTTCTGTTATTATAGCTTTCGGTGATGTTTCTGCTTCTGATATTATAGCTTTCATTGATGTTTCTGCTTCTTCTATTATAGCCTTCAGTGATGTTTCTGCTTATGTTATTATAGCTTTCGGTGATGTTTCTGCTTCTGCTATTATAGCTTTCATTGATGTTTCCGCTTCTTTTATTATAGCCTTCAGTGATGTTTCTGCTTATGTTATTACAGCCTTCAGTGATGTTTCTGCTTCTGTTATTATAGCTTTCAGTAATGTTTCTGCTTCTGTTATTATAGCTTTCGGTGATGTTTCTGCTTCTGCTATTATAGCTTTCATTGATGTTTCTGCTTCTTTTATTATAGCCTTCAGTGATGTTTCTGCTTATGTTATTATAGCCTTCAGTGATGTTTCTGCTACTGTTATTATAGCTTTCAGTATTGTTTCTGTTACTGTTATAGCCTTCAGTGATGTTTCTGTTATTATAGCCTTCAGTGATGTTTCTGATTCTGTTATTACAGCCTTCAGGTAATAGTTCTGCTTCTGTTATCATAGCCTTCAACGATGTTTCTGCTTCTGCTATTATAGCTTTCATTGATGTTTCTGCTTCTTTTATTATAGCCTTCAGTGATGTTTCTGCTTATGTTATTACAGCTTTCAGTGATGTTTCTGCTTCTGTTATTATAGCTTTCAGTAATGTTTCTGCTTCTGTTATTATAGCTTTCGGTGATGTTTCTGCTTCTGCTATTATAGCTTTCATTGATGTTTCTGCTTCTTTTATTATAGCCTTCAGTGATGTTTCTGCTTATGTTATTATAGCCTTCAGTGATGTTTCTGCTACTGTTATTATAGCTTTCAGTATTGTTTCTGCTACTGTTATAGTCTTCAGTGATGTTTCTGTTATTATAGCCTTCAGTGATGTTTCTGATTCTGTTATTACAGCCTTCGGTTATGTTTCTGCTTCCGTTAGCATAGTCTTTAGTAGATGTTTCTGCTTCTGTAGTTACAGCCTTCAGCGATATGTGTGCTTCTAGTATTATAGCCTTCATTGATGTTTCTGCTTCTGTTATCATAGCATTCAGTGATGTTTCTGCTTCTGTCATTATAGCCTTTTATAGCCTTTAGTCTTCATTTCCGCTTGTTATTATAGCCCTCAGCGATGTTTCTGCTTCTGTTATCATACCCTCAGCGATGTTTCTGCTACTTTTATTATAGCAATCAGTGACGTTTCTGCTTCAGTTATAATAGCCTTCAGTGATGTTTCTGTTATTATAGCCTTCAGTGATGTTTCTGCTTATGTTATTACAGCTTTCAGTGATGTTTCTGCTTCTGTTATTATAGCTTTCAGTAATGTTTCTGCTTCTGTTATTATAGCTTTCGGTGATGTTTCTGCTTCTGCTATTATAGCTTTCATTGATGTTTCTGCTTCTTTTATTATAGCCTTCAGTGATGTTTCTGCTTATGTTATTATAGCCTTCAGTGATGTTTCTGCTTCTGTTATCGTAGCATTCAGTGATGTTTCTGCTTCTGTCATTATAGCCTTTTATAGCCTTTAGTCTTCATTTCCGCTTGTTATTATAGCCCTCAGCGATGTTTCTGCTTCTGTTATCATACCCTCGGCGATGTTTCTGCTACTTTTATTATAGCAATCAGTGACGTTTCTGCTTCAGTTATAATAGCCTTCAGTGATGTTTCTGTTATTATAGCCTTCAGTGCTGTTTCTGCTTCTGTTATTATAGCCTTCAGTGATGTTTCTGCTTCAATTATCATAGCCTTCAGTGACGTTTCCGCTTCTGTTATTATAGCCTTCAATGATGTTTTTGCTTCTTTTATTATAGTCTTCAGTGATGTTTCTGTTTCTGTTATTTTAGCATTCGATAATGTTTCTGTTTCTGTTATCATAGCCTTCAGTGACGTTTCCGCTTCTGTTATCATAGCCTTCAGTGATGTTTCTGCTTATGTTATTATAGCCTTCAGTGATATGTCTGCTTCTGTTATTATAACCTTTGGTAATGTTTCTGCTTCTGTTATTATAGCATTCGGTGATGCTTCTTCTTCTGCTATCATGACATTCGGTGACGTTTCTGCTTATGTCTTTATATCCTTCAGTGATGTTTCTGCTTCCGTTATCATAGACTTCAGTGTCGTTTCCGCTTCTGTTATCATAGCCTTTAATAATGTTTCTGATTCTGTTATTATAGCCTTCACTGATGTTTCTGCTTGTTATCACAGCCTTCGGTAATGTTTCCGGTTCTGTTATTACAGCTTTCAGTGAGATTTCTGCTTGTTATATTAGCCTTCAGTGACGTTTCCGCTTCTGTTATTATAGCCTTCAGTGATGTTTCTGCTTATGTTATTATAGCCTTCAGTGATATGTCTGCTTCTGTTATTATAACCTTTGGTAATGTTTCTGCTTCTGTTATTATAGCATTCGGTGATGTTTCTGCTTCTGTTAGTATAGCCTTCGGTAATATTTCTGCTTCTGTTATTATAGCCTTCAGTTATGTTTCTGTTGCTGTTATTATAACCTTCGGTAATGTTTCTGCTTCTGTTATTAAAGTCTTCAGTGATGTTTCTGCTGCTGTTATCATAGACTTCGGTAATGTTTGCGCTTCTGTTATTATAGCCTTCAGTGACGATTCTGCTTATATAATAATAGTCTTCAGTGATGTTTTTACTTCTGTTATAATAGCCTTCAGTGATATTTCTGCTTCTGTTATCACAGCCTTCAGTGACGAATCCGCTTCTGTTATTATAGCCTTCAGTGATGTTTCTGTGGCTATTATTATGGCCTTCAGTGATGTTCCTGCTTCTTTTATCATAGCGTTCAATGATATTTTTGCTTCTTTTATCATAGCCTTCAGTGAAGTTTCAGCTTCTGCTATCATAGCTTTCAGTGGTTTCTACTTCTGTTATTCTAGCCTTCAGTGATGATTCTGATTATGTTATAGCCTTCAGTGATAATTCTGCTTCTGTTATTACAGCCTTTAGTGATGTTTCTGCCTCTCTTATTAGTGCCTTTAGTAGATGTTTCTGCTTTTGTTATTCTAGCCTTCAGTGATGATTCTGATTGTGTTATAGCCTTCAGTGATGTTTCTGCTTCTGTTATTATAGCTTTCAGTGATGTTTCTGCTTCTGTTATTATAGCTTTCAGTGATGTTTCTACTTCTGTTATTCTAGCCTTCAGTGATGATTCTGATTATGTTATAGCCTTCAGTGATAATTCTGCTTCTGTTATTATAGCCTTAGTGATGTTTCTGCTTCTCTTATTATAGCCTTTAGTAGATGTTTCTGCTTCTGTTATTCTAGCCTTCAGTGATGATTCTGATTGTGTTATAGCCTTCAGTGATGTTTCTGCTTCTGTTATTATAGCCTTTAGTAGATGTTTCTGCTTCTGATATTTTAGCATTCAGTGATGTTTCTGCTTCTGTTATTATAGCTTTGGGTAATGTTTCTACTTCTGTTATTATAGCCTTCAGTGATGTTTCTGTTTCTGTTATTATAGCCTTCTGTGATGTTTCTGTTTCTGTTATCATAGCCTTCAGTAATGTTTATGCTTCTGTTATCATATCATTCTGTTATCATAGTCTTCTGTGATGTTTCTGCTTCTGTTATTATAGCCTTCAGTAGATATTTCTGCTTCTGTTATTCTAGTCTTCAGTGATGTTTCTGCTAATGTTATTATGCTGTTGCTGTTATTATAGCCTTGAGTGATGTTTCTGCTTATGTTACAGCCTTCAGTCATCTTTCTGCTTCTGTTATTATAGCCTTCAGTGATGTTTCTGCTTGTGATTATAGCCTTCAGTGATGTTTCTCTCATTATAGCCTTCAGTGATGTTTCTGCTTCTGTTATTATAGCATTCGGTGGTGTTTCTGTTATGATAGCTTTCGGTGACGTTTCTGCTTCTGTTATTATAGCATTCAGCGACGTTTCAACTTCTGTTATTATACCCTTCAGTGATGTTTCTGTTTCTGTTAGTATAGCCTTCAGTGATCTTTCTGCTTTGTTATTATAGCATTTAGTAGATGTTTCTGCTTCTGTTATTATAGCCTTTAGTGATGTTTCTGTTTCTGTTAGTATAGCCTTCAGTGATCTTTCTGCTTTGTTATTATAGCCTTCATTGATGTTTCTGCTTCTGTTAGTAAAGCCTTCAGTGATGTTTCTGTAATTATAGCCTTCGGTGATGTTTCTCCTTCTGTTATTATAGCATTCAATGATGTTTCTGATGCTGTTATTATAGCCTTCGGTGACGTTTCTGCTTCTGTTATTATAGCCTTCAGTGAGGTTTCTGCTACTGTTATTACAGCCTTCAGTAATGTTTCTGCTTCTGTCATCATAGCCTTTAGTAATGTTTCTGCTTCTGTTATTATAGACTTCAGTGATGTTTCTGTAGGTTCTTATAACCTTTGGTAATGTTTCTGCTTCTGTTATTCTAGCCTTTAGTGATGCTTCTGCTTCTGTTATTATAGCCTTCAGTGATGTTTCTGTTGCTGTTATTATTACATGTGGTAATGTTTCTGCTTCTGTTATTATAGCCTTTAATGATGTTTCTGCTTCTGTTATTATAGCCTTTAGTAGATGTTTCTGCTTCTGTTATTTTAGCATTCAGTGATGTTTCTGCTTCTGTTATTATAGCTTTGGGTAATGTTTCTACTTCTGTTATTATAGTCTTCAGTGATGTTTCTGTTTCTGTTATTATAGCCTTCTGTGATGTTTCTGTTTCTGTTATCATAGCCTTCAGTAATGTTTCTGCTTCTGTTATCATATCATTCTGTTATCATAGTCTTCTGTGATGTTTCTGCTTCTGTTATTATAGCCTTCAGTAGATATTTCTGCTTCTGTTATTATAGTCTCCAGTGATGTTTCTGCTACTGTTATTATGCTGTTGCTGTTATTATAGCCTTGAGTGATGTTTCTGCTTATGTTACAGCCTTCAGTCATCTTTCTGCTTCTGTTATTCTAGCCTTCAGTGATGATTCTGATTATGTTATAGCCTTCAGTGATAATTCTGCTTCTGTTATTACAGCCTTTAGTGATGTTTCTGCCTCTCTTATTAGTGCCTTTAGTAGATGTTTCTGCTTCTGTTATTCTAGCCTTCAGTGATGTTTCTGCCTCTCTTATTAGTGCCTTTAGTAGATGTTTCTGCTTCTGTTATTCTAGCCTTCAGTGATGATTCTGATTGTGTTATAGCCTTCAGTGATGTTTCTGCTTCTGTTATTATAGCTTTCAGTGATGTTTCTGCTTCTGTTATTATAGCTTTCAGTGATGTTTCTACTTCTGTTATTCTAGCCTTCAGTGATGATTCTGATTATGTTATAGCCTTCAGTGATAATTCTGCTTCTGTTATTATAGCCTTAGTGATGTTTCTGCTTCTCTTATTATAGCCTTTAGTAGATGTTTCTGCTTCTGTTATTCTAGCCTTCAGTGATGATTCTGATTGTGTTATAGCCTTCAGTGATGTTTCTGCTTCTGTTATTATAGCCTTCACTGATGTTTCTGCTTCTGTTATTATAGCCTTTAGTAGATGTTTCTGCTTCTGTTATTTTAGCATTCAGTGATGTTTCTGCTTCAGTTATTATAGCTTTGGGTAATGTTTCTACTTCTGTTATTATAGCCTTCAGTGATGTTTCTGTTTCTGTTATTATAGCCTTCTGTGATGTTTCTGTTTCTGTTATCATAGCCTTCAGTAATGTTTCTGCTTCTGTTATCATATCATTCTGTTATCATAGTCTTCTGTGATGTTTCTGCTTCTGTTATTATAGCCTTCAGTAGATATTTCTGCTTCTGTTATTATAGTCTTCAGTGATGTTTCTGCTACTGTTATTATGCTGTTGCTGTTATTATAGCCTTGAGTGATGTTTCTGCTTATGTTACAGCCTTCAGTCATCTTTCTGCTTCTGTTATTATAGCCTTCAGTGATGTTTCTGCTTGTGCTTATAGCCTTCAGTGATGTTTCTCTTATAATAGCCTTCAGTGATGTTTCTGCTTCTGTTATTATAGCATTCGGTGGTGTTTCTGTTATGATAGTCTTCGGTGACGTTTCTGCTTCTGTTATTATAGCATTCAGCGATGTTTCAACTTCTGTTATTATACCCTTCAGTGATGTTTCTGTTTCTGTTAGTATAGCCTTCAGTGATCTTTCTGCTTTGTTATTATAGCCTTTAGTAGATGTTTCTGCTTCTGTTATTATAGCCTTTAGTGATGTTTCTGTTTCTGTTAGTATAGCCTTCAGTGATCTTTCTGCTTTGTTATTATAGCCTTCATTGATGTTTCTGCTTCTGTTAGTAAAGCCTTCAGTGATGTTTCTGTAATTATAGCCTTCGGTGATGTTTCTCCTTCTGTTATTATAGCATTCAATGATGTTTCTGATGCTGTTATTATAGCCTTCGGTGACGTTTCTGCTTCTGTTATTATAGCCTTCAGTGAGGTTTCTGCTACTGTTATTACAGCCTTCAGTAATGTTTCTGCTTCTGTCATCATAGCCTTTAGTAATGTTTCTGCTTCTGTTATTATAGACTTCAGTGATGTTTCTGTAGGTTCTTATAACCTTTGGTAATGTTTCTGCTTCTGTTATTCTAGCCTTTAGTGATGCTTCTGCTTCTGTTATTATAGCCTTCAGTGATGTTTCTGTTGCTTTTATTATTACATGTGGTAATGTTTCTGCTTCTGTTATTATAGCCTTTAATGATGTTTCTGCTTCTGTTATCACAGCCTTCAGTGATGTTTCTGTTTCTGATATCATAGCCTTTTGTTATGTTTCTGCTTCTGTTATCATAGCCTTCATTGATGTTTCTGCTTCTGTTAGTAAAGCCTTCAGTGATGTTTCTGTAATTATAGCATTCAGTGATGTTTCTGTTGCTGTTATTATAGCCTTCGGTGACGTTTCTGCTTGTTATTATAGCATTCAGTGAGGTTTCTGCTACTGTTATTACAGTCTTCGGTAATGTTTCTGCCTCTGTTATTATAGCCTTCACTGATGTTTCTGTAGGTTCTTATAACCTTTGGTAATGTTTCTGCTTCTGTTATTATAGCCTTTAGTAATTTTTCTGCTTCTGTTATTATAGACTTCAGTGATGTTTCTGTAGGTTCTTATAACCTTTGGTGATGTTTCTGCTTCTGTTATTATAGCCTTTAGTAATGTTTCTGCTTCTATTATTATAGCCTTCAGTGATATTTATTTTTGTGTTATTTTAACCTTCGGTAATGTTTCTGCTTACCGCCTTCAGTACATACTTCTGCTTCTGTTATTATAGTCTTCAGTGATGTTTCTGCTACTGTTAATACAGACTTCAGTGATGTTTACGCTTCTGTTATCATCGCCTTCAGTGATGTTTCTGCTACTGTTAGTATAGCCTTCAGTGATGTTTACACTTCTGTTATCATAGACTTCAGTGATGCTTCTGCTTCTGTTATTCTAGCCTTGAGTGATGTTTCTGCTTATGTTAGTAAAGCCTTCAGTGATGTGTCTGCTTATGTTATAGCCTTCAGTGATGTTTCTGCTTCTGTTATTATAGCCTTTAGTAGATGTTTTTGCTTCTGTTATTATAGCCATCAATGATATTTCTACTTGTGTTATTATAGCTTTCGTGTTTCTGCTTGTTATTACAGCCTTCAGTGATGTTTCTGTTTCTGTTATTATAGCCTTCGGCAATGTTTCTGCTTCTGTTATTATAGTATTCAGTGATGTTTCTGCTTGTTATTATAGCCTTCGGCAATGTTTCTGCTTCTGTTATTATAGCCTTCGGCAATGTTTCTGCTTCTGTTATTATAGTATTCAGTGATGTTTTTGTTGCTGTTATTATAGCTTTCGGTGACGTTTTTATTTCTGTTATAAAAGCCTCAAGTGATGTTTCTGTTTCTGTTATTATAGCCTTCGGAGATGTTTCTCCTTGTTATTATAGCATTCGGTGATGTTTCCGTTGCTGTTATTATAGCCTTCGGTGATGTTCCTGCTTCTCTTATTATAGCCTTCAGTGATGTTTCTGCTAGTTATAACAGCCTTCGGTAATGTTTCTGCTTCTGTTATCATAGCCTTTAGTAATGTTTCTGCTTCTGTTATTATAGCCTTCAGTGATATTTTTTTTGTTTGTTATTTTAACCTTCGGTAATGTTTCTGCTTATGTTATTACTGCCTTCAGTGATATTTCTGCTTGTTATTAAAGCATTCAGTACATACTTCTTCTTCTGTTATTATAGTCTTCAGTGATGTTTCTGCTACTGTTACTACAGACTTCAGTGATGTTTCTGCTTATGTTATTATAGCCTTCAGTGATGTTTCTGTTTCTGTTATTATAGCCTTCGGCAATGTTTCTGCTTCTGTTATTATAGGTAGCCTTCGGCAATGTTTCTGCTTCTGTTATTATAGTATTCAGTGATGTTTCTGTTGCTGTTATTATAGCCTTCGGCAATGTTTCTGCTTCTGTTATTATAGTATTCAGTGATGTTTCAGTTGCTGTTATTATAGCCTTCGGTGACGTTTTTACTTTCGTTATTAAAGCCTTCAGTGATGTTTCTGTTTCTGTTATTATAGCCTTTAGTAGATGTTTATGTTTCTGTTATTATAGCCTTCAATGATGTTTCTACTTCTGTTATTATAGCTTTCGTGTTTCTGCTTCTGTTAATACAGTCTTCAGTGATGTTTCTGTTTCTGTTATTATAGCCTTCGTCAATGTTTCTGCTTCTGTTATTATAGTATTCAGTGATGTTTCTGTTGCTGTTATTATAGCCTTCGGTGACGTTTTAACTTCTGTTATTATAGCCTTCGGTGATGTTTCTGCTTCTCTTATTATAGTGATGTTTCTGCTAGTTATAACAGCCTTCGGTAATGTTTCTGCTTCTGTTATCACAGCCTTTAGTAATGTTTCTACTTCTGTTATTATAGCCTTGTGATGTTTATTTTTGTTATTACAGCCTCAGTGATGTTTCTGTTTGTTATCATAGCCTTCAGTGATGTTTCTGCTTGTTATTACAGCCTTCAGTGATGTTTCTGTTTGTTATCATAGCATTCAGTGATGTTTCTGTTTGTTATCATAGCCTTCAGTGATGTTTCTGCTTCTGTTATTATAGCCTTCAGTGATGTTTCTGCTTGTTATTATAGCAATCTGTAGATATTTCTGCTTCTGATGTGTCTGCTTCTGTTATTATAGTCTTCAGTGATGTTTCTGCTACTGTTCTACAGACTTCAGTGATGTTTACGCTTCTGTTATCAAAGCCTTCAGTAATGTTTCTGCTACTGTTAGCATAGCATTCAGTGTTGTTTCTGTTTGTTATCATAGCCTTCAGGGATGTTTCTGTTTGTTATCATAGCCTTCAGTGATGTTTCTGTTTGTTATTACAGCCTCAGTGATGTTTCTGTTTGTTATCATAGCCTTCAGTGATGTTTCTGCTTGTTATTACAGCCTTCAGTGATGTTTCTGTTTGTTATCATAGCATTCAGTGATGTTTCTGTTTGTTATCATAGCCTTCAGTGATGTTTCTGTTTGTTATCATAGCCTTCAGTGATGTTTCTGTTTGTTATTACAGCCTCAGTGATGTTTCTGTTTGTTATCATAGCCTTCAGTGATGTTTCTGCTTGTTATTACAGCCTTCAGTGATGTTTCTGTTTGTTATCATAGCCTTCAGTGATGTTTCTGTTTGTTATCATAGCCTTCAGTGATGTTTCTGCTTCTGTTATTATAGCCTTCAGTGATGTTTCTGCTTCTGTTATTATAGCCTTCGGTAATGTTTCCGCTTGTTATTCTAGCCTTCAGTGATGTTTCTGCTTCTGTTCAGTTATTATAGCCTTTAGAAGATGTTTCTGCTTCTGTTATTACAGCCTTCAGTGATGTTTCTTTTATTATAGCCTTTAGAAGATGTTTCTGCTTCTGTTATTATAGCCTTCAATGATGTTTCTACTTCTGTTATTATATCCTTCGTGTTTCTGCTTCTGTTATTACAGCCTTCAGTGATCTTTCTGTTTCTGTTATTATAGCCTTCGGTGATGTTTCTGCTTCTGTTATTATAGTATTCAGTGATGTTTCTGTTGCTGTTATTATAGCATTCGGTGACGTTTTTGCTTGTTATTATAGTCTTCAGTGATATTTCTGCTACTGTTATTACAGCCTTCGGTAATGTTTCTGCTTCTGTTATCATAGCCTTTAGTAATGTTTCTGCTTCTGTTATTATAGACTTCAGTGATGTTTCTGTAGGTTCTTATAACCTTTGGTAATGTTTCTGCTTCTGTTATTATAGCCTTCAGTGATGTTTCTGCTTCTGTTATTATAGCCTTCGGTAATGTTTCCGCTTGTTATTCTAGCCTTCAGTGATGTTTCTGCTTCTGTTCAGTTAATATAGCCTTTAGAAGATGTTTCTGCTTCTGTTATTACAGCCTTCAGTGATGTTTCTTTTATTATAGCCTTTAGAAGATGTTTCTGCTTCTGTTATTATAGCCTTCAATGATGTTTCTACTTCTGTTATTATATCCTTCGTGTTTCTGCTTCTGTTATTACAGCCTTCAGTGATCTTTCTGTTTCTGTTATTATAGCCTTCGGTGATGTTTCTGCTTCTGTTATTATAGTATTCAGTGATGTTTCTGTTGCTGTTATTATAGCCTTCGGTGACGTTTTTGCTTGTTATTATAGTCTTCAGTGATATTTCTGCTACTGTTATTACAGCCTTCGGTAATGTTTCTGCTTCTGTTATCATAGCCTTTAGTGATGCTTCTGCTTCTGTTATTATAGCCTTCAGTGATGTTTCTGCTGCTGTTATTATTACCTGTGGTAATGTTTCTGCTTCTGTTATTATAGCCTTTAGTGATGTTTCTGCTTCTGTTATCACAGCCTTCAGTGATGTTTCTGTTTCTGATATCATAGCCTTTTGTTATGTTTCTGCTTCTGTTATCATAGCCTTCAGTGATGTTTCTGCTTCTGTTATTATAGTCTTCAGTGATGTTTCTGCTACTGTTATCATAGCCTTCAGTGATGTTTCTGCTTCTGTTAGCCTTCAGTGATGTTTCTGCTTCTCTTATTATAGTCTTTAGTGATGTTTCTGCTACTGTTATCATAGCCTTCAGTGATGTTTCTGTAGCTGGTATTATAGCCTTCGGTAATGTTTTTGCTTCTGTTATCAGAGGATTCAGTGATGTTTCTTCTTCTGTTATAATAGCCTTCATTGATGTTTCTGCTTCTGTTATTACAGCCTGCGGTAATGTCTTTGCTTCTGTTATTAGAGCCTTCAGTGATGTTTCTTCTTCTGTTATTATAGCCTTCATTGATGTTTCTGCTGCTATTATAGCCTTCAGTGATGTTTCTGCTTCTGATATTATAGCCTTCAGTAAATGTTTCTGCTGTTATTAAAGCCTTCAGTAGATGTTTTATAGACTGCAGTAGATGTTTCTTCTTCTGTTATTACAGCCTTCATTGATGTTTCTGCTTCTGTTATTATAGACTTCAGTAGATGTTTCTGCTTCTGTTATTATAGTCTTCAGTGATGTTTCTGCTACTGTTATTATAGCCTTCAGTGATGTTTCTGTAGCTGTTATTATAGCCTTCTGTAATGTTTTTGCTTCTGTTATCAGAGCATTCAGTGATGTTTCTTCTTCTGTTATTATAGCCTTCATTGATGTTTCTGCTTCTGTTATTACAGCCTGCGGTTATGTCTTTGCTTATGTTATCAGTTCCTTCAGTGATGTTTCTTCTTCTGTTATTATAGCCTTCATTGATGTTTCTGCTTCTGTTATTACAGCCTGCGGTAATGTCTTTGCTTATGTTATCAGAGCCTTCAGTTTTGTTTCTGCGTCTGTAATTATAGCCTTCAGTAGATGTTTCTGCTGTCATTATAGCTGTCAGTTTTTTGGCTTATGTTTTATAGACTTAGTGATGTTTCTGCTACGGTTATTAGTCTTCACTGATGTTTCTAATACTCTTATTATAACCTTCAGAATTTTCTGCTTTTGATGTTTCTGTTTTTGTTATTATAGCCTTCATTGATGTTTCTGCTTATGTTATTATAGACTGCAGTAGATGTTTCTTTTTCTGTTATTATAGCCTTCATTGATGTTTCTGCTTATGTTATTATAGCCTTCAGTAGATGTTTCTGCTTCTGTTATTATAGCCTTCAGTGATGTTTGTGCTGTCATTATAGCCTTCATTGATGTTTTTTCTGTCATTATAGCCGTCAGTTTTTTGGCTTCTGTTTTATAGACTTAGTGGTGTTTCTGCTACGGTTATTAGTCTTTAGTGATGTTTCTAATACTCTTACTATAGCCTTCAGAATTTTCTGCTTTTGATGTTTCTGCTTATGTTATAATAGCCTTCGGTGTTATTTCTGCTTCCATTGTTTTAGTCATCATTTGTTATTATAGTAGTCAGTAAATGTTTCCGCTACTGTTACTATTGTTAATAGAGATCCTTTTTGGTCAATTTCTAAAATATTATACTTTCGTCCTTTTTTCTTCTAAATGCATTTCGACTTCCAGCAAATGTCATTGTACTGTTCTGCATGGGTCCTTAAACATTGCATTTGATTATCTTTTGTAATTAGTGCTCATTTTGGTTTGCTATTTTCGTACAAGATTATATTTGTTTTTTAATATGCTCCTCCACACAATTCCTCAATTAAATCCAGCATGCAACCCTTCACTATATATTGCCTATGCCAACATGACTGTCATTTCCAAACAAATTGTCGGGATTTCATTATATTCTGGGAGCGAGTCTATAGTTTCATTTTATAGAAGACATGTTTTCTTTATCTTTTACTTTCTATTTTACTATCTGCAAATATAAATTATGACGAAGTATACTTTGTTACTGAATTGATATAACAAGTGTCAGTAAGATTTATTACGCTGGCCACCTGTAGCCGAGGTTTTGCACGTTCAAAGTAATAATTTTAAATATACGGCACTTCAAATATCAGGTTAAGATTTCGTGATTTAATCACCCCTAGGCACGTCAAATCAGTTTGGTTACATTTTCTATCGTCTATTGTTTACATCAAATACCTGCATCTTAAACAGCGAAATTTGACAGGAAAATACAAAATAGAAAAGCCTTTTTTTTTTTACATTTTAAGAAAATCGATGGTGTACTGTAAACACAGATGTTAATTTTAAAGATAAAGGGGAATAACTCACACACAAACGTCAACATAAATTCTTCACCTATTTATTCACCTTTACAAAACATTTAAGTATAAACAAGGATTAAAGAATTGAATTAGATTGGGTTTTAAAGCGCACCAACACATGGAAGGTTATATGGCGCCTAACAGGCATGAACATGCCAGGCTCATCCTCCATGTACATCGAGATAAAATATGGAGAATGGGCCTAGGACCATCTCACCCTGAACTGCAGAGTTGCTGCAAATTCTATTGTAGACACTCCATTTACGCTGGAGCCACGTTTATTGTTTTTCTGCCACTGCTCTTGGTGATGAGAGCGAGATGGCACCTGAAACAATGCAGGGGTCATGATGAAGACCTTTAATGAGCATGAACAAAAAATGACAAAATGAATATGTATGTGGGGGGTGGGGTCCTACCCATCTGCATGTGACGGTGTGTTTGCAGTGGTTGTATTCTACCCCGGCAACCACACGGGGGAAGGATTAGAGAACAAATTTAAACAATGACAACAGTAATATGAATGAGAACTTGTCATTCATTAGTAATAATGGGTATGTAAGCAGGCACAATTCACGACTTCCTTTATTTTCTTTCAAAGTCCAAATAAATTGATGATATTTGCATTCAATACAATATTGAGACTTTTCAGTAAAAAAATTATAAAGATCAATAACCAGCAGTTATCTGTTATCTGACCTTACTTCCTACTCATCATTACTACAGATGTTGCACACCAAGTATGGTATAGGCTGATATAATAGCTTTGAGGAGTAGTCGACACAAGTTTGAGACGGACGGAAGGAGGAAAAGCCACACACACAGAGTAGTTTTGTCTGAATGCTACTACTGCTATAACCCTCGTCACACACGTGTATTGCAGTATGTATGGACTGAATAAAGAAATGCTACAGCTGCTATAACCCTTATCACACACGTGTATTGCAGTATGTATGGACTGAATAAAGAAATGCTACAGCTGCTATAACCCTCATCACACACGTGTATTGCAGTATGTATGGACTGAAGAAAAACATCAAAACAAGCGAGTGTCTTCCCACTGTTTCATCAGTTACATTGCACAAGTATTTCACTCATTTTCTGCTGAACTTTATATCCCATCTCACCCACATATTAGCCCAGTCTCCCTATTTTACAACCATACCACAATATGACTTTATGGCCCAGTTCCCCTATCAGACATCACTGGACAACCCTATCACAATATGACATTACAGCCCAGTTCCCACTGATCATCCATTGTTTCTCCTGTTTCTGTACCTCTTCACCCTGACCCTCTTTGAGCCCAGTAACAACGTCAGCCTTCAGTGTTCTTAATGAGCAAATCGGTGCCGGATGGAAACCTCTCAAACTGGTTTCAAATGGTGTTGTCGTAGGCCAGTTTCTGTCCCCTACCAATTTTCTGTAGTTCAGGTCGCCTTTGAAAATGACAAGTTTAGATTTCCCTAATTCCTGATACAAATCAGCTGCATATTTCTTCATATTGCTATAATCGAACGGCATCGTCCAAAAATCATGCGCCTGAAATGTCCACGATCCGTCATCAAGTCTCTCTTTCCACCGTCGTACAAACCTATCCATAGCCATACTGTTGGACTGCATGAAATATTGCATAGTATGATCTAAGTCTTCTCTGGTAACATCAGACACAAACCAGGGGAATGATTTTGCATGGAAATGTACCGAGCCAGCAAGTTTTGAAGACAACAGAAATTCCGCTAAACACAGGTCAGTGACAACTTCAAAACCAGCATTGTCCAGAATTATGTCTACCCTTGATGGTTCCTGAGCACTGAAAATATTAAAAATACAAAACTTATTATTATGGCAATACGAAAGGCAGCAGCATAGAAAAATAGTTACCTTGTCTTTTGACCAAATGACCCCAAAACGAATAGGGGACATTATGTTACCCTGAAAAGTCGACCCTTGATGTTTGATGAATGTGGTTAGAGGTGGAAGTTATCATGCAGATAAGGTATTTCATGACTGGTCATGGTGGTCTGACCTACCGACCATAAACTGAACAGGGATCTTCCTATCACCGTAGTCAGTATATCTGTGAAATATGATGAACGTGACAGAGGTTGACGTTATCATGCGATACATATTTTTTTATCATTATTGGGTCATGCTGATTTTTGACTTTTGACCTAATGACCTCAAAATGAATAGGGATCATCCTTTTACCTTGGACAATCTACCCATGAAGTCTGATTGTGTTATAATAAATGGTTTCAAAGTAATGGAATGGAAACCAAATTGTTTGTGGACAGAGAGAGGGCAGACGGAGTGATTATACTAGGCCTAAAAAAAAAATATGTGTGTTTCTGGTTTCACCCTGTCAAAAAGTTAGGGTAGGTAGGTAGGAAAAAGTGTTTTTTTATATATAATGTTCGCATATATTATGCCATTTTTGTACTAAGGCAACTTCTTGATAACCTTTGCAAAGAAACCGGAAACACACATCCTTTTTTTTAGGCCTTATCCTAATCTATTCCAAAGTACAGTCAAACCTGGTCGTATGACCGTCTCTTTTTAGCGCCCACCTGCTGTAAGCGACCACTTTGAGTTTCTCGCGACGATATATGTTATTAATTTATACTGCAATAAGTGACCGACCACCTGTCTAACGCGACCAATGACCGCGTAATTTCATGCCAAAAAATCGTTTTAATGACCAATATGCTACCACCATTTTTTTCTTCAGATAATCAAAATCCGGTAAAACCCAATTTAACTCTCGGTAAATCACACAGAAACGAGATCAAACATAAATTCAACAACAAGAGGCCCAAGAGGGCCTGTGGACGCTCTACTGGCTAACATGGCTCTTATAGCATCAATGAAGCGAGTGACTGCCATTTACGTTTTTTTGAAAGTTTCAAAAAACAGCTTTTAAACTAAATCAAAGGCCATAACTATAAAGAATCTGGTAAAGTTTGGTAAAGATCAGATGAAAAATGAAGGCCCTACCGTAAAAAATTAAAAATTAATTAATAATTAAAAAAAAAATATTCAAAAAAAATAATTTAAAAAATTTATTCAAAAAAGATTTTTAAAAAAAAAAAAAAATAAAAAAAAAAAAAACATTTAAAAAAAAAAATTATTAAAAAAAAAAAAAAGAGTCATAAAATGTAGGCCCTATCGTATGACGAGGAAAATTATAGCATTTTTAACAAAATCAAGGGCCATAACTCCACTGTTACTGGTTCGATCTGGTTGGTTTTCGAACTTGACCAAGCTTTCATAGACATTAACAATCTGATAAAGTTTGGTAAAGATTGAATGAAAAATCTTAAATCAAGGACCATAACTCCGCTGTTACTGGTCCGATATGAATGGTTTTCGAACTTTTAAGAGCTTTCATCGATATTAACAATCTGATACAGTTTGGTAAAGATCGGATGAACAATGAAGCCCCTATCGTCCCAACGAGGCAAAATATGGCATTTTTAACTAAATCAAGGGCCATAACATAACTCCGCTTTTACTAATCCGATATGGCTGGTTTTCGAACTTGTCCGAGCTTTCATTGATATTAACAATCTGATAAAGATTGGATGAACAATGAAGCCACTATCGTCTTAACGAGGCAAAATATAGCATTTTTAACTAAATCAAGGGCCGTTACTGGTCCGATATGGCTGGTTTTCAAACTTGTTTGAGCTTGCAACGACATTAACAATCTGATAAAGATTGGTAAAGATCGGATGAACAATGAAGCCCCTATCATCTTAACGATGCAAAATATAGCATTTTTAACTAAATCAAGGGCCATAACTCCGCTGTTACAGGTCCGATATGGCTGGTTTTCGAACTTGTCTGAGCTTTCATTGATATTAACAATGTGGTAAAGTTTAGTAAAGATAGGATGAAAAACGAAGGCCCCATCGTCTTAACGAGGCAAAATATAGCATTTTTAACTAAATCAAGGACCATAACTCCGCTGTTACTGGTTCGATCTGGCTGGTTTTCGAACTTGTCCGAGCTTTCATTGATATTAACAATGTGGTAATGTTTGGTAAAGATAGGATGAAAAATGAAGGCCCTATCGTCTTAACGAGGCAAAATACAGCAATACAGCATTTTTAACTAAATCAAGGGCCATAACTCCGCTGTTACTTGTCCGATCTGGCTGGTTTTCGAACTCATCCGAGCTTTAATTGATATTAACAACCTGTTAAAGTGTGGTAAAGATCGGATGAAAAATGAAGGCCCTATCGTCTTAACGAGACAAAAGTAAACGCCGACGACAGACGACGGACGGACGACGGACAACTCAGCATCCTTCGGCCAGTAGAGCTAATAACCTAACTAGTCAGTTCTAATTGTGGAAAACGAGACAAAATATTGGCATTATTTCTTTCTTTTGTCACGTTACGTCAATTATGTCACTTTATGGTAAACATTTAGTCCAAAAAGCCGAACATGTTTATCATGCAGATTGTTTATAAATCTGACCCCTCAATCATCGTCTGGAGGAAAGTTTGATGGGCAGACTAACTGAATATAATTGATATAATCAAATGATTAGTAGCACCCTTATGAAGTCTTTAATGTCGGTAATTAAAAAGTTTGGATAAGATTTAAAACCAACTATATAGACGTGGAAAATGAATGTGTGTTTAAACAGTTAGATGGTCGGATTGAGAAAACGAAAGTAGACTTTGTCGTCGTGAATTTGATCAAATTGATGATCTTTTATAAAGAGTTTACTTCATAAATATATATATATAGCTTTAATATTTATTTCTCATAATTAATTATCAGTCTTCACAAAACTATTACAGTCATGCACAGTATATATAAGTACATGTCAATATTTAACTAAACATTTCTCAAGAAGTCATTGTTAGAACCTGTAATAAGAGACCACCTGTATTAAGCGACCATTTTTGGTCTCCCCCTGAGTGGTCTCTTCAACCAGGTTTGACTGTATACATACAGCTGACACAAATATTGCCTACATAAGCATAAAATATGACATCTGAACCCCAGTTATGGCCTTGATTTGTATAGACTGAAGGTGTGTATTAAACGACACACCTTGCTGAGATAACTAATTATATAAAGTTACCTTATTGTAATTCAGTCCCAGAGCGAACACAATAATACAATAATTGCATTTATATGCCTCAAGTATGATATTTGACCCCTAACTATGACCTTAACCTTTTACTTGTATTAGAATGCGAGACACCAACTTAATGAGATACAAAATGTATTTAATTCTATTATCAAAATGGATAGTATTCCTTCTACATCATTTTTAACACAAGTAAGGTTATACATGATGATTGATTTTTTGTGGTGGAGGCAGACCACCCACTTTTCCTGGGTAGAACCACTACTGTACACCTCCCGCCATCTGTAAGAATCGACACTTTCAAACCGGCAGCGGTGAGAGTCGAAGGTTTACAATGCAACGTCGTTAACCATTCGGCCACGGAGACGCTTTCTACAGACAGACAGCTACCTAGGGGATTTCTATATCCCCCAAACTTTTAGACAGGATATAAAACGGATTTACACCTATGTTCACGACAGAAGACATATATCTGCCCATTACCTCCTTAAAAGAACCGACATTTTCTCTGACAGTAACTTAACAAGGGTTTGATAATTAAGCCACATGCTTTTAAAATAAGTTTCAGATCATGGAGAGAAGCAATATGACCAAGCTAAACATGTACTGTATTGTGCAAGCTTTGTTTTATTATTTCTACTATGTCAGACTCTGGGTTGTATTCATAGTCAATATCTAATGCCACACAATCAACCAACCTTAAATAAGTCCAGATGCTATCGAGATCATCGACGAGAACATATTCTTGCAAAGTGTTGACCTGGTCCAGGGGACAAGATGTCTGTGAGTTTTCAAAGCCCGCTGATATGGAGAGGTCACACTTGTTACCCCAAAGTGACACCTGTAAGATATAATGAATAAGCAAGTTAATAGGGAATTAAATAAAGTAGTTCAAACTGGTTGAAATAACATTACAAGTGCTTCCAAACGCAACCCTACTGACCACATGAACAACTATCAAATCTCAACATCTGAAACATGTGTTGCCAATCATGCAAATTATAAACCCTTGTCTATATAAATATTTTTTTTGTATGTTGTTTTACGTTATTTCAACACTTGTAAGATTATATATGACGGTCAAATTTTTTCTGGTGGAGGGAGACCACCCACTTCTCTTGGGTAGAAACAGTACTGTATACCTCCCGCCATCTGTAAGGATTAACAGTACTGTAAAACACATTTATTTTCTTACCCCAGGGACTTATGTGTAGAAACTTCATAAGATGCAACAATAATTTCTGGGGAAAAATCCAAAGAATTTGGCAAATTGTTTTGTTTACGGTTTGTTCTTTATATTTCCAATGGCAGTAATGGTTATTCTTCTGAGCATCAGAATCCCACCTGTGTGAACTGTCTAAACAGTTTGTGTGTATCAGTCAATTTTCCCTCCTTCATGTCGTCCACCACGGTCATCAGGTAGTTCATCAGTATCAGTATGGCCTGGGAAGAGTCTGTCAGAGCCTTCTGCTTCTGTTCCATGAACACATCAAACTGCTTGAGATGGGCGCTGTGAACAGAACCAGTACAACAGAAGATCATTATACAAGTTGAGCTCAATCGAGTTTTATGGCGCAACAACATAAAAAGTTATATGGCCCAAACAGGAATGAACATTCTAGGCCCACCCTCCATTAACATTGAGATCAAAATATACAGAATGAGCATAGAACCTTCTCATATGCAGAAATGCAGAGTTGCTGCAAATTCAGTTGTAAACATTTCATTTTTCACTGGAGCCACTATCACTGTTTTCTGCCACCACTCAATTGCACTTGAATCAATACAGGGATCATAAGGAAGACCTTTAATGAACATGAACAACAAGAGGTCCAAGAGGGCCTGTATCGCTCTACTGGCTGTATGGAATCTTTGATGGGGAACACAACAATATGCGCAACTAGGCTTGGTACTGATCATACCTGCCAAGTTTCACTGACATCCTGGAGTTCAGAAAAGCTAGTCTCGACAAAGTCCGCATATGAAGGGCTATAACTGCGTCAAAAATCTTTCAACAAAAACATGGTGAAGATATGTGCAACTAGGCTTGGTACTGATCATCCCTGCCAAGGTAGGCTGAAATCCAGCCAGGTGTTCATGAGAACTAGCCTGTACAAAGTTAGTGTATTAAAACCTTTAAAGGGCCATATCTGCCAAAAATCATTCAAACGAAACACGGTGATGATATGCACCACTTGGTACTGATCATCCTTGCCAAGTTTCTTTGAAATCCGGCCAGGGGTTCAGGAAAGATAGTCCAGACAAAGTTTGTGTATTAAAACCTTTCAAGGGCCATAACTCCACCAAAAATTATTCAACCGTAACACGGTGATGATTTGAATAACTAGATTTGGTACTGATCATCCCTGCAAAGTTTCGTTAAAGTGGTTGATGCAGTATTTTCAAACAATATTTATTTAAAAGGGCTCTGAAAAACTTGAAAAAGCCGAGAGAATTATGAAATTGCCATGAAAAAAAGGGAGATATGACCTATTAAAAATTGCAAAGAAACATAAAAGGAGGCGGCCATCTTGGAACGATGACGTCATCGAGCCTTTTTACCATATATGGCATATTGACAAAATATACTTTAAAGCAAAGAAAATCACTGCACACTGATCAAAAATAAATATACAGATGTAAAATGTATAAATTGTAGGCTTATTTTTTATTTGCAGTGATTTTCTTTTCTTTAAAAGACATTTTGTCAATATGACATATATGATTGATATTAACAATCTGGTAAACTTTGGTAAAGATCGGATGAAATATGAAAGCCCTATCGTCATAATGAGGCACAATAATGCATTTTTAACTAAATCAAGGGCAATAACTATGTTGTAACTGGCCCGATCTGGCTGGTTTTCAAACTTGTCTGAGCTTTCATTGATATTAATAATCTGGTAAAGTTTGGTAAAGATCGGATGAAAAATGAAGTCCCTATCGTCTTAACGAGGCAAAAGTTAACGATGACTGATGACGGAGAACTCGTCATCCCATAAGCTCTTGTCCAGTAGAGCTAAAAATGGCATAAAGATCATGAATTCGGTGGAATTTTACCACTCTGTCTGAATAAGCAGTGGCCCTATTCTTGCCTGGAAACCACACAAGAAGTCCAGAGTACACCTATTAAATAATTATAATGTAAGTGGTTCAATCGTAATATCTCATCTTGATGCGGGTCCCTAGCAAACGAAGGTAACTCATACATACAAAACTCTGCCTGTTGCCCTCTTCTTTATATATGAGGCAAGTTGTATACAACTAAAGAAAGACAAGTTATATATACAAACCACTTCTCTATTGCTTCTTGCACCCTTCTATACATGTAGCACTCTATATACAACCAAGGGGAGACAAACCAGGAAGGTGGTTGCCCTTCTTGCTCGGTTACTTCACTCAGATAATCATTCCAAGTCTAGAAAATAATAATGGACTGATCAAAACATATCTGAAAGTCAGTAACATTCATTGTAGTAGCATTACCGGGTGTCATATGTGGTTTAACATGCTAGAAAATAGGGTTTATATGCAGTTCCGATACTACATGTATTGCGATACGGACACACTGAATACGAACACACCGATACGATACGCTTACATAATTAGTGTAGGAGTAACATGTAAACAAGAATCAGTTTTTTCCCTCCCATTGAAATGAAAACAAGACTGCTCATGACGACATTACGTCCTTGAGGGGTGTGTTGAATTAAAAGCAAGATGACATCAATTAAACTGCGACACGCTCACACAGCTTACCTGGACATCAGCTCGCTCATCCTCAATAGGCAGTAGTTTTTTACCGGTCTGTAATTCATTTCTAAGTTTAGAATAACAGCCAGCCAACGTTTTCAACTCTTCTTGAGCCTCCTGTTGCAAAAAAAACACACTCCAATATATTATTAATATCTCATTGGCTCATGATGCATCGCACGATTATTCAGTGTTTTTTGAGAATAGTGTGTGTGTTTTGAAAACACCAGTAAGTGAAGCCAGAGTTGCAGCACTGTAAGAATTGAACACGAACAACTACAAACCAAATCAGTTTTTTTATTTTATGTGCAACTGTGTAGCAACACACACATTATCGTGGTCCTAGTCCAGAAACCTTCCCCCTGTAACTGGTTTTCTATTATCTTATTTTGCTATTTTGCAGATCAAGCTGATACCGTTATGTGATTGCGGACCCAGTAGACTGGTCCCTTGCAGTATTGTTCCATCTAGCACCTGAAATCTCCAATATGATTGCAGGTATATTCTGGTCCATAATACCATAGGTTACTGCATTAGTATGACGAAATATTACTTAAAACAAGTTTAAAGTAATATTTTGCCATATAACACAGAGCTCTAACCTTAAACAGTTACATGTTTTATAACTGCTGGAAGTTATTAAAATGCCAAATTATTATCTTCCTTTGGTTTAGAGTAGCAGATACTTTTCCCTAATAAGCATTCGTAACCTAAATCAGTTACCAAGATCATTTGCTAATAAATCGAAATAGTTGCTTAACGTGCAGTGTTTATTTATGTCTGAATACTTATTATTAAGGATAAATACATCTTCATCAAGATCCAATTAGCAGTTGTTCACTAATTATGATGTTGGAGCCTACAAAATGATTTTTAATGAATTTTGTTGCACTACAATAGGTAACTTGTGAGGCCTTGCACATTGGATATTCATCCATGCTCATAGAATTTTATTGCATGGTTGTAAAGTTGAATAATCACCCTACCTGGAGAAAATTATATATATACAGTGAAAATTCCTGTACAGAAGATAGAATGCATCTATTCTTGAATGATTTTGTGATAGTAACTGATTCTGGTTACTATCCCAGTTTTAGTTGTTTTTTAAATAACAGTCACAGGTTATGAAAAACGTAACTGTTTAAGGTTAGAGCTCTGACTGTACAATTCAGTACCTTTTCTATTGTGTACTGTTACATTCTCTTTTCAAATTGTTAGATTATCGTTTTTTTATGGTATTACAGTAAACATTTTTGTCTTAAGCACTTTCGTTTCCATTTTGGCTGATGATTATAAGGCGCTAATGATCAAAATATGAAGGTTGGCTGATGTCATTATATAGGTTATTGAATTTGTATGGCTAAATATTACTTGGAACGAGTTGTTTTGGCAAAGGACGACGAGCTTGCAAGTCGTCCTGCGCCAAAACAACTCGTTCCAAGTAATATTTAGCCATACAAATTCAATAACCTTTTTATTGTATACTTTCATATTGTTTTCGATCACTGTTAATTGTATGACTATTACTTTTCATTGTATTTGTGTAATTTTTTTAGCTTTTGATGAAATTCCTATCTTGTCATTCAGTTTCATTTTGTGTGGATGATTATTTTGCGCGAAAACGACGTCATTAAAAACATCAAGCGATTTTCTAGTTTGTTTACCATTCGATAATGTTAAAAACAGTGGGTGAGTGACCATTTCAATTATTTTATCAATTTCTGCCATAAAAAGTTGAAAAAAAACACACATTTTTTGTTGACACTATAGGAAGGATTCCGTTATTTTATTTGAAAGTAGTTCCTTAATTCTATTTCGCGGCTCTTAGCAAGCACGAGAAAAAGTTCCGGAGCAATATCAATGTTTGCAATATTGTAGAATATTGCACATTTAGCTCAATGCAAACTAAACGGGACAATATAAAAGTATACAATAAAAATACATATATGTTAAGCGATTCTTTTAATATTTCTGGCCATTTGTCAGCATTATAATCATTAGAGAAGTATTTTTCTAATTTCTTTCACAGAACCCTGAAAAAAAGATATCATTGTTATTTAGCCTTCCATTTCTTTACAGTTCCTTACTAATGTGCAATTTGGAAGAATACTGCAAGTTTAGCTCAATGCAAAGCAAACAGGACAATATGAAAGTATGCAATTATACACATATACAATAATACAAACTTGTGTGGTAATATATTATATGCAATTAGAACTGTTGCCGGAGGTGGACAAATACCCCCCGCTGGCAACTTGTTGGGGAGTGGGTAAACATACAAGACTTTGTTCCTATAAGATATATAGACATATATTATAGAGAAAAAGCCCGGACAAGAATTTTCATGAAATGCATTAAAATACAAAGGGCCATAACTGAGTGGAAAATTATCGAACAGGAACGTCACCACAATATACGCATCTCCACTTGACTTGATATTGATGCTTTGTAGCAAGTTTCACGAAATTATAACATAGGGTTTTAGAGAAATAGCCCCAAACAAAAAAATTCTATTTGACTACCAAGTATGAAATGCATTAAAAATACAAAGGGCCATAACTCAGTGAAAAATTATTGAACCGGAACGTCACGAAAGTATGCACATCTCCACTTGATATTGATACTTCCTAGCAAGTTTCAATAAATTCTAACAAGGACTTTTAGAGAAATAGCCCGGACAAGAATTTTGTATTATATATATTAGAAATACAAAGGGCCATAACTCAGTGGAAAATTATCGAACCGGAACGTCAGGATAATATGCACATATTCACTTGATATTGATGCTATGTAGTAAGTTTCACGAAATTATAACATGCAGTTTTAGAGAAATAGCGCGGACAAAAAAATTCTATTTGACTACCAAGCATGAAATGCATCAAAAAAACTCAGAGGACAATTATTGGAAAGTCATGACAGTATGCGCATATTCACTTGATATTGATGCTTCGTAGCGAGTTTCACGAAATTATAACTTGGGAGTATTCAGAGAAATAGCCCGGACAAGAATTTTGTATTATATAAATATTAGAATACAAAGGGCCATAACTCATTGGAAAATTATCAAATCGTAATGTCATGACAGTATGCGCATGTTCACTCAATACTGATACTTCCTAGCAAGTTTCGTGAAATTCTAAGGAGTTATTGCGAAATAGCCCTGACAAGAATTGCGTCTACGGACAGACAGACAGCTTTCACTACCAAGTATGAAATGCATTAAAAATTCAAAGGGCCATAACTCAGTGTAAAATTATTGAACCGGAACATCATGACAGTTTGCATATCTCCACTTGATACTGATACTTCCTAGCAAGTTTCGCTAAATTCTAACAAGGAGTTTTAGAGAAATAGCCCTGGCATTATATATATAGTAGAAATACAAAGGACCATAACTCAGTGGAAAATTATCGAACCGGAATGTCATGATAGTATGCGCATGTCCACTCGATATTGATACTTTTGGGCCATAAATCAGTGGAAAATTATTGAACCGGAACGTCATGACAGTATGCACATCCACTTGATATTGATACTTCCTAGCAAGTTTCGCTAAATTCTAAATTTAGAGAAATAGCCCAGACAAGAATTTTGTATTATATATATATATATATATATTAGAAATACAAAGGGCCATAACTCACTGTAAAATTATCAAACCGGAACGTTATGATAGTATGCGCATGTCCACTCAATATTGATACTTCCTAGCAAGTTTCGCGAAATTCTAAGTAGGAGTTATTGAGATATAGTCCGGACAAGAATTGCGTCTAGACGGACAGACAATGTGATTCCAGTATACCCACCCACTTTGCAGGGGGGTATAATTACTGCACTTTTTCATTTATTTAGCGAACATCATCGCAAGTATATGCAGCAACATTGAACATCTGAATATTAACTAGATGGATGCTCCCCGAAATGTTTGCTCAACTTATCATATGGTCTTGTATCACCCAGCAGTTTCCAATTTGCAGATCATCCATTAGTAATTTTTGACTTATGCTTTGGATAAAAATTACAAGTATAAAATGACAAAGGGCAATAACTCTAATTTAAATGAGAGTAATTTAAATGAAAAAATAGTTATGGTTCTTGTGGTATGCACTTCTTCTTACTGCCTTTTATCATTGTGTGAAGTTCCATTTCAGTCCCATTAGTTTTGTTTTAGTTATTCTCCAGACAGGAACTATAAGTATAAAATTACAAAGGGCAATAACTCCAATTTGCATGAAGACAGAGTTACGTTTCTTGCACCCTGCACTGCCTCTCATTGCTCTTTATCATTGTGTGAAGTTTCAATTTTCAATGCAGTCCCATAAGTAGTTCTGAAGTTATGTTCCGGACAAAAATTCCAAGTATAAAATTACAAAGGCAATAACTCTAATTTGAATTAAGACAAAGTTACGGTTCTTGCACTCTGCACTTACTCTAATTGCCCTCTATCATTTAGTCCCATCAGCAGTTTTAAAGTTGCTCCAGACAAAAGTGGGACGGAAGGTCATACGGAAAATTTCAGGGAGCATAAAAAAGCTGCATAGGAGCCAATTTATCAGGCAAACAATAATACATAGATACCTGATCGTGTTTTTCTTTCACCCATGATTTACTTCTGCAGACAGTATCAGTAATCTTGGCTAGAATCTGTGGCAATCTGTCTCTAACAGTGGTGAAGGCAAAAGACCTGAAAAAAGGAATTTAAATACTTATTTTTGATTGGTCTTTATAAATAAATGTTTGGCCCAATGTGTTGTATAACTGCAAATAATGATACTGCACTTAGAAGTGCGTAACATATTCAAACATGAAAAGCTTATGATTGTAACATGTTAAAATGATCGCTCAGCTATAACTGAGGATCAGTACAACATCACCTCGCTCTACAGTGTTAAAACTTTCCTGAAGGCCAATGAGTTCCAAAACATAATGAGTCGGGCCATCCTTAAAAAATGTCTTGGGTTTGCTGTGCCTACCAACTGAAAAGTTTTTTCTTGAACATTTTGGGGACTACTTTTCTAAAACTTTTTTAGGATTGCACCATAGATCGCCCCAATATCAGGTATATATTTCATGTATATTGTTCAATTTATTGTTATTATATTATTTTAAATCAATCTAATACAATCTAAACTGAAAACATAAGTTTTAACATATTAATGAGACACATTAAAACAGATTGTATTTATAATACAGACATATTATGTTTTGTAAAACTATTTCACCACTTTAAGAGGACTCTGTAAAAAAAAAAAAAAGGTCATAAGTCAAGGTCAGAATCTAATTAGTCGTTTCTCCAGATTAGTTTTAATAGATTTTGACTATTCCGAGTGAACAGTTTACCATTGTTTTATACATTTTCTTTTTCAAGCTATTACAATTAGTAAAACAATGGAAAGCGATTTCACAAGCTTTTCAAGCATTTACAATTAGTAAAACAATGGAAAGCGATTTCACAAGCTTTCGGTCACATAATTTATTTTTGTGCAGAATCAGCGAATTTACACAACAGATATCATGAAGAATTATTAAGTCAGTAAACCAATGTTGCAAAAATGAATGAATGTATACCTAACCCAAATTTTACAAATTTACCCGGAATAGAGAAATTGTATAAAAACGAGTGTCTAATTAGTTTCTGGCCTTGACTTAACTCTAAACATATACTAATATAACAATATCTCTTATTCTCTCGATCCTTTCTCTATACTATTGTACGTGAGTATAAGCGTTTATTTATCCTCGCTATATTGCACTAAACATTTTAGCGAGCAGACTAGGTTTAAATTCTCATCCGAAGGACTGGTAAGGTATGAAATACTTTTTGAAATATTTCAATAATTCGGTCCTGGCGTACTCCCGGCCACTTTCCGTCACTTATGTAAACATAACTAATTTTTCAGACAAATCTATGTATCCTGACAATTTTTACTCTATTTTCTATTAGTTTACCTCTTCCTGGAAATTTGATACCAAAAAATTTTGTTTTATATAAATTATCGAAGTGGCACGTGACCTTTTTATAAATAGACTAAAACTGAGAAATCATTTTGTTTACAAGCCCAGTTTCCGTCATGTATGTTATCGAGTGATAGATTCATCTAGGTCAAGATACAATAAACTTTTATGAATTAGAAACTTGTTTGCAAGTCTATTCAACAATTTCATTGTAAAAATGGTATGTTTGCATTGTTCCATCAGTCACATCGTTCGTTATAACAATGCGCCTGGTAACGTCGATGTCAAATTTCAACGACGACAATTTACAGTAACTCTGTGTAAATCAAACAGATACAGGTTGTACGAGTTGCTTCTCTTTGGTTAAACTATATAATCACGGTATATTTTAAATGCGTCCACTGAAGAGTGATAAAAATATGATGTCATTACAGTGTTGTTTTTTCAATCGTTTATTATGCAGCAGTATGCGCGCGCATCCCCAACGCCATATAAGGAAGTAAACACATTTTTCAGAGAAAGCCCTTTTGTTTTTGTACCGCTTATTTACTTTTTGGGTTGTTTTTCCTGTTTCCAATCTTCAGTTATAAACGTCTGACAATAAGTGACATCGCATAAGTAATTTGCAGTGTGAAAATGTTTTTTAAATGAGAATGACGGAAACTGGGCTTGGACGGAAACTGGCCTCTAACGAGTATATACTATTGTAATGTGTATATACTATTGTAATGAGTCTATGTCTGTTAACCCAGGCTTCCCAGAAAATGCACACTGGGTTAGCTACTCTTGCGTTAGCAACATGCAGTCTTTCTGTTTCTGCATCATCTCACTAAAATTATCTTAGATTTAGGTTTCAGGACGAGATCGGAGCCCAGCAACCAACATAAGATAATTTAACATCTAGTTTCAGTGCTCCAGATAAGCTTTCAGCACAATGCGGGTTGTCATGAAAGAACATTATATTACGTATTTACATTTACCAATGTGTATTCTTACAAACATGTTTGGTCGAACAGCTGAATTTTTTTTGCTTTTGTTTGTTTTGCAAGCATCAACTAGTAATAATTGTTGGAGGCACTTTTGATTGTCATTCAGTATGTGCGCGCTTGATTTTTTCTAAGCTATTGAAGTGTATGCGGGAATGTGGTTCTCATTATTTATCGGCGATTGTTTTTGTACGCAGTCAATTTATTTTTAATGCATTTTTGGTGGGAAAAAACACGTAAATACGCAGATATTGTTTGTTTGTTTGTATAGTGTTTTACGTCATTTTCAACATTTGTACTCGAGGATATATACGACGGTCAATTTTTGACAGACCACCCACTTTTCCTGGGTAGAACCAGTAATTCACACCTCCCGCTATCTGTAAGAATCGACACTTCCTCACTTACAAGTCCAGCTCCCAGTGGGATTCAAACCCGCAGTGGTGAGAGGCGAGAAGGTTAACAATGAAACGTCGTTAATCACTCGGCCACGGAGACAATTACGCAGATATGATGGGTCTTATCTGCAGCGCTGTAGTTTATGTTAAGATATTATCTTATGTTAGTTGCTGAACTTAGATCTCGTCCAGAAACCTTGTAGGATATGTTTGGTAGATTCCAGCTGCTATAATTTTAGTGACAACAAACAGAGTCGGACCCCTGTGTTTGTGACCGTGAGACTCAGAAGAAACAGAACTTCAGCATGTTAGTAACCCTAGACTCAAATCTACAGAGTGCAACTCTACATATGATCTCTGATATTTCACTTACAACAAAAACAGTAATTAAATTATATAAACGCTTACTTTTTGAATTTTGCAGAAAGTGGGGCGGGTAATTCAGTCAATTCAGCTTCCATCTTTTCATGCGTCTCGAGTTTCTTGAGAGAAAAAAATGCAAGCGTCTGAAGATTCAGATATTTATAAACACAATTTACATAATTATAAACCCAAAATTTGTTACTATTCATAATCTCATTAACATGGAATCGGGTTTGGAATTTAGAGCAATGCATGAAGTACCAAACTTCATTATCGAATGTGCTGAAGTGTTGAACGAAGAATGGAAAAGGAGCCTGACAGCTAGGTATCATGTGTTTTCGCGACTGCAATTAGTTGAGGTCTTCCGGTCAATTTTTAGAGATATCTAAGAATTTCTTACGTCTCTGATACAACCTTGTTTTCAGAGGGATACAACTTCATTTAATAAGGTGTTAAAACTTAATAAGGTGTTAAAGTACAAAATGATACCTGATATGAGTATTTTATAGAGTGTAGGACAAAGTGAAATGCCATTCATAATTTTGACAGAGCATCATCAATAAAACTGACCAATCAGTGACCAGAAATAAGACCTACCTAATTCATTCTGGTAGGTGATAAACTCGGTCTTTATCTTTGATGTTCAACCAAGTTTACTGTGAAAATTAAGGTATCTACAATGTGGTTCTTTTAAAACCCTGCATATTTCATGCACATTCATGCAAACTGATTCAACATACACATCTTTCAAAATCAAAATCTTGAAAATTATCATCGTTTTACTTGGTCAAAGATTTTTATTTTACTATAGAACCTAAGGATAAAAACCGAGTAACACAAATTTTATCACCTACTGAAAATAAGATAAAATCTCAACATCTCTGCAATGAAAAATTATGAATACCCCAGACCTACCGACCATACTCAAAATAGAGCTGTTCAGTAATTACTTTGTGTTATTATAATCATTCATAAAAAATTATTCTCGATTTTGCCATTACATTATCAAATCTCGCTCTCATTTTTTCGCGAGGTTTCAAGCTTGGTGTGTCTCAACACTAACACTGTATAGGTGTAACACGCCCATTGATTGGGGTGCATAGAATTACCGGAATACACCTATTTACTGGAATATACCGGAATACACCATAGAATTACCGGAATAGACTTTTTAATACACTACTTATGATCTAAATTGGC
Source organism: Cyrtodaria siliqua (assembly GCA_037043455.1). Classification (NCBI taxonomy): domain Eukaryota; kingdom Metazoa; phylum Mollusca; class Bivalvia; order Adapedonta; family Hiatellidae; genus Cyrtodaria; species Cyrtodaria siliqua. Next base: position 297,055 of record JAWPHD010001357.1, read on the forward strand.
GTAAATGTATAGTTATTTAATTAATATATTAATGAATATGTGTTTTTGTGACATTAATCATCGAAAATACCGGAATATAACCGGAGGATGACGGAAATAGACTATGTTATACATTTTTTATTAGCGAAAAAAAAATACCGGAATACACCAGATAATTACCGTAATAGACTTGTTTATATACTATTTATTATCTAAATCTGCTTAAATGTATAGTTACTTAATTAATATATTAATGAATATGTGTTTATGCACAGACCTAATAACAAATAGATTGGACACTACGAAAATTATCTAAATTTCACATGACACAGTGCGAAAATTTCACAAATTATTTCTCAACTTTAAACATACATATTATGAAGAGTTTTATAGATACAAGTTTCATTCATGCCAAAAACCATCACAAATTTAATTTTCTTTCCAATGATAGTATTTTCCTTTCTCTTACATTTAGAGCAAAAAAGGAGTTTGATGGAAACTTTGACTATGTCAAAACCTTGATTTTTAAGAGAAAAACGAAAAATGATGACATTTTTAACTTTAAACATCTTTTCATACAATTTATTACTTTCACAATAAACATAAATTATTATAATACCATTTTACTATTCACTATGAATCATTTGAATGTATTCTCATCAAAATCAGTGAATAACTGAGAGAGGAGATAGAAGGAAAAGTTAAGGTGCCACGTGATATTTTGGTTACTTCATTAGTTAAGATAGGAAGTTACCTATCTGTTTATTAATATGTCTGTGGTTTATGTGACATTAATCAGCGAAAAATACCAGAGAATGATCGATATAGACTTAAATATTTAATACATTACGCGAGATAATTTACCGAAATAGACTTTTGTAATACTAAGATGCGCCCTGTTACATCAGCCAACATATCTTTTATTTGAGTGTAACAAATAAAAAGTATGTTGTTTCCGGTTTAGTACCATCGAGGAGGTGTAACTAGGACTTGGTGGTATAAATTGAAATTATTGATTTACATCTAAACCACCCATTTACTAACCAATTTAGCACATCTTTTTAATGGTGTCAATTATTCATCTTTTATGGTGCTTTGGTGCACTTCTTTAAAAGTTTTATGTGGAATATTGACACATCTTTTATGAGACTTTTTATGATTGTTTTACAAAAACAAAATATATATTATTCTTTTACGGTGCACATGGACAAGACGAACATTAACAACAGCTAACATGCCAGCATGGAATAGTTATTACAAAACATTATAACATGAAACATATATATATGACAGAAAACAAATGTTTTTGATATCTTTTTAACAAAAACATGTAAACATTGATATTATCTTTTTAACAAAAAACATGCTTCCTGGCAGTTACCCAGTGTTTATCTATTTGTGTAAATTGTATATTTGCATTGTTTATTATTTTTCTGACTAGATTTATATATTGTCCATATTAAGATCAATATTAATAAATAAAATTATACTGTATTTATTATGATGATTAAACACATGTAAAAGAGGTCAAAAACTAATGCAAACAACATCATCATCCGTAAATGAAATTTTATTAGCAATTTATTTGTTAGCAATATTCATAAAATACGAAAAAAAACTAATAAATATTTAAAAAACAACATATTTTATAAAGTATATATCATTATTAGTACATTATCTTAGTCTTCTAATACTGTAAATAATGTATTCTATCAATATTTTATAATATATCAATTATAAAGTCTTATTTCGGTGTATTCCGGTAATTCTATGGTGTATTCCGGTATATTCCGGTATATTTTGGTAAATAGGTGTATTCCGGTAATTCTATGCCCTGCATTGATTGTTGCACTGAGTTGTGTGTGAATTAAAATTTAAATGCCATGTTGTCATTCATATCTAGGCCCAAATTAAAAATGAATAACTTACATTCTCATCACAAATGACAAATATGCTGCCAAAAAATCAACAGAAAAATGGGGGTCATGAATCTTCTAAGAAAGAACTTGTCTCATGAATAAATGCTCCCTTTAAAAACATAAACACTGAGATGCCAAAATATTGTATTCATACACTTATTTCCATATAAGCAAAAAAATAAAAAAATAAATCACAATTTTAATATGACAATGCTTGAAAAATGTAACAAATAGATCAACAGTGTGATATAAACCAAAAGTAGTACTTTAAATTAGTGAAAATGCCTTTTTCTACAAAAAGAAATGAGAATTATTTATTGACCGCTATTATGCGACTACCCCAGGCCGACACTTCCTGTGTTGCAATGGGTGTGCTACACCTATAGTGAGTACACAGTATGTGTTATTTGGTTTTGGACACATTTTAGGATGCATCAATCACAAATATTGTGTGAAATTGCTATTTCTTGTTGTGTTAAGTAATATATATCTGGGTTAAATGTCCTGTTCATATGTTTTTATGATAATACCTTGAAACCTTCAATACGTAATACTATTATAAATAATAATCATATATATGGACAATCAGAGCGCAGCAAGAGCAACATTATCTCTTTTTCTTCTATTTCCCCGTAAAAAAAATCTATTGGTAACCAACTGAGTGTTTTCCTTTTCTTTTCAAAGACTGCACAGTTTAGAGAAATCTCGAGATGAGCTTCCAATCTGTCTGGTATTACTAGAAAACACTGTGGAGGAATGCAGATCAAATAAACAAAATGTTACAGTTATTGGTCACAGCAAGCTGTCAGATGTTCGAGGGCAGACCACCAAGTCTTGTCTTGTTGAATCGGGTATGTTTGATGGAAGTCAACACTGAGTGTGATCTACCAAGGATAAATGGGTAATTTCCTGTAACAGTACCTGCATGGGGTTGACAGGGTATCCACCTAAGCACCCCACCAACTACCTAAATTACACGGTAAAGTACCAGACCTTTAACCAAAATATAAGTGCATAATTGTATTTCAGTTATAAGTTTCAATAAATCATAAATGACTAAAAATTTAATTAAGATTAAGAAATGGGAAGTAAATCCATGGAAATTAATAATTAAACATGTTATTATTGTTTGCTTAATATGGCACAACTTTATGTTTGTAAATTTATTATATACTAATACTGGTTTGTTTCAGTTGTTGTGAAAAAGTCTCACAGAGGGAAAGGATATGGTAAAATTGTGATGGAAAGGACAGAACAATTTGCTAAAAGGTAAACCATATTTAATTGTTCATATATCCCAAACTTCCAGGTCCGTATTCATTGTCTACATTTTTCAGTTGTTAAATGGACATGCCACAATCATGATTCTTAAAAAAAACCTTCAGCATTCCGCTAGGGTTATCTACACAGATTGGTTTGCAAATTATACTTAATAATCATGATAATTTTACAAATAGTTCAGAACAAATTATGCAGGCATATATCTAATTGTTGAGTACAATGCATCATTGTTGATTTTATAAAATCTTAGGGAGAAAATAACAAAGAACAAATATGAATTCCAATTTTTATTTCCACCATATACTTAGTTATTTGGTGTAAAAATGGCACTGTACAATTAAATCGTGATACACAGTTTAAAATAATTCCAGATTGCAGCGATTTCCAACTGTTCATTTAAAAAATTTGTTTGTTGAAATATATAACAAGCTGTTTTGAGCATAAAATGATTTTTTACCAATTAATGGAATAGGAACGAAATCATAACAAATTTAAAACTTTAATTCAATTTAATGGCAACGAGTTGTAGGAGAACTCATGATTCATATTCCATACTTAACAGTGTTTCTCATGTAACCATCTGTATCTCCAGTAAAGGTTATGAGACCATGTATCTCACCACCCATGACAAACAGGACTTCTACAAGCATCTGGGCTATGACTTCTGCTCTCCAATTATCTCCATTGGATCTGACATTTTACCAGAACACCTTGTAAGTACACTTTTAAACCTGATGAATAAATTTATAAAGTATTTTTGTGTCGCCTTTTCGAAGAAAGTGTGGTTCATAGGGATCTCTTTGTTGTCTTAGTTGTTAGATTTTGTCTTGCCTCTTCGAAGATATATAGGTGTTGCTTTTCTGGACATTCGACATTTGCATTTAGGTCATATTCTCGCAAACTGTGTGCACTCAACCTTTCAAATTTTGCTTATAGTTGTATCTTGGGTGGTACATCACAACGTGACAAAGCAAATGTGACCTTGAACCTCCAAGCAAAGGGCAGAAAACTTAATACTTTTTTCATTCAACTTTTGCCTTTAGGTCACTTTCTCAAAAACTGTATTCACTAGACCTTTCAAACTTTGCTTGCGTTCATATAAATGCTGGATCATTTTATATAATAATATGCCCCTGGGGCATTTAAATGGGGGTATTCGGTATATTAGAAAAGTGTAAACTCCGCTAATTTTTTGGTATTAAAATTAAATGATCTTTCCTTTAAACAAGGTTAAGCTCTTATTTTTAAGTCCTCCCAATCCCTCCTGTTACGTGAGATATGTGAATCTTCAGATTTCTTGTATTTATTCTTACACCATAAATATGGTGCATGAGGGGTTTGGTTTGGTTTGGTTTGTGCAGGGGAAGGGTGGGTGTCAGTATTTGTGAACTTGTTTTGTATTTTTTTCAATAGTCAGTATTTCTGTGTTGTTAGTCTTACACCATGATTATGGTGCATACTGCTCACCTCAATCCCCAAAACCCACCCACCCAAACTTGTGCCAGAACTTTAATGAAGTTGCCGAAGTGAAAAAAGAAGCTTACTTGTGCCAAGTATAAAACTAGTTATGGAACTTGTCTCTCCCATGTTGTTTTGTTATGGGGAACACAATGACATAGTTTAAGTTTTAATCAAATGCTTTGAGTGATTGGAAAGTTATGGCCAACTTACACCAAGGAGAGTAGGACCGCTCCCTTATTCCTCGAATTATCAAACTAAAAATTAAATCATTTTCAGTAAAGTAACTAGCGCATGTATGTTTTGCTTGTAGTGTTCTGTTAAATATTATTCTGTCTTTTTTTCTTTCCGTAGGCACAAAGATTGATGGGAAGTCTCAATGTTCAAGGCAACTCCAGTCAATTCCAATCTGTTGGTGACAAGTCAAAGCTGTCATCTGGAGAAAATAATAGTAGCAATATAGCTATTAATGACAATACCACACACACAAACTGTGATATAGGTATTCAAGTGTCTATATGTGTCAGCAGTTCTGCACCACACCCTCCTCCTCCTCCCCCTGCCAGAGGACCCCTACCTCCTGCACCGCCTATCAGAGGACCCCTACACCCTCCTGTCAAGCCAGGAGACCAAACTGTAACCAGATGGGATCCATCTAAAGTATCATGGATGAAGAAGACTATTTCTTGTGTATGAATAAATAATTGTTAATTTCAAAACTAATTTTTTATGGATCACTTTGTCCATTGTCTGTCAGTCACTTTAACCTTCAACCTAACCTTGGCCATAACTGCCCGCCTTTCATATAACTTTAATCTGCAATTAAACCAAGCTCATAACTGGCCATAACTTAAAAAGACACTTAGAGATCACTTTGTCATCTGCCATCGTCCGCCCGTCATACTTTAATCGACAACCTAACCTTGGCCATGACTGCCCTCTTTCATAAAACTTGAATCTGCCATTAAACCAAGCTCATAAATGGCCATAACTTAGAGATCACTTTGTCATCCGCCATCATTCGTCCTTCACACTTTAACCGACAACCTAACCTTGGCCATGACTTGCAAAGTATTTGGGCAATTGGGAATCTGCCCATCACACTTTCACCGACAACCTAACCTTGGCCATGACTTGAACATTATTTGGGCATTTGGGAAAAAGGGCATTATAAAGATTGATGACTGTAGGTCAGTATTTTGCCAAGTTGAGCTTATGGAATAAATGTGCGAAAATGAAGGCCAGAGTTATTGGACATGTGCAACGCCATTCCTTGGGGTAAGATGAACATATTTTTGAAGTTTCACTTATATAGGACAAATAGCTTTCAAGAAGTGGTTAGCTATGCGCTTGGTTAGATTACAGGTTCAAGTTTTATAAAAAGGAGCATAACTCTGCCGAAATGAAAGTCAGAGTTATTGGACATGTGTAACGACATTCCATGGGGTAAGTTGAAGATGCTTTTGAAGTTTTACGAACATAGGACACATAATTCCCATGTTATCGCCAAGGTTAATTTGCATTAAAGGGGTTGGTGCACTATTCTGGAACAAGGGCTTTAAAAAACATTAAAAAAGGTGAAAGAATTATCAAAATATCATAAAAAATACAGGAGATCTTTTAAAAAATTGCAAAAATTCTCAAACGGGAGATTGGATTGATGATGTCATCGCGCATTTTTACCATTTATTGCATATTGATAAATATCATTTAAAACAAAGAATATCACTGCAAATATCTGTAAGATATGAAAATCGTAAAATGAGCATATATACAGTATAAATATTTTACTTTGTATTTATAATTTGATACATTTATTCGCTTTAAACACTATTTATTATCTATTTTCCATATATGGAAAAAGCGCGATGTAAGATGCCTGCCTCATTGTTAAATGTAATATCGTATTTGGAATGAAATCCCTTCCAGATTACCTCCAGTTCCTTTATCTCTTATTTCTTAGTCTATGCCTTTTAAGGTGAAAGGATTCTTGTAGATTGAAAAGATAGCTTTAGGATTTTTAAATTGTAGATTTGATCTGCCATTAACTAGCGTTTAAAGGGACACACGGCCATCTTGCTTTATATGCAACCTATATTATTTTGAAAGCAAACACCATGAATTAAAGTGAACGGTAAATGCTTTGGAGTTTGTATAATAAGCACTTTATTTTATTTCAAAATAAGGGGTTTGCATAAAGGGAAATAACTCTGGCCAAAATTTAAATTATTCAAATTGTGTAGGTTTTATTCTTCGGGCTGTTCCATTAAGGACCCGAGGCCCAAAGCTAAATGATCATTGAAAAGGTACAGAAAGCTTGCTTATTTACTGCTAACATGCTACATGACCAATTAGCTCAGGTATATAAACTGAGGCCCGAGTAAAGTTTTCTCTATGAAAAGCATTGGTATATTGAACAGTATCTAGGGTTATATAATACTATAATAATAACAATATAATACTTCAATTTTACTTTTATGAAGAAGAAAAAAAAGCAAATTAACAAGTAAGCTGTTCAATTAAAATCCAAAACTTTGTTGATAATTCATTGAATTTGTAATCAAAACACACCAAAACATGCAGCTCATGAAACACCTGCTTTTGTTTTATTATGCTGGATTCACACAAAAGCTGTACTGAGAGGCCCTCCTCATCAACTGAAACAAAATTTAATACCACCATTTTCCCATGCAATTGTATGTCCAATTACAATAGGCTGGAAATAGGTCCATAAAACATATCGGGTACCCCAGGAAGGCAAGATTTAATATACATCTATGGGTGAAGCATATTTTCTGAAATTGGGTTTTTTAAACTCAATTTTGCATCTATGGGTTGGTGTTCAATTTTGAAAGTGCCTTCGTGGGTCCCATGTATGTTTTGATGGAATAGCCCTTATTTTACACATGTATTGATATTATAGCCTCGTTTCAATATTATGGACTGAAATATTTTAGATTAGAAAAAAACAGTATAATGTAATTTAAATTATTTTTGCATTATTTCTCGTTACTAATGGGATGCCGTTATTTTTAGACAAAACAGTTCAAAACATAAAAGTTTAGCTTTTTGAATAGGTAGTTTTGGTAGATTAAAATGCGAACTTTAGTAGGCATTTGTTTTGATGCGTAAACATGAGTAAAGCAAACTTTAGGAGTGGTGTGTGTACCTTTAATTGAAATATTATTAAAATATGTACGGAACTACACATAAATATCAACACTATGTATTAAAATAAGCAATACATCCCTTAGTTATTTTATTTCTCAGTGTTTTTTTTGCTTGATACCTGTACAGTACTTGCTGGTAAATGTTTCCGTCCAGATATCACTGATTTCAGTGATCATTATCAATACAATCTTTTGTAATAAACAGTTGTAAGCTTTTCAAAGTTTCTGTTCAATGTTTGTTTCCAAAGTAGAATGTTTGCAGTTCAAGTTATATAGAGAGGATCTTACATGAGTGATTGATTTTAATAAACGAGTTGGATAAAATGATAGGATACGAGGCTCTGCCGAGTATCCTATATTTTTATCCAACAAGTTTATTAAAGTCAATAATACACGTTCATGACTGTAAGATTCTGTTTATCACATAACACACCTACGACGTGATAGTTTCACGTTAATGTTGTCAATTTACCATATATACGGCAGCAATTTGTAAGAGAAATCATGACATCGTTTTGTTGCTACATTAGGCGGCTGTAAATAATGCCTTAAACACCTTAAATTGAATTTAACGTTACTAACATGCATTTTATGAAATAAGATTTCAAATAATGATAAATAGTTAAACAATTGGGATTAAATGTTTTACTGTACACAAACACAGTGATTCGTTCCTCATTTGCATCTAGAAATAAGTCATAGCTTTATTGCACTGTCAGAAGCCATGTTATGTGATAAATTCCAGTCCACAAGATTTAAGTAGCGAAAGAATGAAAGCAGCTCGTCTCCAGAGTTGAACCAGAAAGTCAATCGAATAGATCTAAAAAATGGTATCTACATGACAAATACATTGTAATCCCCCTTGTCCAAAATGGGTTTTTATCTCTACTGATCAGAGTTCAGCAGCACTTATGTCAAGGTCTGGAGTTTGTCCTTAACAGTAACGTTATAAGTTCACCTGAGCCAAAGGCTCAAAGTGAGTTATTGTGACCGCTTTTTATCCATCCATGGTCTGTTAACTTTTTCTTAAATGACTTCTCGGACAATTTTTACCAACTTCACATGGATGATGCTGAGGTCAATGGTTTTTCAAGTATGTTAAAATTAGGTCAAAGTGACAACCAAGATGGCCGCCGTTACCATAAAAGGTCAAAACCTTAAAAAAATAGGGAAAAACTTGAAAAATATTCTTCTCCAAAACACCAAGGCATAGAGCACTCATATATTGCATGTTACATTAGCTTATGGTGCAGTATGTTTAACCACTTGCTAAAAAAACAAGTTCAAAGATGTTCTACTTGCTATTTTAATCGACACTTGCATCAATTAATAATTTAGAGCCTTCGATTCATTGTAGCAGAAATGCTATGCATGTAAATGATGACATTTTAACACTATTCCTATTCCATTAAAAAGCGTATGTGGCATTGTGGGGAAGGCACTCATATCCGTGCTAATCCCGTACAAAGGTACGTACTGAACAGAAACGACCAAACTCTCCCAAACTCTCTTATCGATCATTTCCGTAAGATCGAACGGTCGGCCAAAGACACACTGTACGGATTTTTTTTTTTAATTTTCTTAAGTATATAATTATAAATAACATAAAGTCCAGGTGTAATTTATAGATCCACAAAAGATATTATTTGGTATTGTTACTATCGAGTCCAAAACGGCAAAAGGTCAATTTGAGCCATGCCATGGGAATCCTGCATGCCCTTCACACAATTAACTAATGAGTACCCTGTATGGTCTGTTATTACGTATAGAAGTGCATGTAGAGCCCTTATTTGTTAATTGTGTCAAGTGCCGGGCAGAAAACCAGTATTCACGTCATGGCGACCAGGGTAGACACAGATCAGCCTGTGCGTGACTAGCCAAACTAATTTTGCTCTACCAGATATCGAGATATTTTTGATATGGATAATACTGGGATTTTCCAAATTTAGCCCAGTCAAAAGGTAACTCTAAATTTGTTTAATGTTTTTAAACCTAAACTAATGCGTTATCTGCAGTCATACGACTCTACGCTGTTTGTTACAAGATTTGTGAGGTTATTTCTGTCTGAATAGCTAGTGCACATTATACTATAATGGAGTGATGTTTCAGATTTCACAGCTGGCAGACAGGAAATCAGTTTTACATCCCCTTCTGTAGGCTGCAGAAAATGAACAGATATAAAATGGAGATTCATTTTATTACAATGGAAATAATATGAAGTAGAGATTGGAACATTTTCAGTGATAATATACATGTCATTGTTTGATGATGGTATTCAAAGGAAAACATTTTATTGGATAGCAGACAATGATATTTCAAATTCCAACTTGGTTCTCTGGAGTGATGTTACAGACTTTACAGCTGGCAGTCAGTAATTAAGGTACTTTCCTGGTAAAACAAATAGACCATATGTACCAATGTTTCGTGGCTCGACTATAATATGTGTAAATAAAACAACTGTACATGTATTATAATAGAAAACAGTGTATTGCATGTCTTTGTCCCTATTTGTACAATTGTAGAAAATGAACAACAAATACACTACACTAATACTTTGGCCTCTATTATTTAATGTGCTGCTGATAATATGAGCACATTCTGTGGGTGGGTGGGGTCATCACTAGTTCTATGCCATGGGTGGTGGTGGAAATCAAAATTAAAATTCTATGGCCCCTCCCTTGCAATCTGCAAGTATCTATTTAGCAAGTATTAATAAGTGTTTTTGAATGCTGGTTTGTTTAAATAGTGACAATGGGGTCAAATCTGGCCCTACCCCAGGGTCATAGTTATATATGAGAATCTTCAAAAAAATAATTTTCTCTGAAACTGCAAGAGGTTTTATATTGTGCATGTACCGTATGCCTATCATAGTCCTCTATCAAGTGTGTTCAAATGGTGACCCCGAGGTAAAATTTGGTCCTGCCCCAGTACATATTTATATAACTTAATTCGGCTTTCATTGACATATTGTCCACATGGCTGATCTGGTAATCAAAAACCTATCAGTAGAGCTTCAAGGTCATCAACCTCTCCTTGTATTATGTTGTTTGGAAGTCCGGAATGTAAATAAAGATCTGTATTCACCGTGTTTTATCGATAGACGCATGCTATTTCTTGTTCCTATGCCTGTGGTGAAAGGACGACCACTTATGATTTTGAGGTCAGTAGGTCAAAGGTCACCGGCATCTGATAATGATACCTTGTTCGCTCCATAACTCCTCTTCCCCTGAAGCAAAGCTCATGAAACTTTATAGGTGAACTGCCTGTGGTGAGAGGATGACCACTATTGATTTTGAGGTCAGTAGGTCAGGTCACTGGGACCCAATAATGAAAAACCTCGTCCGCACCATAACTCCTCTCCCCCTAAGGCAAATCTCATGAAACTTCAAAGGTGAACTGCTTGTGGTGAGAGGATAACCCCTATTGATTTTAAGGTCAGTAGGTCAAGGTCACCCGATAAATGAAAAATCTTGTCTGCTCCATTACTCCTTCCCCCTGAGGCAAATATCATGAAACTTCATAGGTGAACTGGCTGTGGTGCGAGGACGACCCCTATTGATTTTGAGGTCAGTAGGTCAAAAGTCAAGGTCATCTCGACCCGACAATGAAAAACCTTGTCCGCTCAATAATTCCTCTACCCCTAAAGCAAATCTCATGAAACTTCATAGGTGAACTGCCTGTGGTGAGAGGTCGACCACTTATGATTTTGAGGTCAGTAGGTCAAAGGTCAAGATCACCGGCATCCAATAATGAAAAACCTTGTCTGCTACATAACTCCTCTTCCCTGAAGCAAAGCTCATGAAACTTCATAGGTGAACTGCCTGTGGTGAGAGGATGACCCCTATTGATTTTGAGGTCAGTAGTTCAAAGGTCAAGGTCACCGGGACCCGATAATGAAAAATCTTGTCCGCTCAATAATTCCTCTACCCGTAAAGCAAATCTCATGAAACTTCATAGGTGGACTGCCTGTAATGAAAAGATGGCCCCTATTGGTTTTGAGGTCAGTAGGTCAAAGGTCAAGGCCATCATTACCTGATCATGAAAATCCCATTCCACTCAATCTTTCAAACAGGAGGGGGTGACTGGTAGCGGGGGTATATTTGTCACTCTTGTAAGGCGACAGCTCTAGTTAATGACTCTTCTATTCTTTGGTAATAATAGGAACTTACTTACTACCTGCTAATACATGCACATACTTTTTAAGATTAAATACTGACTTGTAGTTTTCATTGTCTCATGTGATATACTGTATAGGTAATTAGAACCCTTTAGAAATTTCTACATGACATCGAACTGGCTTAATTAGATGTTTTTCTGATTTCATTAGTTTATCTGTTTTCATAATAAAACGCTAGTATTGGTATCTGTACTAAACCAAATTGCTAAGTATCAACCTAAGAATATGTCAATAATATATTCATTGTTTTGTGTATTTTCAGCTTGATTAGAGATACAGTTAAACTGCAAAATAACGAGTGTAAATCGTCTGCCCTGATTGCATGAACATATTTTAAGTCAATGTGTTTTCTTAGAAATAATTTATAACACTTAACAACTGGGTATATAGGATTTTATTAAGTACTTCGAATTAGTGAAGCTTTCGATGTTCCTAATTCTAAAATATGCCAGTTAAAATTATTTTGACATCACGTTTTACTAGCATTACCACTACAAATGTGTTTGCAAAAGAAATTTTCGAAATATTTAATGTTAACGCAGAATTACAGTTACTTGAATTTCAAACAGTATTCAATGTAAAGTGGGGTAATTTAAGATTATCCATATAGACGGAAAATCTGCGATAAATGGGTCAAATTTTTATGTTTTTTTCTATTATTTCATACCAATTTTAAGAATTTTATATCTTTAAGCGATATTTGACTCATGTTATGTGTTTTATCAGTACATTTCATGTTTTCATAAAAAGGGAGGGAGGGTAACTCTCAAAAGATGTAACAATTTAAACAAAAAATAAATGTTTTACAAACTATGGGTCAAAACAAAATACTTATCATATATAATATCTATTCTAAAATATATTTAAAATAAGAAAATTAGTTAAGATACAAAAGTTGATACTTCGCAATTTTGTTCAGTGTATATATTAAATTTCTATTTCTGTAGATGCTTAGAATGTATCTGAAACAAATTGACATGTTATTGGCCGAGAAATTTGGGCATCATTATTAGTCGTCTGCAATTTGCCATATTTGATAATTAGTACTGGCACAGATTTTATGTCGGTATACGGTCTGTGGTATTGGTCTGCAACATGCATACTCTCTTTTCTAGTTCCAGTATATGAGAATCCTCCTCATTTGGAAGAAGAGTTCTTAATGCTTGGGCAAGGTTGAGCAAGTATTCCATGTTTTTACCACTTGGCCCAACAGACACATAAATCTGCTTGGCTATGTCATCGAGGGAGGCAGGGCCTAAGTAATTGGGATTATCCTCTGTTCCAGTGTAAAGATCCAAACTGAATTCCTCTCCTGATTGGTCCTCAGGGTAAAATGTGACGTTGACCGTAGTATAGCCACCCTTTTCTCTGTGGTCAAGATGTTTCTTAACTGTTTCTTCATCTTCTTTGTGAATTTCATAAGCTACTCCCCAAACTATATCCTGAAATAACAAAAGGTGTTTTTAAAAGATAAGCATTTTTCATTGACAAAAAAAAGTATTAACAATAATATGTATAAAGACTCAATACGAAAAATCATATACCTGCATCATGAACAAATGGGTTATATCGAATTAATTCTTAAAGTGTTTTGTTTTTATACCTAGTGCCATCAGAGACTGCTGTACATAGGCATAACTTTGTAAAAACTTTGTAAAACCTTATGATCCACGGACATGAAGATTATCCATACACGGGACGTCGGTAATCTTGACATGACAGTTACTCATGGTGCAAAGGACATCGGTTATCAAGACACTGAGAATATTCATGCATGGGACATCGGTTGCAGATTGTCAATGCATGGGACATGGACATGAGTATTACTCATGCACGAGACATTATTAATCAAGATATGCAGATTACCCATGCACGGGACATATGTAATTCAGACTTGAAAATAACTCATGCCAGGATATTGGTAATCAAAACATTAAGATTAGCCATGCACAGGACATCGGTAATTGAGACTTGAGGACTACTCATGCACAGGACATTGGTAATTGAGACTTGAACTTTACCCATGCACGGGATATCATCATATCGGTAACTGAGACATGAAGATTATTCATGAATGGGACATTGCTAATCGAAACATGAAGATTATTTATGCACGAGACGTCGGTAACTAAGACATGAAGATTACCCATGCACGGGACGTCGGTAATCAAGACATAAAAATTATCCATGTATTGGACATCGGTAATTGAGAAATGAAGATTACCCATGCAAGGGACATTGGTAATTGAGACATGAAGATTACTCAGGCACGGGACATCGGTAATCGAGACGTTAAAATTACCCATGCACAGGACATCGGTAATTGGGACGTGAAGATTACCCATGCACGGGACATCGTTAAACGGGACGTGAAGATTACCCATGCATGGGACATCGTTAATCAAGACATAAAGTTTACACATGCACGGGACATTGGTAATTCAGACATGAAAATTACTCAAGCAAGGACATTGGTAATCAAAACATTAAGATTAGCCATGCATGGGACATCGGTAATTGAGACTTGACGATTACTCATGCAAGGGACATTGGTAATCAAGCCATGAAGTTTACCCATGCACGGAATATCGGTAACTGAGACATGAAGATTATTCATGCATGGGACATTGCCAATTGAGACCTGAAGATTACCCATGCACGGGACATCGGTAACTGAGACATGAAGATTATTCATGCACAGGACGTCGGTAATCAAGACATGAAGATCACCCATGCACGGGACATCCGTAATCGAAAAACATTTTTGCAACTTAAAGATATTATTTAAACACACGTGTAATATCTACTATTTATGTTTCCATTGACATAAGCTGAAATGTATAATACGTACCTCACATGTAGCTGGGACTAGTGTGACTACTCTTCCAGGCTGAAATTAATAGAAGCAGTATTAAATGAATAAGCTTTAGCGTTTCACAACTTAAGGTTAATTTGAGCCATCCCCTTAGTCATTATATTGATTAACACATGCTGATGTTGGCGAAAGGGACTTTCTATCTGGTTGTATCACTATTTAGCATATCCATTTCCAAAATGTGTATGCACACACAGCTTAACGATTTTTGTCCATTCCCGGATTGGAAATCAAACCCGGGACGGACCTTTGCCGGCCCCAAAGGCAAATATGCTAACCATTCGGCAACTGAATCTCTGCGTATCTACTACTACAGTGAACTAATATGTACTCTTTTTAATTCACTGACTAGTAGGCTACAATAATAAACCATTCAAGGTCATGAATGAGAACAAATGATCATATTCAGATTTCAGACCATAGGAAAAATGTCATGAATGAGAACATATGTGCACAAATCAGAACATGTTCTGTAAAGGAATAATCTAGGGCGGTTATTTGTTGTAGGATCTGTATATTTAATAAACCCTCACCAAAGGTCGATGTATGTACATAATTCGGCATACATTAGTTATATTTTCATATCTACTTACATTTCCAGGAACCCCTCTATGGTCTGTACTGCCCTGCCAGAATCTTCTCAAATACCCTTTGATATGGCCTGTCAGTTTCTGTTTAACGGGAAAATCCACCTTCCAAATAAGCGATCCATAACCGAAAATCCACATTGTTAATATATCTACTCGGATCTGTCAGATAATCACATGTGTGGGTTCTTTGTTTACTAAACACAGCTGAGCCTGGGTCACGCGGCCTGCTTCTGATTTCTTCGGATATGCTCAATCGTGCAAATTCGGTCAATCCCGTTATTTTTCGGGATCATGCTTCAAAGCGATCGGAACTCTTCGTTTTTTTTCCGTAATCGGATTCCCGATAGACGAAATCGACGAGGCAGTTCCGATTGGTGGACGAGCATTCGCAGCCATTCGCAACAGCTCGAAGAATGACGGGATTGACCGAGTTTGGACGATAGTATTCGATAAAGATCGGGCTATTCCGGCTACGTTCGGAATTATGGAATGAAGATGTTGCGAATATCGACTAATGTACAGGTCATATACTACACCAATTCATTTTCCATAGGCTTACCTTATAGCTCTAAGCTCTGTACTGAGTTCCCTAATACAGGAAGCTATATTTTTTATTACTCGTTTTGAAAAGACCTATCTTAGTTTTATCAAAAAAACATACAGAAGCCATACGTTGAGTGTGTTTTGAAAAAGCTGTTTGGGTCGGATGGTACTGACCCACCTACTTCTATCTATCTATCTATTGATACTGCAGCACCCCCTCACGGGGATTATGTGCAGGTGCGCGTCTGTGCAGTGTGAGTAGTTAAGAGAAAGATAAAATAGTTTTAAAATCAAGTGAGAGTGAGATAAAAGTATGATAGTGTTATAATGTTAAAAGTCTGAAAAAGACAAAGTGATTTTTAAAAGTAAGAATAAAAACAAGCTTCCTGTCTATGGCATGGAGTGGGTGACTGAGCACACTGCCAGTTTGAACGAGTTCAGGTCTGGCAGCATTGCAATGTCGACTGGTAGCTAGTCTATTCCACTGTACGATTGCAAGGGGAAAGAACGAATACTTGTAGTAATCAGCAGTAGTGTGTATTTGTCTGAAGGCAAGGGGGTGGGATTGGCGGGGAATTCTCATGGGCTGTATGACATATGGGGGCATGGGTACAGCAACAAGGCAGTGGATTATTTTGAAAAAAGAGCCATAACCTGGCATCTGATCGTCTGTTTTCAAGGGACCTCCATCCTAATTTACCTAGCATGTCAGTGACACTGGCGTGTTGGGAGTAGTTATTTACGGTCCATCGGGCTGCTCTTCTTTGGACCATTTCTATCTTATTTATGTTGGTCTTTGTGTGGGGGCTCCAGACAGGGGAAGAATACTCAAGGAGGGGGCGCACGCACTTGCATGTAGAAACATGAGAAACATGTAAAATATACTTCTTTCTTTGATTATGCAAAACATTATGAATACATTGCACAAATGTATGATTTAACCTTTATAAGTACTCTTCAAAAGTTGATTTTTTTTTTAGCAAGATCTTTTGGTTTGTTTAACTTGACAACCAATCCAAATTAAGAGATACTGTGTAATAGCTCCGAATTTACCCGGAACTTTTCCCCTGCAATTGGTGTAGTCTGATCTACAGGAGTACCGTAATGATCAGACTACACCAATTACCAACCAATCAGTGGGCAGGGAAAAAGTTCAAGAGGGTAAATTCGGAGCTATTACACAGAATCTCTTAATTTTGATTGGTTGACAAGGTAAACAAACCAAAAAGATCTTGCTAAAAAATTAAAATTCAACTTTTGAAGAGTACTTAAATCATACATTTGTGCAATGTATTCATAATTTGTTGCATAATAAAAAAAAAGAAGTATATTTTACATTTTCCTCATGATTCTACATGCAAGTAGGTGGGTCAGCACCATCCGACCCAAACCGCTTTTTCAAAACATACTCAATGTATGGTTTGTATATGTTTTTTTGATAAAACTAAGATATAGGTCTTTCAAAACAAGTAAGCAAAAATATAGCTTCTTATATTAGGGAACTCAGTACAGAGCTTAGAACTATAATGTACGTCTATGGAAAATGAATTGGTGTATGTAGTATGACCTAAAGTACAGGAAAACGTTTAAGGTGTAGGTATGAAACCACCAATTATTGAAATAACCAATGTTAAAGTGCCATGGTATTAATGATTTGCTGTAAAGAGAGATAAAAATATCGGACAGGGAAAGCAGCATTCAAGGACGACAGTCACCCACAAAACACAAAAACAAACACGCAAACAGACAAACGGGAAGGCAAAAGTAATAAAAAATGCAAGCGACATCACAAACACAAAAGGGTTAACTTCATTTTTTCATAGTATCCTATTTTAGGGGGTAGGGTAAGATTCAGTGGTTTCATGCCTACCAAACCTGTTTCCATGCATATTTAATTCAGGTTGCAAACACGCAACACTACATATTCATACCATAAAACATAGTTCAATTGTAAACACTTCACAAACACATCATTTTAAACCTGAAAAAAAAAATGAAACTCAAAATTACGGCTTTTATAGAAAAAATTGGACTAAAAACGCTCAAAACCTATGTAGAACTTATTTCTGAGCTTATTTTACCAATTGTTATCGGAAAAGTGTCCCTAGGTACGAATCTGAGCGAGTCCTAATTACTGCACTTATCTCTTATAGGTATGAAACCACTAATACTTTCCCCCATTTTACACCAATGTTAAAGTGTCACATATTAATGATTTGCTGCAACTTCAGCTCAAATACGGATAATGCAGCAGTGTAATTTTCATAGAGAAAACTAATTTTCCACTTGAAAAATCACCAGAAAAGGTGGGGTCACAAGACATGTAAGAAAGTTCTTGTTTATTTACTAAACATGTCAAGAGTACAAATGTTTTCAGTGATGGTTGCTCACAAAGTGTAAGCATAGGGTCGAAATTTCGAAAATGTTCATCAGTGATCCAGTAAAACCTATTGATACGCTTCTTATACATACAACCACACAATCGAACAGAAATGGGCAGTTTTCCCCTTCTTATAATGCCCATTTCCATCAAAAAAGGAGGGATTACTTTTTATTATAGGAACTACACCTCGGAGGTTTACATGTACTTAGTGGTGGTAAACCTGTAGCACACCTAATGCATCACAGGAAGTGTTCACCTGGGGTATCGCATTATGGCGGTCAGTAAATAATTCTCATTTCTTTTTGTAAACAACAGCATTTTCACTAATTTAAAGTGCCATATTTGGTTTATATCGCATTGATGATCTGTTTATTAAATTTTTCAAGCATTGTCATGTTAAAATTGGAAGTTTTGAATATATATTTTTTGCTTATATGAAAATGAGTGTATGAATACAATATTTTGGCATCTCAGTGTTTATGTTTTTAAAGGGAGCATTCATTCATGAGACAAGTTCTTTCTAAGAAGATACATGCCCCCACTTCTCTGTGGATTTTTTGGCAGCATGTGTGTCATTTGTGTTGAGAATGTAAGTCATTCATTTTTTTCCAGATCGGATTTGTAACACCGGAGTTATTGCCCTTTAATTAACGAAAATTGCTATATTTTGTCTTGTCGATACTCTAGCGCCTCCATTTTTTATCCGATCTTTACCAACCTTTACCAGATTATTAATATCAATGAAAGCTCGGAGGAGTTCGAAAACCAGCCAGGCCGGACCAGTAACGCCGGAGTTATTGCCTTTGAATTAACGGAACTTGCCATATTTTGTCTTGTCAACACTCTAGAGCCTCCATTTTTCATCCGATCTTTACCAATCTTGCCAGATTGTTAATATGAATGAAAGCTCGGACGAGTTCGAAAACCGGCCAGATCGGACCAGTAACGCCGGAGTTATTGCCTTTGAATTAACGGAAATTGCCATAGTTTGTCTTGTCAACACTCTAGAGCCTCATTTTTCATCCGATCTTTACCAATCTTTAGCAGATTATTACTATCAATGAAAGCTCGGACGAGTTCGAAAACCAGCCCGATCGGACTTGTAACACCGGAGTTATTGCCCTTTAATTAACGAAAATTGCTATATTTTGTCTTGTCAACACTCTAGCGCCTCCATTTTGCATCTTACCTTTTACCAGATTATTGATATCAATGAAAGCTCAACCAGCCAGATCGGACCAGTAACACCGGCGTTATTGCCCTTGAATTAATGAAAATTGCTATATTTTGTCTTGTCAACACTCTAGCTCTACCATTTTTCATCCGATCTTTACCAATCTTTACCAGGTTATTAATATCAATGAAAACTCGGATGAGTTTGAAAAACAGCCAGTTCGGACCAGTAACATTGCATTTACTGCCCTTGAATTAACGAAAATTGCTATATTTGATCTTGTCAACATTCTAGCTTCTCCTTTATTCGTCCGATCTTTACCAAACTTTACCAGGTTGTTAATATCAATGACAGCTTGGACACGTTCGGAAAATAGTCAAATCGGATTAGTAATAACAGAGTTATGGCCCTTGATTTAGTTAAAAATTCTGTATTTTGCCTCGTTAAAACGATAGGGCCTTCGTTTTACCGGATTTCAATAAAACTTTGCAGGGATGATCCGTATCAAGCCTGGTTGTGCATATCGTCACCATGTTCCAGTTAAATGATATTGACAGAGGTAATGCGCTTTAAAGGTATTAGCCATTTTATCCGGACTGGTTCTCCTGAACCATTGGCCGAATTTTAACGAAACTTACCAAGCCAAGTTGTGCATGTCATCACTGTGTTCCGGCTGAAAGATTTTTGGCAGAGTTATGGCCCTTTATAGGTTTTAATGCACAAATTTGTCTGGTCTAGTTCTCCTGAGCCCCTGGCCGGATTTCAGCGAAACTTGGCAAGGTTGATCAGTATCAAACCTATTTGTGGATATCATCGCCGTGTTCCAGTTGAATGATTTTGGCAGAGTTAAGGCCCTTTAAATTATTTAGTAAACACATATTGTCCGGACTGGTTCTCCTGAACCATTGGCCGAATGTCAACGAAACTTTGCAGGGATGATCAGTACCAAGCCAAGTTGTGCATGTCATCACCGTGTTCCGGCTGAAAGATTTTTGGCAGAGTTATGGCCCTTTATAGGTTTTCACGCACAACTTTGTCTGGTATAGTTCTCCTGAGCCCCTGGCCGAATGTCAACGAAACTTTGCAGGGATGATCAGTACCAAGCCAAGTTGTGCATGTCATCACCGTGTTCCGGCTGAAATATTGTTGGCAAAGTTATGGCCCTTTATAGGTTTTAATGCACAAACGTCCGGTCTAATTCTCCTGACCGTATTTCAGCGAAACTTGGCAAAGTTGAAAGGTATCAAGCCTTTGTCCAAATTGTTTTAGGGATAATCAGTATCAGGCCTAGTTATGCATATCATCGTCGTGTTATGGTTGAATGCTTTTTGGCAGAGTTATAGCCCTTTACAGATTTTAGTAGAAAAACATTGTCCGGACTAGTTCACCTGAACCCCTGGTCGGATTTCAATGAAACTTTGCAGGGATGATCAGTTCCGAGCCTAGTTGCGCATGTCATCGCTGTGTTCCGGTTGAACGATTTTTGGTAGAGTTATGGCCCCTTACCAGTTTTAATACCCTAACTTCGTTCAGATTAGTTCTCCTGAACACATGGCCGAATTTTAACGAAATTTGGAAGGGATGATCAGTACAAAGCCTGGTTGCACATTTCATCGCCGTGTTCCTGTTGAATGATTTTTGACAGAGTTATGTTCCATTATAAACAAACATTATCCAGACTAGTTTTCGAGAACTCCTGGCTGGATTTCAGTGAAATTTGGCAGGAATGATGCTTAGTTGTGTATGTCTTTACCTTGTTCCAGTTGAATGCTTTTTGGCGGATTTATGGCCCTTTAAGGTTTTAATACATAATGTGTATGCTCTAGTTCTGCTGAACCCCTGGCCAGATTTCAATGAAACTTGGCAAGGATGATCAGTATCAAACCTAGTTGTGCATATCATCACCATGTTCCGGTTGAATGATGTTTTGGCGCAGTTATGGCCCTTTAAACGTTTTACCATACACACTTTAACCACAATAGTTTTGTCCGAACTAGTTTTGCTGAATCCTTGGCCGGATTTCAGCGAAATGTTACAAGGATGATCAGTATCAAGCCTAGTTGTGCATATCGTCGCCGTGCTCCGGTTGAATGATTTTTTGGAGGAGTAATGGCCCTTCAAAGGTGTTAATACACTAACCTTTTACAGACTAGTTCTCCTGAACCCCCCGTGTATCGGTCTATCCTCCGAGCACGTTAAAGAACCATAGGAATCTATTCCATAATAAGAGTAGGGCAGGTTCCCGGATTCCTATGTATCCTTCCCCTCTCTCTGGGGCAGCTCTAAATAACCTATACTGTGTTGATGAGCCGTTAAACAACATTCAATTCAATTCTCCTGAACCCCTGGCTGGATTTCAACGAAACCTTGCAGGAATGATCAGTACCTAGCCTAGTTGCGCATGCCATTGCCATGTTCCGGTTTAATGATTTTTGACATAAACGTTATCCGGACTAGTTTTCCCGAACCTCTGGCTGGATTTAAGTGAAACTTGGCAGGAACGATCAGTACCAATACTAGTTGCAGATATCGTTGTCGTGTTCCGGTTGCATGATATTCGGTGGAGTTATGGCTCTTTCAAACGTTTTAATACACACTCTTTGTCCGGACTAGTTCTCGTCAACCACCATTCGACTTTCAACGAAACTTGACTGCGTATATCATTGTATTGTTCCAGCTGAATGATTTTTGCTGGAGTTATGGCCTTTTAAAAGTGTTAATACATAAGCTTTCCCGACTACTTCTGATCATCTGTCCGGATTTCCAAGAACATTGGTAGGGATGACCATTAACCAAGCCTAGTTGCACATCTCTTCGTCGTGTTCCAGTTGAGTGATTTTTGGTGGATTTATGGCCCTTTCTCCTGTAAGGGAGACATCTGTTTTGACTAAGTTTCTGTTGTGAGTGTGGGTGTTTTTTCGTTGTTGTTTTTTC
Organism: Cyrtodaria siliqua; assembly: GCA_037043455.1. NCBI lineage: Eukaryota > Metazoa > Mollusca > Bivalvia > Adapedonta > Hiatellidae > Cyrtodaria > Cyrtodaria siliqua. Next base: position 319,538 of record JAWPHD010001357.1, read on the forward strand.
TCTCTTTTGTTAGCAATGTTTTAACGATAGGAATTTTATGACGACAATCCTTGATATAACATCCGTTTTAGCCAGTAGAGCGTCCACAGACCCTCTTGGGCCTCTTGTTTTCTGACACCAGGATTTATTAGTCAAGAGTTACAAGTGACTTCTACTATTTTTTAAGTATTTGGTATGACGCGACCGGGGATTAAACCCACGACCTCCCGAATGCAAGCAGACGCCCCCACTACACCACTGCGCTTCGGTAATGTGAAGCCACAAACAAGTTCATATATAAAAAATAATAATTTATTATCAATTTTACTCTACTGCAATATATCTGACAGACTTTCCCGAAGAGATTTGATTTATTCGCAAAGACACTACAATCCATTATGACTTTTAATTAAAGAAACTAACCCGCCCGCCAAATAACGGCAAAATTACACTACACAACCGTTAATCAAAACTTTTTCCAGGTGTTCAGGTCATAGAACAATGTATATGTGCCGATTAAAAGTACAGATTTATTGACAGGTTATTAAGATATCCATGATTATGTGTAAAATGGATTATGAGTTGGTAGCTCTTAATTCGATGCTCCAGTTTTGAGGTTTGGCTTAGCTGGTTATAGCCATTTATATTGTGTCTATAGAGTTTGGATTCTCAAAATATGTAAGTTATATAGATATCGTCGTCAGTAGGTTTAGAAACGGTGTACATATGTTGTAAAATGTGGCTGTTGTTAGCGGGATAGAGATTCATTATTTTACTGCCGACTTTTCCGAAAAGATTTAATTTATCCGAACATACTCTACAAAATCATTATTAATGATATTTAATTAATTATTTCGACTTTTATTTGATATATTTAAACTGTTGAGAACAAATCATCACCATTGTCGTCCCCCATCTATTGGTATCAACTAGAACTGGATCGATTTAAACTAAATCAATGCCTACTCTTTTAAAAACAACAACACAATCATCCCCGTATCGTCCCAATCTACTATCAAATAGAACCGGATCGAAAATTAATCAATACACACTCTTTGAAAACAACACAATCATCCCCCGGTGTCCAAGCTCGTCTTTTTCTCTCTTAAACTTTGAGAACCATGAACCTATACCGGACCTTGGATTATCTGTTCTAAAGGAATAACTCTGTCTACTGTACTATAAGAATCGTTCATGGGTATCCGGTGAAGATAGGGAATTCCAACCCGAGGTATAAGTGTTTTTATCGGAACCGAGGCTTTGCCGAGGTTCCGATTAAAACACTTTTACCGAGGGTTCGAATTCCCTATCTGAACCGAGTACCCATGATAGATTCTTTTTCTTGCATATCAGAGACATGTTGTGCGTCCACGCCGCCAGCTACTAACGTTTTGCATGTTTTCCTGCATGCCGGATGTTGGCGCGCGTGAATTTTATCTCGACCCTAGGGTGAGATGGAAATATCTAGCCCCGGTAAAATGGCGGATATCCTTGTCCGGTATGCAAGAAACACCCGTCTCACTGGGAGCGTCGAAGGTGGACACTCTGGAACGTGGTATACAGACGATCCAGGAACGTGGTATACAGACGATCCAGGAACGTGGTATACAGACGATCCAGGAACGTGGTAGTATACAGACGATCCAGGAACGTGGTATACAGACGATCCAGGAACGTGGTATACAGACGATCCAGGAACGTGGTATACAGACGATCCAGGAACGTGGTATACAGACGATCCAGAGACGTGGTATACAGACGATCCAGAGACGTGGTATACAGACGATCCAGAGACGTGGTATACAGACGATCCAGAGACGTGGTATACAGACGATCCAGGAACGTGGTATACAGACGATCCAGAGACGTGGTATACAGACGATCCAGAGACGTGGTATACAGACGATCCAGGAACGTGGTATACAGACGATCCAGAGACGTGGTATACAGACGATCCAGAGACGTGGTATACAGACGATCCAGGAACGTGGTATACAGACGATCCAGAGACGTGGTATACAGACGATCCAGAGACGTGGTATACAGACGATCCAGAGACGTTAACAGGATAACGTGGCATAAAAGAAAGAGGAGAAATCTCAGGAACATATTTATAAGTATGTACTTGCTACAGTACAAGAGAGATTGGGATGACTTATCTTACGTCTTCTCAATACTTCGAGGCCTATGTTCCAATTTTGACAGTCACTCAAGCGCTTTTGTATTTCCGTATTAAATTCAAACTGAATTCAATGTGACTCAGACATTTAAAGTTATCTTACTTTACAGCTAATGTATTTTTTTTCAAAATCGTTCATCTGAGTATTTATATAACTATAAACAAATAAAAAACATCTAAGATGTCTCTGTTAGAATGTTCGTCCCCTGGGGACTTACCTCTGAACAAATCATTACTCCCGTCAGCTCTAACTTCAGCTCGCATTTGTCTCCCGGAATCATCCACGGAATCCATTAACTACAATACGTTTACTTGAGTAGCATGATCAAAATAACCACTCACTTTGCCCGTGCAATTAGTACCACACCCATTACAGGCCAAAGTTTAGGAAACCTGTTTAACAGGTGACAACATAACAATTGTTAAAGGTGCACACTCATACATATATTTACATGTTGTTCCGATACGAATGATTTCATGTAAACAAACTAAACCAGTTACATTAACCAGAATGAATGTATTTGTATGGTTTCTATAAATTACCATAAAACTGACAGCATCCGATTAATCTGTTCAGTATAAGGCTGCTTTCTGGCATTTCCAATGCTGCAGTTGATTTTGTATTTGGGGCACTCCACAGTTTAATGTCCGATTCTCAACAATAAAACCCATGACAAGCCCTTAGCCTGAATCCTTGAGCAAAATAAATCAAACCATCATTGGATCCTACATTTCTTTGAAGACCATTACATTAATAATGCTGCAGTTGATTTTGTATTAGTCAGATCCCCCACACATAGTATTTATGTGCATTATTATCATTTGGAAGTTCAGTATAAGGCTGCTTTCTGGCATTTCCAATTCTGCAGTTGATGTTGTATTAGTCAGATACCTCACAAATAGTGTTTATATGGATTATTATCATTTGAAAGTTCAGTATAAGGCTGCTTTCTGGCATTTCCAATGCTGCAGTTGATGTTGTATTAGTCAGATACCTCACAAATAGTGTTTATATGGATTATTATCATTTGAAAGTTCAGTATAAGGCTGCTTTCTGGCATTTCCAATGCTGCAGTTGATGTTGTATTAGTCAGATACCTCACAAATAGTGTTTATATGGATTATTATCATTTGAAAGTTCAGTATAAGGCTGCTTTCTGGCATTTCCAATGCTGCAGTTAATGTTGTATTAGTCAGATACCTTACACATAGTGTTTAGATGGATTATTATCATTTGAAAGTTCAGTATAAGGCAGTCTTCTGGCATTTTCAATGCTGCAGTTGATGTTGTATTAGTCAGATACCTCACAAATAGTGTTTATATGGATTATTATCATTTGAAAGTTCAGTATAAGGCTGCTTTCTGGCATTTCCAATGCTGCAGTTAATGTTGTATTAGTCAGATACCTTACACATAGTGTTTAGATGGATTATTATCATTTGAAAGTTCAGTATAAGGCAGTCTTCTGGCATTTGCAATGCTGCAGTAGATGTTGTATTAGTCAGATACCTCACAAATAGTGTTTATATGGATTATTATCATTTGAAAGTTCAGTATAAGGCTGCTTTCTGGCATTTCCAATGCTGCAGTTAATGTTGTATTAGTCAGATACCTTACACATAGTGTTTAGATGGATTATTATCATTTGAAAGTTCAGTATAAGGCAGTCTTCTGGCATTTGCAATGCTGCAGTTGATGTTGTATTAGTAAGATACCTCACAAATAGTGTTTATATGGATTATTATCATTTGAAAGTTCAGTATAAGGCTGCTTTCTGGCATTTCCAATGCTGCAGTTAATGATGTATTAGTCAGATACCTTACACATAGTGTTTAGATGGATTATTATCATTTGAAAGTTCAGTATAAGGCAGTCTTCTAGCATTTGCAATGCTGCAGTTGATGTTGTATTAGTCAGATACCTCACAAATAGTGTTTATATGGATTATTATCATTTGAAAGTTCAGTATAAGGCAGTCTTCTGGCATTTCCAATGCTGCAGTTAATGTTGTATTAGTCAGATACCTTACACATAGTGTTTAGATGGATTATTATCATTTGAAAGTTCAGTATAAGGCAGTCATCTGGCATTTCCAATGCTGCAGTTAATGTTGTATTAGTCAGATACCTCACAAATAGGGTTTAGATGGATTATTATCATTTGAAAGTTCAGTATAAGGCAGTCTTCTGGCATTTGCAATGCTGCAGTTGATGTTGTATTAGTCAGATACCTCACAAATAGTGTTTATATGGATTATTATCATTTGAAAGTTCAGTATAAGGCAGTCTTCTGGCATTTCCAATGCTGCAGTTAATGTTGTATTAGTCAGATACCTTACACATAGTGTTTAGATGGATTATTATCATTTGAAAGTTCAGTATAAGGCAGTCATCTGGCATTTCCAATGCTGCAGTTAATGTTGTATTAGTCAGATACCTCACAAATAGGGTTTAGATGGATTATTATCATTTGAAAGTTCAGTATAAGGCTGTCATCTGGCATTTCCAATGCTGCAGTTAATGTTGTATTAGTCAGATACCTCACAAATAGGGTTTATATGGATTATTATCATTTGAAAGTTCAGTATAAGGCAGTCATCTGGCATTTCCAATGCTGCAGTTAATGTTGTATTAGTCAGATACCTCACAAATAGGGTTAAGATGGATTATTATCATTTGAAAGTTCAGTATAAGGCAGTCTTCTGGCATTTCCAATGCTGCAGTTGATGTTGTATTAGTCAGATACCTCACAAATAGGGTTTAGATGGATTATTATCATTTGAAAGTTCAGTATAAGGCAGTCTTCTGGCATTTGCAATGCTGCAGTTGATGTTGTATTAGTCAGATACCTCACAAATAGCGTTTAGATGGATTTTGGAAGTTCAGTATAAGGCTGCTTTCTGGCATTTACAATGCTGCCGTTGATGCTGTTGAAATTGGAATGAATGTTCAGTATAATACTGCTTTCGTTGATAGTATTATTTGTAGTCATTAGTTAGTTTTAAAATGTGTTTTGTTATCTTTTGGATATCACTTTCAATTTTTCGTGATATAATGCTTTTGAGGTGGTTTCTCATTCGGTCGGGTATTCGGCTGGGTACGCAATTGAGCCCACCTGTGTGTATGAGTTAACACATTTGCTGTTAAACATGTTTGATTCAATTTTAACTTACTCATTATTTAGATTTTAATTTCCGTCATTCAAATAGAATAAATGGCATGTTCGCACATCTATATCTTCGTGTTTTATTTAACAATAGTTGTCAATACATATATTCTCATACTCTAGAATGAGAATCCACTGTTTATACTTGAGTAAGCAGGATGCATTATGTATATAAGATGATTGAACAGATCGATGGGAATTGAAGGGGGACAATTTAAATGGATTTTCGAAATTACAAATATATTTTAAAGCGTATTCTATCATCTATTGAAACGACACAATGTTCATGTTTTCCACTTAAATGTGTATCTTTATCTAAAAAATCTAGACTTACACACTAATGTGTTTTTGCCAATTATTTAATTCATAATTTCCACTATTTTCAGGTAATTTTGGTTGAACTGCACAACATATCTAGGTTCCTCTGTTTAAAATTCACTTGCTGACACAGAACACCATCAAACGATGCAGGAAATTAGATAAATTTCTCAATAGATTAATAATGAAAACGAGTGATATTTAGTACTTTAATATCTGTGCGGATATTTTTTTATGTCAACTGCACATCATGCGATGCAACTAACTGTGTTTCTTCGGAAAAAAAGACAAACAACAAACTAACATACAGGTGTGAATACCTTTTTTCTGTGGGAATCTGCTGTATATCAAACATAATGACCAAAAACTGGAAGTAGGTATAAAAATCGAACAGGAAATGCAGCTTTCACCGAAAACAGTCAACCAAAAACACGCATTAAAACAAACAACAGTTGCAATGTTAACAATAGACACGACGTGCCACATCACACACACAAACCGGTTGACAATAGGGTTACCTCATTGGGACGGTCAGTGGCAAAAGGGGCGCTGGAGTGTAAACCAGGTTCTGAAACACCAAAATATGTGTGCAGCCTTCGTTCTTGTTATTTCAGCGACGAAGCTACAGACTGTTATAAAGTTCACGGGGTAAGCTTCTCTGGTTGAAGCATAATGCATTTTCTGCGTTCCAGCTGGTCAGTATATAAGGCATACACATTACTTACATTCTTTTCTATTGTGAAATATTGAAAAGGAGGTCAAAATATTCATATTTATTAAATTACAAATTTGGTATATTTAAAATAATCGGCACGACCGTCGTGCCGATAGACATATTTCCTACTCTCCAGTAAGTGTTGACCTTAAAATCAGATTTTAACATTAAAACAAATATCCATCTTTCATGGCGAAACTCCAGATTAAAATCTGGCATCTCAGGATTTGATTACATGGATTCCCGGATTTTCATAACAATCTCTGAATTTTCGGTAGTATTTACGTCGTAAAACTTGAGCAAATCTGTTTATGTGAAACGTTTAAAATACGCAGGAGCCGAACATGAGTTGTGAGTTATTTAGTTACATAATCACATTAAGTATGGCAAGTGGCCAGCAAACGCAAGAATGGAAGCCGATGTGTGGGCAAAACGACTAAGTTGCTGAAGTTCATAACATTTACGATTATTTACTTCAACCCACATCGCGTCTAACAGTGGTATGTCGAACATGCGACGCGAAATAAGATTACTTGAGGTGTAGATTAATATTCCACTTGAGTGGGCTGTAAGAAGTATCCTTTCAATAGTCATTACAAGACCCACTTATATTGAAATCAACGCTTAGTACATTGTCTGACAGATGTGTTTCTATAAAACGTAGCATATCAAAATCGGAGAAATTATCCTTAATACATTCTGTTTCTGATACTCCTTACATTTAAATGAAGAATTGAAAGACTGTGGTTTTCAACTGACGGGAAAGGTCCAGGATTATTTTCAACATTAACAGACATAAAAACAATTATTATTTATTCTTTTTTTTTTTGAAAATTCAAGATTTGCGATGTTAGACTTCGGAAAACACGAGACATTTCCACAAAATATATAGACCTGGCTATGCAAATAGCGAAACAACGAACAACTAGATCCAGTATTCATAAATATACCGCAATAAACTTGTGATATTTTCGGAATTGAGAGGAAAAAAACAAACAAATACTTTTACAATACATGAAAAAAAATCAAAAAGTAAGTCAACGAGTATGTTATTCAGTGAGTCATCAACGACATAGACAGAATGACAAATCAATCAATCAATCAATCAATCATTCAATCAATCAATCAATCAATCAATCAATCAATCAATCAATCAATCAACTCTCATTCAGACATCAACCAACCAAGCAACATATCATATCAACCAATCAACACTCATTCAGACATCAACCAATCAAGCAACAGATCATATCAATCAACTCATCTATCAATCACAATCAGAACATTCAACCAATAGATCTGACAAATAGTCAGCACATCACAGACATTGAGCTAATCATGAATTGATCAATCTATCCGCAAATCAATCAACAAATCGTTGATTAATCAATTAATTAGTAATCTTAGAAACATCAATTATTCATTCGATTATATTAAATCAAGTAACCAATCATGATAACTATCTAATTACTATCAGAATTTAACATTTTAAGTAAGCTGATTTACGTGTATGTTCATACAACAATGGATGAGTGTACCTTGACCCAGCAAAAAACAAAATAGAGCGAAAATACGCTCTAGGAGGACATTTATTTACTACCAAGTAGCAAGGACTATACTATATACAATTGTCAATTCAATTCAATGATTTTATTCAGCATAAACATCATACAATGTTCATCGCCTATTACAATGAGGCGGTTACATTACATTGAGAAGAGCATGTATAATACTATCATGGAGTAAAGCTACAAAAGAGCACTTACACCTAGTATTTTAAACAAACAATTTCGAATAGTATATAGCATAACTAATACAGAGGGGAAAATCATCAGAAAAAGAAAGAGAGAAAGAAAACAAAACAACTCTATACATATAATTTGTTTGTACAGTGGCTACATTTCGGTCAAGCTTATTTACAACTCGTGCTATCATTCCTCGCACTAGCGGTTTCACACAATAGCAATTCTTCGGAAAATAAGTCCAAGGCCAGTAGGCAAAAACTATGTGTTTCAGACAGATACTTGAATAATGGTTTACAATCATAATAACTATTACGTTAATCTCGATAATTCATGTTAATTATCTATTATACTCTCACGTCTCAAATTCGCTACAGTAACGCTAACATTGCATATTATTGCATGCACATTTACAAGCTCTTTAGGGACCAGGCAATATTTATCAGGGGGTTGGGACCGGTGCAAATACAAATGTTATATAAAAAAGAATGTACGTACCATGTTCGCCACTAGCGGTGATAGCGGTGATGTTGCCGCAAACATTATGGTAATCTTTGGCGAATTTGCTATACATTCGCCTGAAACATTTATTTATTTGGAACGTTCACCATAACATCAACACAAACTTACTTGCATGTTTTTTTGTTCGCCACAACATTGCGACAAATTTTACCAACCCGATTAATTTTTTTATTGCACGCCGTAACATCACCACAATCTTTTAAATTCAGATTTGCCGTTTCTTTATTCACAGAAAATCACGTTCTGATCTGCTGTATCTGAAGATTCATTTAGCCAGAACATCATCGCAAAACTTAGACTTTATACAGAATTTTATTATTTCCAGTTACTTACTACTAAAGTGAAATTCGCATTTTATGTCAAAGGACGTACCACTTGAACAAGTAATTTAGCCAAGTGTAATTTTTTTCGTGGAACCTTGTTTTTAAACATTTATTTAATTGTGTTCATTGCAAGAACATTTTTAAATAGCAAACACCATGATATCTCCAACATTTAAAACCAGAACAATTAAAATTGTATCCCAAATGCAAAATAATATGATCAGTATGACCTCAATAGCTAGATGTTTGTATATATACGTTTGGTGGTTTGTCTAGGGTCTGGTGCTGATTCTAAGATATCCAGGCACCATATTCTGCTACAGTTAGTGACATGTCCATGAAAATGGGAGTAATGCAGAAATAACAGCACACGATATCTCCATGAAAATGGGAGTAATGCAGAAATGAAAGTGCTCATCATCTCCATGAAAATGAGAGTAATGCAGAAATGACAGCGCTAGACATCTCCATGAAAATGGGAGTAATGCAAAATTGACAGCGTTCGACATCTGCATGAAAATGGGAGTAGTGCAAAAATGACAGCGTTCGACATCTTCTTAAAAATGGGAGTAATGCAGAAATGAGTGCACTCGACATCTCCATGAAAATGTGAGTAATGCAGAAATGACAGCGCCGATATCTCCATGAAAATTGGAGTAATGCAGAAATGACAGTGCTCGACATCTCCATGAAAATGAGAGTAATGCAGAAGTGACAGCGCCGATATCTCCATGAAAATTGGAGTAATGCAGAAATGACAGTGTTCGACATCTTCATGAAAATGAGAGTAATGCAGAAATGACAGCGCTCGACATCTCCATGAAAATGAGAGTAATGCAAAAACGACAGCAGTCGATATCTCCATGAAAATGTGAGTACTGCAGAAATGACAACGCTTGACATTTCCATGAAAATGAGAGCAATGCAGAAGTGACAGCGCTCAACAGTACTCGAGATCTCCATGGAAATTAGAGTAATGCAGAAATGACAGCGTTCAACATCTCCGTGAAAATGAGAGTAATGCAGAAGTGACAGCGCTCAACAGTACTCGATATCTCCATGGAAATTGGAGTAATGCAGAAATGACAGTGCTCAACATCTCCATGCAAATGAGAGTAATACAAAATATACAGTGCTCGACATCTCCATGCAAATTGGAGTAATGTAGGAATGACAGCACTCAACATCTCCATTAAAATGGGAGTAATGCGGAATGACAGCGCTCGACATCTCCATAAAAATGGGAGTAATCCGGAATGACAGCGCTCGACATCTTCATGAAAATGAGAGTAATTCAGAAATGACAGTGCTCGACATTTACATGAAAATGGGAGTAATGCAGGAATGACAGCGCTCGACATCTCCATTAAAATGGGATTAATGCAGGAATGACAGCGCTGGACATCTCCATGAAAATGGGAATAATGCAGGAATGACAGCGCTCGACATCTCCATCAATATGAGCGTAATGCAGAAATGACAGATTTTAATTTTGAGAGGATTTATTTAAATAGTGTCAGTTTATTTCAATTGTGTCGATTATTTAAATATAGAGAATTTGATTAAATTGTTGCACATTTAGTAAACGAAGGTCCATTTATTTAAAATTCACAAACAATTATTTAAATCAAAACCATGTAGTTAAATCGTATGGATATATTTCAAATCGTGAGGATATAATCTAAATCGTAAGGATATACTTTAAATCGCGAACATTTATTTAAATAGTGTCGATTTATTTAAATCGTGTAATT
>JAWPHD010001358.1:0-330187 GCA_037043455.1 Cyrtodaria siliqua
AGTAATATTCCCTCTAATTCATGCTCATTTTGTCATTTTTGCCATGTTCATTAAAGGTCTTCGTCGTGACCCCTGTATTGTTTCAGGTGCTACTTGAGTGATGGCTCTGCCTATCTTGCTTCATATATCATAAATATCATACATGTTACATCGTAAACATCGGTTCTGAAATCGCAATAGCATTTTTGCAATTTAACTGAGCTGCTCTACTGTTGTATATTTCATATGGTTTTGAAAAACGTGTGTGGACGCTTAAAGTTGTGTTGCGCTGATCTGACACAATATCCTATAAAACACGATAATCCTGAGCATGTCGTAAAAGCTACAAAAACTATTAAAGCAGAAATAGTGAATGCGTTCTGTGTAAAACAAGTCTGAATGCAATTGAGGTGCTCTCCTCTTACAACTGATCTATATTCTCAAAATAATTTAAGGACCACAAAAAGGAACAATAATAACAAGAGCATCAAGAATTGCAGGGCAATCCATAGTACCCACCGGCCCGGACATTTTCCAGACATATTTTATGATGGAGGTCAAAGATCAAGGTCAAGGTCAAAATGACCTTTTTTTGGTATGTTAAACACAGATATCTCAAGATGTATTCACATACCAAGTTTGGTGTCTCTTAAGTGTTATAGTATTGAAAATACGGTCCGGACAAGCATTTTCTATGACAGAGGTCACAGGTCAAGGTCACAATGACCTTATTTTGGTATGTGACACACCGTTATCCCAAGATGTATTCACATACCAAGTTTGGTGTCTCTAAGTGTTATAGTATTGAAAATACAGTCCGGACAAGCATTTTCTATGACAGAGGTCACAGGTCAAGGTCACAATGACCTTATTTTGGTACGCGACACATCGCTATCCCAAGATGTATTCACATATCAAGTTTGGTATCTCTAAGTGTTAAAGTATTGAAAATACAGTCCGGAAAAGCAATTTCTATGACAGAGGACACAGGTCAAGGTCATAATGACCTTATTTTGGTAAGCGACACACCGCTATCCTAAGATGTATTCACATACCAAGTTTGGTATCTCTAAGTGTTATAGTATTGAAAATACGTCCCAGACAAGCATTTTCTATGACAGAGGTCATAGGTCAAGGTCACAATGACCTTATTTTGGTATGCGACACACCACTATCTCAAGATGTATTCAAATACCAAGTTTGGTATCTCTAAGTGTTATAGTATTGAAAATACGGTCCGGACAAGCATTTTCTATGACAGAGGTCACAGGTCAAGGTCAAGGTCACAGTGACCTTATTTTGGTACGCGACACACCACTATCCCAAGATGTTTCCACATAACAAGTTTGGTATCTCAGTCTTATAGTATGGAAAATATGGCCCGGACAAGCATTTTTGGAACATTTTCTATGACAGAGGTCACAGGTCAAGGTCATTGTGATCTTATTTTGGTATGTGACACACCGTTATCGCAAGATGTATTCAAATATCAAGTTTGGTATCTCTAAGTGCTATAGTATTGAAAATACAGTCCGGACAAGCATTTTCTATGACAGAGGTCACAGGTCAAGGACACAGTGACCTTTTTTTGGTATGCGACACACCGATATCCCAAGATGTATCCACATACCAAGTTTTGTATCTCAAAGTCTTATAGTATTGAAAATATATCCCGGACACAAGCATTTCGGAAGGACGGACGGACGGACATACGGACGTACAGGGTGCAAACCTATAGTCCCCAAGGGACAGGTGGGGGACTATTTACTTACTGCAATATCATTAAAATCGGACCAATTATCACGCTAAGACACTCTACACTACTAAGGATCTGACACTGCATTGGAGGTCACGTCAGATTGACCTTACGATTAGCCAATCAGATTTCAGCCTTCAAAATCGCTCAGTATAGATTGATTCACTGCTAATTTCCCATTTCAGTCAAACGCTATGGAACAGTCTACACTCGGTATTGAAAGAGAAAATGTCCGTAACTTTTAGCTTATAAACACAAAATAATTGTGTTGACAAACATAACACACCAACAATTATTTATTATTTACTGAAAAACAAAACAAGATTGTTTGATTGAATTCAATAGCGGTACCAAAAAATTACCGCTTTGTTGGTTGAACCCACACTAAAATTATGCTCGTGGGTAATCATATTTAGAATGTCGGAAAGGTTGACTTCGCTAGCGACTGAGCTAAGCGGGCCAGATGTACTGAAGCATACTAAACACATGACCGCGCCCATGTTTTTCTTCGTATTCTTGATGTCAAACATGCCATTTAGTACATTTCTTTGAATTGTTCGTGCAGTCCACAGCAATAACACACGAAGACGTTATCTATTTTGGGAAATAGATCCTTGTGTTTTATGTAGATTTTCGTTTGTTCAGTTCGACATCAGTTGAAGTGCATATGCAACATGAATATTGATTAGATGAAAGGTCGATCTGTGACATCCAAGGCAGTTGTCAGATCCTATAGTAGAGAGTATAAAAGCGTAATTAGGATTTGATTTAATGAGATTGTACTTAACTCTTTAATATTCTGCATTTCATGTCCATATAAAAAGTTAATACTTTTGGGTCACATGACACTTGTTAAAGAATAAAATTAAACTTAAAAAGACGGGAAATCATTCGATAATGGCACTTGAAAAAAATACACAATTCAAAAATTGGTCCTTAATTTATATTGAGGAGTATATATGGTTCTTTACAACATGTATGAACACTTGCAATTGAGTGACTCTGCTGTTGTATACTATAACACATGTTGTACCTTGAATATTCGGTTTTGAAAACCATGTTTGAATGCTTGCTACTGAGCTGCCCTGTTATGTACAGTACAGCTCACGCGAAACCCACACTTTACTCGATTCGCCGAGTTTGGCCATATCGAGTGCCGCGCAAATCTACGCGTAGAATCCAATTAACCATGAGTGCACACCAGTGGTGATTTATTCTTGGGAAAAAAATTGAATTTTCCGGCAACTTTTCGGTGGAAGTTTTCTGACAGCACGCTTGAAAAAAGCCAATCGCCACAAAAAGTACAAACAATGAGATGCCGAGTGCATCTTTTCTTTGGAAAGTTGACATAACTGATAAATACAATGAATACATTTCGAAACAAATACGTATTTCAAACTTTTAATGCATCTAATCACAAGTTGTGTTCATTTCTGTTGTCCAAACTTCAACCAACATAAATACCCAAATTCTTTCTAACTTTTTTCTGACTAAAGAACCCATCGACGTATTAATAATAAACAGGAGAATAGTAAGAATTTGTTACAAATAACGATTATTTAAAAATTTAATTATAATTTCCAGTATAATAATTACTGATTGAATTTTACGTTCATTCGCCGCGTGACCCAGTATACATAATCCGGGAAATTCGAATTTTACCACATCCGCTTTTCCAAAACAAAAGTAAAATTGTCTTCTGCTTCAATTTTTTCTAAAGTTATTGAATAATTATGCATTAAAATGACTGCAATTAGAAAAAGTTGCACCTTTTACCTGTGCAGTTTCGACTCGGCGAACTCCGAGTTTGTCTACGCGAAGTATAGTGGCGTCAAGAGCTTTTCGCGTAGCTGATTCCCACGCCGAGTAGTTTTATCATCCAAATCCGCGTAAGTACACAAATTTGTACATTCCTCACTCGGCGTGAAAGAGTAAAGTGTGGGTTTCGCGTGTGCTGTACTGTACAATATAAATTATAATACATGCTGCCCTGTGGTAATATTTTAAACATGTTACGGCCTGAACATATGGTTCTGTAAAACTTTTCTGAATGCTTGTAATTGTGCTTCCCTGGTATAACCAGTAGCATCTACAATAGAGGATTCATCCTGGAGTTGGGAGTCTTGTAAAACAGCAGTTTGTGATTTTCTTTCATTTCCTTCTGGTTTACCTGACATACTTTTATCCGAACTAATTTGTGAAACGTCACTTGCATGCTTGTCACTCTCTTCATCTATTACCGTTCTTTTACGTTTTACTTTATTGTTACTTTTCCTTTTATTTGCATTTCCTTCACTCACATACTGTGAAAGTGTGGATTGTTTTGTTTTTTTTAAGGACTTAACCACTGAAAAGTCCTGCTCACCTGAATTTCGACAATCAGAAGAGTTGGTACGTTTAAAGTTCTTTGCTTTGGTCTTTTTCCCTTTTATAGATTTCGGTGTACTGTGAAGTCTAGGGTTTGGGTTAGGGAATTTACCAGATAAAAATTCTGACTCTTCTATACTTTCACTATTTAAATCAGTTATGTCTTCTTCAATATAATTGTCTGTCGAGTCTTCACCAAACTCTAACTTTTTGTCTGCATCATTGTTCTCTTCGCCTTCACATTCTTTTGCTTCTCTGGTGCGACTTGAGGTTTCTATGCCAGGTCTTCTTGTAGCCTTATCTGCAATATCATTTGCACTATCCCTTGAATCAAAACTCTTCACAAAATATCCTACATCTTTCAAACGTTTTGGAGATCTACTGTATGTCATCATACCAAACACCCTATCAAACTCGGCAGATTTTTGTTTTTCACTGGAAAACTGCAGCGACCTTTTCACAGCCGTTTTCCTATCAATTTTGATGCTATTATATGACCCATCAGTCCCAGTCAAGTAAGTACTTAATGTCTGATCAACTAAAATGTTTGCTACTGGTAATGTTTTATTTCCTGTTAGTTTAGACTTTTTTTGTGAATTATAGTTTAATACCTCTGACTCTTGTACAATATCTACACTTTTGTCTTTTATAACATGTTTATATTCCTCAGTTTCAACTTGCCTGATTCCTTCATTGTCATCACTTGTTTCATCCATTATAGCCATATGTTGTCCACTCATCAGGGCATCATCACTGGCAACGTTTTTACTTTCCTCTTCACCATCTGATGATAGAGTTATAAGGTCATTCAGTGCACAATAACTGGCAACTTCTACATTCCCTTGAGTTGTGTTTGTACATTCATCTTCACTATCTGATGACAGAGTTATAAGGTCACACTGTTCATCATTCTCACTTGCTTCACTGTTGGTTTCTTTTGCCTTGATAACTTTCACATCACTGATTTCTTTATCCTCAAAACTATCGTCCAGTTTGTGGTGAGATTTTTCTGGAGTATGGGAAGAAGAGCTGTCATAAATTACTCCCCTTCTGGCATGCTTCGATCCTGCTGTTTTCTTAAATTTTCTGCCTCTGCCTTTTCGTTTCAATTTCTGTTCCCCCTGATGTGGGGGTCGACTAGTGGGGTCATTCATGTATGCCCTGACAGTTTCAGGTACGTCTATGTCTTGTATACACTCAGTCTGAATATATTTACTAAAGCATGTCATATCCGCCCGATCTGCTAAGCTACACCCAAACGGACCTCTGGATGAACCCTTAACTATTGGAATTATCTTCCTTGGCTTGATAAATGAGACAAATTTCACTATTTCTGTGTACGAGCTATGATCCGAGTAAGGAACAACAAACACGTTTTCCTGGTTTTCGTACGGCCTCGCGTCTATACCGCAGTATATGGCTGTAGGCAGAATGGCTAACGTTGGACTGGTCTTGTTCAGCCAATTTACCAGTTTGTTACTTACAGTATGAAAGGGGACAACTCGTATGCGACAGTCAGAAGAATTGTTTTCAAATACATCAGGAGCACCTAAAATCTGTAAAGTTTCAAAGAAGCTTATAGGTACAGATATAATTTCTTGTAGGTGTATGGCAAGTTTGCACAGCAAGTCTTCCTTGCCGAGGTTTCTCATTCCAATCACGATGTTGTGCGATGGGTGGGTTTCTATGATGCTGATGATGTGATCTGTCGCCTCGTCTCTCGTGGGAAAGTCACATGCCGGAGAACAGTAGGTATTGTCTAGGTAAAGGGTGTCTACCTGACCTGCAATAAAATAATAATGGTGATGATGGGGATTTTCAGACATGAGGCCCCAGAAGTCCTGTATTGCTCTTCTGGCTAAAATAACATTACATGGTAGTAACTTTCATACCCCATCCAACGCCTTCTCCAAGTAGTCAAAATGGGGTTGGCTGGCGAAACTTAAATTTCAGCTTAAAAAATTTGTATGTTGTAAAATTAAAAATTTAAAAGGTAATTTTAAACAGGTTATCACATTTTTTTCAGTAAAAATGTTTTTAAAAATGTTAGTGTCAAAATATCCATTACAAAATCCTGCTAATATAAGCTTTCCCATCGCTTAATGGAATTAAGGCATGGCCACGTAATGCATAAGGATCAGGAAAGTAACTCAAGAACAATTGACATGCAGACAGGACTTCTACATAGAAACTCAAAAGGTAAAATAATCATATTAAGACTTTGGCCAACTTTGGTAAAGATCGGATGAAAATTAAAGTAGAGTGTTGACAAGGCAATTTATAGCAGAATTTTGGTTAAATCAACGGCTATAACTCTAAGTTTATTAGCGGTATCTGTTATTGATGGTTTTCAGATTTGTCTGAGCTTTTATAGATATTAAGACAATAAACCAAGTTTGGTAAAGATCGAAAAACTAAAAGGTGCTAGAGTGTTGACAAAACAAAATGTAGCATATTTCATTCAAGGCACTATCCTGCCAGATAACAGCAAAATTACACAACTAAATTGTTTATCAAAACACTATCCAGGTACTCAGGTCATAAAAAAAGTTTTCGTGTCGGCCCCTTAAAAATAGGGTCGGTCGGGCCACCAGAAACAGAGTTTTTTGTTTTTTTGGCCTGATGTAAAATTTGGCTGTTGTTGGCAGGATAGCTTCTTTAAAGTCTGGATGCCAAACTAAGGTTCTTACAGACTAATATAACACTTTTATTAAAACAAGGGCTGTAACTATATTATTTGATATTTGTGGATTCAAACTTTTTGAGCATTCAATGATAAGACTCGGACACAGTTTGGTAAAGATTAGATGCAAAATAAAAGTCTAAGAGAGTTGACAAGATAACATATATAATTATTTTGTTAAATCAAGGGCCATAATTTATTTTTCAAGATAAATGTAGTTTTAGAACTCTTCTTTTGAGCTTCTTTTATATAAAGACTCTGGCCAAGTTTGGTTAAGGTCTGACGCAAAATTAGCGCACGAGTGTTGACAAGTCAAACAATTAAAAAAAAAGTTAAATAAAGGGCCATTACACTCGGGTTTATATTTTTCAAAATTACCAAGCCTTCATTGATATTGACTCTGACCAAACTTGGTTAAGATCACGTTTAAAAGGAAGGTGCGAGAATGTTGACAATGCAAATTATAGAATTTTTCATTAAATCAAGGGAAATAACTCAGAAGTTTATCCTCCGATTATTGTCGGAGCTTTAATCGATAATAAAACCCTGGCCAAGTTTGGTAAATATCGGCTGCAAAATGAACGTATTACAGTGCTGATATCAAACAGTTAACCGACAATGGACAACAAACCATGATATAATCCCTACTGGCCCTTGGCTAGGTGGCAAGTTATGCTTATAATTGGGACAATGGTGATATGATAATGGTGAAAGCTCGAAATATATCCGAGCTTTCATTAATATTAACAATCTGGTAAAGTTTGGTAAAGATTGAACGAACAATGAATGCCCTATCGTCTTAACGAGACAAAAGTTTGAAGGCCCCATCGTCTTAACGAGACAAAAGTTAACGACGAACAGTTGACGGACAACTCGGCATCCCTCGCCCTTTAAGGGCGACAAATATACCCCCACTACCAGTCCTCCCCATTCCACACCCTACCGTATGAGTAAGGATTGAGTAGAATGGGATTTTCATGATCAGGTAATGGTGGCCTAGACCTTTGACCTACTGACCTCAAAACGAATTGAGTTTATTATTACCATTAAGTTTCATGAGATTTGCTTCAGGGGGAGACAAGATTTTTTATTATCTGGTCCCGGTTACCTTGAACTTTGACATACTGACCTCACAATCAATAGGGGTCATCCTCTCACCACAGGCAGTTCACCTATGAAGTTTCATGAGATTTGCTTCAGTGGGAGTAGAGTTATGGAGCGGACAAGGTTTTTCATTATCAGGTCATGTTGACCTTGACCTTTCATCTACTGACCTCAAAATCAATAGGGGTCATCATCTTATCACAGGCAGTCCACACATGAAGTATTACGAGATTTGCTTCAGTGGGAGAGGAGTTATGGAGCATACAAGGTTGCGTCTACAGACAGACAGATAGGGTCACCAGTATGTATACCCACCTAAACATCGTTTAGTGGGGGTATAAAGATGGCAGGAATAATGGGACAGGAAAATGAAGATGACTGATGGAATGATGTTGTACAGAAAAGTGCAAGACAATTCAAAATACAGACATACCCGAATATAAAGCTAAAGGTGAACTCTCGATCATGTCTGGCCCGAACCTGAAGTCCCCCGTGTGTAGAATGGTCCCGAAGTATCCTTCGAAGAGAAACATGATGGAGCCTGGACAATGGTTGGCATCCAGGGCAGTCACGGTCATCTGTTCTTTATGCTCCTTGTCCAGGTACACTATCTGTGCACTGTCAATCTAGTAGGAACATAGATATAATAGACATAAAAGATCGGTTCTTTAAGATCTGTTCTTTACTGTTGTATAGCTAAAGCATTTCTATAGGTATTTTTAAATAGTATTACTTATATTATACAGGGGTATAACTAAAGCGTTTCTATAGGTATTTTTAAATAGTATTACTTATATCATACAGGGGTATAACTAAAGCGTTTCTATAGGTATTTTTAAATAGTATTACTTATATCATACAGGGGTATAACTAAAGCATTTCTATAGGTATTTTTAAATAGTATTACTTATATTATACAGGGGTATAGCTAAAGCGTTCCTATAGGTATTTTTAAATAGTATTACTTATATTATACAGGGGTATAACTAAAGCATTTCTATAGGTATTTTTAAATAGTATTACTTATATCATACAGTGGTATAGCTCAAGCGTTTCTATATATACATCCCACAAACAAAATACTTTCAGGGAGTGATTTTTATAGGTAGATAAATCATTTTAAAATGTCAAATCATAGAAATCCATGGAACCTTTACATAGTGTTACTTTTTACAAATCAAGATTATGTTTTTTATTTCAAAGTTTATTTCAGGTAATTGGTTATTAATTAAGAAATAATAAATAAGTACCTGTGTTTTATCGGTGAATAAAATACAGTTAGGAGTTCGGATGCGTAGTAATTAAATCACGAGTGCGTTAGCACGAGTGATTTAATTTCTCGCATCAGAACGACTAACTGTATTTTATTCACCGATAAAATACAGGTCCGTATTTATTATTTCGATTCTAACACAACAATTACCCCATTATTTACGCTATTGTTGGGGCACTATATATTAGCTCGGAGGTCAAGGTAATCAGGCTGCTATGTTTACAGGCTGTTCCATTGGGCGCCCCCGTATGCAAAGTTCTGCGTTTCAATGCACTAGTTTTTAAGTGACAAACAATTAAGTCATTGCTTACGTCATATAGCTTGCGCTGTATGACATCAAACGTTCTCACCTTGTTCAAAATGCTTATTAATGTTATATGTACATGTGCATATGATGGGTTTATTTCGGGGGTGTGCACAGTTTGGGAGAATGGCAATTTTGTTGTAATTAACATTTCATTAAAATTACTGTTCGGTTTGTCTTCGTGACGTATATTTACCAAGTGACGTCATGTAACGTGGCGCTTCCAACGGATGAAATATACGCGGGGAATTAATGGAACAGCTGTATTTTATCTTAGAATAACATACAGCTGTCTCCCTTCTTTGTGTATATGAAAGATT
Organism: Cyrtodaria siliqua; assembly: GCA_037043455.1. NCBI lineage: Eukaryota > Metazoa > Mollusca > Bivalvia > Adapedonta > Hiatellidae > Cyrtodaria > Cyrtodaria siliqua. The sequence continues at coordinate 9,787 of JAWPHD010001358.1, forward strand.
GCAGAGGTCGTGTTAGAATGCTACATACACTATATTTAAACTGCATTCCTCATTGTAGGCATGTCTTTATTTGTAATTTCATATTCACCAGCTCACGATGAATTCAGGTTTTTAAGCTATCAAATTGACATTGTACTCTAGTTATTATAGATTTTAAGGTCAAACAAATTCCAACAGAAATTATTATTTTTTTAACCGAAAGGTCCTATGTTACACATTCACACAAAAAAAGTCCGGAAAAATCGCATCGGTGCATTTTGAGATATTTGATCTTAAATTCATCAATTTTAATACAAAAATGCAATGACCCCATGAGCACACCATAGATGATTTTCTTCATGCGACTATGACGTAGCGACATCAACAATGTCAGGAACCAGATTTTCAAATTGTCTTTACCATATTCTGACGAAACCCAGCAATAAATTACAAGGTAGGTAAACTATGGGTCCTGTGATAGACTTAAATACTATATGTATGAATGTTTTTGATTAACTTTTGTGTATAAATTGTGAATTCGGCTTTCTTTAGCAGCCGATGCGTTATTGTGTCACCGGTTTTCGTGGGATCATACTCGATATTTTAATACATAGTTTCAGTAGTTTATATGCATATATTTTATGTTTAATTAATAATATACATGCAATATACTTAATTTGAATGTATTTACAAGATCTTGTGTAGCAAACAAAAAAAAATAAAAAATTAACAAGCCTTGAATTATGTCTATTTTTTTAATCTAACGTTACGGAAGCCCATACGGATCAAAAAAAGAAAATTATATAATAAATTTGCTATTTTTTTCTCCTTACAGATTGTGCATTTACTTTAAGGAAACAACATATTTAAATGATTTAAACATACTTTTAACACACTCAATCGATACATATTGAATAAATATGTGGGCGTGTTTGTGAACTTTGAGGATAGAACCATTTGGTTTCAGCTTTCTACAGTATTTACTATACTTTAACACTTAACGTTTACTTTAGCTGGTTTTCGATGTCTGAAATGTTAGTTGAATTTATTGTAGAAGATAACTAGATGATGTTTTTGTTCTGACTAAATCAATTTGGTACATACATTTCCAGAGGAAAAACAGGAAATGAGGTAAAGTTTTACATAAAATCAAAATTGATGTTTTCGCATGCAAGTGAATTTGTCTAGATCTATCTTAAAATTAATTCTTCATTTATACAATATGGAGCAAATATAGAACACTTTTATCAGGTTTTAACAAGATATTTATAGGTCTGTAATGGTCTAAAATGTAATTATATCTAATCATGAATTTGGATGTATGATGGTTTTATTTGAAGAAAATCAGGTGAATAAAGACCCTTTTCAAAACAAGAAAAGGAGGCACATTTAATAAATATTTGATATAATAAACTCAAACTGATATTTGCTATAAATACACTACCAGCATGCATAGTCAATTGATCAACTCAAACTGATCTTTGCTATAAATAATATAGTCAATTGATACAATAGCCCAGATGTTGAGTATAAACCCATTGCCTATTATTTTCATCATAGAGTTAATAAATTATTTCTATTTTAGTGAAAGATATCGATGTATCCGTCCTTTGTAACATAAAGAATGACCAGCCAAATTCCCAAGTATATGAAAAGGGCATTCAAAGTTTACTGCGTGCCAGTCAGGAAAGAGGTTGAAGAAATATCTTCAAACGCAATCATCATAGGCATGCAGAAGAAATTTGAAGAAGGAAAACTATCCGTAGGTGAGTATAGGACAGCTGCACTATGGATACAATACATGGACATGATTTACATTTTGAAGGCATTTATAAAGGCAGAAAGAACTGGAAATTGGGGGCTATATTTAAAATCATGTAACAAATGTTACCATTCTTTGCTGCAGCAGGAAACAATTTGTATTTCAAGTCGAGCTACATCTACCTTCAACAAATGTCAGAACTTGCGCAGTCAGCTCCAGATATCTGGCAAGCGTTTTGTAATGGCCATCATGTTCTTTGGGGAAGTGACCGTTATTGGACAGGCTACAGATTTAGTTATCGAACAAGTTTTGATGAGAAGTGTAAAGTCTGTTGGAGGTATGACCTGAGGACGGGATATGGATGAAGCTCAAAGAGCACAATGGCTTCTTTCGATGCCTGCTTGTGCAGATGTAAATAATGCCATGCAAAAGTTTACATCAACAAGATATGAAACAAGTGACAAGCATAGAGACGCACACAAATCAAGAGTGACTAGAGATAATAAAGATCGAAATACATTCACGTCTTTTCTCAGAGAACGCAATCCCTTTACAGAAGAAAGTAATCTAAGAAATACAGAAACAGGTGCTGATGCAGAGGATAATGTTAATGTTGATCAGGCAAGATTGGTTGGTCAGAAAGTGTTGGACTCATTAGAAGGACATACAGTGTTATAGATTATAGCTTTAAGAGGTCAAATCAAGCTGTAAAATTGGGAGCCAAAACTACTTCAAAGATTGAAGGAGATGACATTCACTTTGATGCACAACTTCTGTTTCAACGCTTTATGGCAGTAGCAGACGATTCGTTGGATGATGCAAAAGACGTATTTCACTATAAATTAAGTAGCCATCCGTCATCGCTGTTCGATTCAGTAGGACTTTTAAGAGAGGCACAGAAAACGTTATTAGCCAGTGCAACCTGGGAGCAAGGGAACTGTGAAGTTGAGACACTATCTGGACAAAACCTGAAATACGTCGTAAATGGTGGTTCTCTTGTTCAACGAATACCTTGGTCATATGGAACAACATTTCATTCTATTTGTGAACAGTACACAGCACTTGTAGAAAGGAATTATGGAAACGCAATACATGTTTTTGACGGTTATTCAAGTGGACCATCGACAAAGGACCATAGACACACGACAGGTGAACAAAAGGGTTGAAAGGTACACACATTAAGTTCAATGGAAACACCCCATTTAAAACCAAAAAAAAGAGATATTCCTAACAAACATTGAAAACAAGCAAAGTTTTATCAATTTGTTTGCTGTACATTTACAAGATAAGCGTCGCCGAGTTATTCATGCAACAGGAGACGCTGATGTATCATCAGCGGCAGACACACCGACGTTTTTTGTTGGGGAGGATACGGATATTCTCGTTATCCTATATTATCATGCTGACACAAACCGACATAAACTATATTATACATCAGATACCAAGGTTGGTTTAAAGAAAAAGAAGATATGGGATATTCTAGCAACTAAACAAGTACTAGGGAAGAAACGGTGCCACCTCCTGCCCTTTGTGCATGGATTTACTGGTTATGACACCACTTCGAGAATTTATGGAATTAGAAAAAGTGTAGCTCTGCGAAAGTTGGCATCTGATGACCATTTCAGACAACAGGCCGATATTTTTCTGAACGAGACAGCATTATTGCTGCAGGTGAGGAAGTGCTAATTTGCCTGTACAACGGTACACGATATCAAGGTCTGGACAACTTACGATACATCAAATTCATAACAAAGGTACACACCAGTAAAACTGTGGTACAAGTACACACCTTACCTCCCACAAAGGCAGCTGCTCGATTCCATAGCTTGAGGACTTACTTACAGGTTCAGACATGGATTCCTAGGTACTAGTACTTAAATTACAATATTTATTGATATTATAATATATGTCTTTACAAATGCATGTTTTTAAATGACGACAATAGTAAGTTAGTTAGTTTATTAGTTTCTTTAACCAGTTTCCTTTATTAAATTGCTATGTGTTTTAGAGAAGTGTTCTGAATAACCAGTCTGTTTATTTAATAGAAGCATAATTATATATATTTGTGATAATTGTTTCTTTTGCATAACGATAGTTACTTTATTTGCAGGGATGATTTGAAACCACTTGAAACAGTCTATTAAATAATTTTAGAATTATTTTATTATTAGAATTTTGTGTTTCTGGGTTTCAAGAACCTCATTACTCAATGTCCAGTAAAACCTCAGTGTGTTCTGAGAATGTAATGAGCTTTAACTTAACTGGTTTCATTGGTCCAATTTTTATCACTGAACCAATCAGAATGCTTCATTTTTGTTTTCCTTTGGTTGCTTCTATCATGACACCACTTTCTGGTATTATGACATCACACACTGGTATTATGACGTCACGTCACCTTGGTATTATGACATCACGTCATGCTATGACATCACGTCATATGCTATTCTGATGAACTCAGTGTGTTCTCAGAACAGAATGAGCCTGTTAATTGCTGTGAGAAACAGATTAAGACTGTTTGTATCACTCATTGAGTAATGAGTTTTTTGAAACAAAGAATAACAAAATTCTAAAAAATAAATAATTCTAAAATGATTTAATAGACTGTTTTGAATGGGGTTGGAGTATTAGTTCCCACGGCAGATTGAGTCCGATAAAGACACTACTCCCAGCTGCACCACATAGACTTTTAGAGAGTATACGTTGCAATTGCAGGGTTAATTGCCAAACAAAACGGTGCAACTGCAGGAAACATGGACTGCAATGTTTAGTTGCCTGTGAAAATGCCTGTGAAAATTGCCATGGCCTGAGCTGTAGTAACTCCGCAGCCATCACAGAAGAAGACATATAGAGATATAAACTATATTAGAATGTTTGTTCACATGCGGGCACAATGGGACGAACCACCGACTTTTCGCTGTCCTAATGGATAGCTTCCTCACACATGAAAATTCCTGGTCATACGAGGGCTCGAACACACATCGGATAAGGGCAAGTGATTGCAAGGCAAGACCTTTACTCGGCCACGGATGTCCCATAATTAACCTATGTTAGAGATACGCACTTCAGAAAGAGCATAATAACTATTTCATTTATAAGTTTTATCAAACATGATACTTATAGTTTATATCGGTCTATCAAGGTACATTATATATGCATGCATTATCGTAGAATACTGAACAATAAGCTCAACGCAACGTAAACGCGACAAATTAACCATTGTATCACTTTAATTATGTTTTTAAATTCTCATTGTAACTAACTTACTGTCAAATTGAAAATACTTTTTATTTTAGATTAAATTTAGTGTCATCAATCTCCGATATCGTGATTCACATGCAGATGGGTTTCCTCACTTTAAAATCAATGTAATATGCTGCAATGATGTTTTATGAAATCATTCCCGTTCCCGTTATTCATTTTCCTAGCTACTACAACTATATTACAGAAATCAACGATTTTATTCCTTTTTTTCAACATTTTGCCCCAAAATCGCACAATGTCAGAACTTATACATCAATTGATGATGTAATAAAACATGTGTAATTATGACTGTGCATCATTCTACCACTTCAATCAGATTAGTTATGTTCAAATGACACCTTAAAAAAATATTCCTGTTTTCAGCGATTTATTTATGAAAAACACATTTTAAGACAAAAAAAAAAATCTTATAGATCATCACATGCTTGAGGACTTGTTTCTGGCACACCTTTGAACCTTTCTCTGTGCAAAATCGTAAAAAAATGAGTTGCAATATGGTATTTGTTTTTAACTTATAGCCAAGAAACACCCAACATATGACAGAAATCAACGATTTTTTCATTTTTTTTTACAAGTTTTACCCCAAAATCTCATACTATTAACCTGAAATTGATTTCTTACACCATGATTTACATAAAGATGTATTTGGGAGAGCATTTCTGCCCTGTTAAATGATTCTAATTTACTTAAATTATGTTTAATAAAATTATTCCAGTTTCCGGCGATTTTCTCTAAAAATCGCAACTTTTACCCCAAAATTTAGCATTTCCCATGATGGAAAATTTACGGACTTTTTTTCTGAAACTCATTACATGTCAGCGATTCTGAAAATGCTAAAATACTTTCTGTTGGAATTTGTTTGACCATGACCCATGATTTCGGCTATAATACCTAGCCTATTGGTCATCAGTAACCAAAGTGTAGTGGTAAGAGTGTCTGACCTGCAATCGGGAGGTCGTGGGTTCGAGTCCCCTGGTCCCGTCACTAAAAATATTAGTAGTTACTTGTAACCCTTGCTTGACAAGCAAATAATGGGTAGTGCTACGTCTGGTTGACCCGGTGTCAGAATAATGTGACTGGGTGGGGTATCATGAACTAGTACATGATATTCCCGTGTGGCAGCACTATATCTGATTCAAGTAGACTGTAGATAGATACATAGCACTACACGCAGTCACTCACTAGACAGTCCACCCTCCACTGTTCCCAGCTGTTCTCTGGCGGCTATCAGGGTGGAGGGACTATAATCCTTAGAATTACACATGTACACACTTGTCATCATTTACTTTACAAAATCGAGTAGTGCACATCATATTTGCAGACAGGTAGAACTAAAAAAAAAATGTTTTGCCTCTCTCGGGACACGAACACACGACCTTTTGCTTAATAATCAGAAGTTCTAACCACTGAGCTATAGGGACTTCTGGAGAATATAGATATATTATACTATCCCTTTTTCCTATTGATTTGTGCCACCCTATTGATTTGTGCCACTATAATGATTTGTGCCACCCTATTGATTTGTGCCACCCTATCGATTTGTGCCACTATAATGATTTGTGCCACCCTATTGATTTGTGCCACCCTATTGAATTGTGCCACTATAATGATTTGTGCCACCCTATTGATTTGTGCCACCCTATTGATTTGTGCCATCCTATTGAATTCGTGCTCTTACAGTTGGCATAATAACACCACTTGTTACTTTTGTCGCGTGTCCAAATTCTATTCAATTATTGCCAAAGTTTTCTTCATGTCTACAAAACTCACGAAAATCACCGGAAATGGGGTAAAACTGATAAAACACCCATTGTCAGTATACTGCAATTAAACGATTTTATACAACAAAATCTTACCAGCATGTGCTTACTTTTGCTTCTTTTTTATAAGAAAATGAAACAGGTCAAGACTATTTCTCACTCACTTTTATTTTAATAAAATACTACAGCCAAATGACAGATCAGGTTTACCGGTACACATTTCCCATTGGGGACCTCTTTTTGGATAAGCCAATCAGAAAGCACGAATTCAATATAGGTTTCTGGACGATTTAGATCAGTTGACATGACCTACTTTGAGTCAGGTTTTTCACTTTCTCTTTGGCATTTGAAGGTTATCTGATGATAGTTTATAGTTATTGATATGTTTTATATCTAGTTATATATGCAGTTATTTTTTTTAATTCCTACAACTTATAACGCGCAGGCGCAGATCGATCTGTTAAGGGGCACGAATTTACAGGAGAAGGGCTTACATGGAATATCTAGTACCATGAAAAACAACTCAGTATATAGTATCACATACCACATGTACATTTACTGTGTGTGATGTAAAACTTTATTTTATCAAACTGAAACTAGGATTTTGGCAATACCTGCAAAGTTTGTGTTTTACATGAATAACGTGTCCATAAAGTAGACATATTGACAGTACCTGTAGTGTATGAATGAGCTTCTCTCGGAGCCCGTATCTCTGTTTCAGCAACTGGCCTGTGACCTCTGAGCAGTAGATTGGGTAGTTCCACGACGAGGTCAGGCCTGTAAGTATAGTACGGTAAGTAGAACAAGTTTCCAAGGACCAGTCTGAGTACGGTAAGTAGAACAAGTTTCCAAGGACCAGTCTGAGTATGGTAAGTAGAACATGTTTCCAAGGACCAGTCTGAGTACGGTAAGTAGAACAAGTTTCCAAGGACCACTGAATTGAATGAATTGGATTTTATAGTCGCACCAACAGGTCATATGGCAACTTTCCAGCTTCCATTGGTGGAGGAAGACCCCAGGGGCCCCTCCGGGCAATTTTCGTGCACGGGCGGGCACCTGGGTAGAACCACCGACGTTCCGCAAGCCAGCTGGATAGCTTCCTCACATAAAGATTCCTAGGTCCCTGAGGGATCGAACCTACAGCGGTGAGGGGCAAGTGATTTCAAGTCAGAGACGTTAACCACTCTGCCACGGACGCCCCTTCCAAGGACCAGTCCGAGTATGGCAAGTAGAACAAGTTGCCAAGGACCAGTCTCAGTATGGTAAGTAGAACAAGTTTCCAAGGACCAGTCTGAGTACGGTAAGTAGAACAAGTTTCCAAGGACCAGTCTGAGTACGGTAAGTAGAACAAGTTTCCAAGGACCAGTCTGAGTACGGTAAGTAGAACAAGTTTCCAGGGACCAGTCTTCAAATATGATTATCCAATAGAACATTCAAATACTCATCTGTAATATTAAGAGTACATTTGGGTCAATGGAAAATTCTTACAGTTCTTACTGGTCTGCTAGTGTGATGTAGCTGGCTTTCAAACTTCTATAAACTTTCATTGCTATCAACAATCTGGCCAAGTAAAGTAAAGATACAACGAAAAATGAAGACCCTATCATCTTAACGAACGACCAACAACTCGCCAACCCATAAGCCTTTGGCAAATAGAACAATAAGTGAGTGTTTAATGTACCTGTCACATGGTCACCATGGAGATGGGAAAGGAAGAAGACCCGGGCCTGCGGACACTCTCGAATCTTCCAGAAGTCCACAGCTATGGGAGTGTTGGCTATCACGCCTCCATTCATCTTGCTGGCAAATAGCTACATCCTTTGCCTTATCATCTAAAATGTATGAATAAAAGAAGTGTTAGTAAGTAGGTCAAATTCCAAAAGAAATTATAATGGTGTCAGTTTAATATTTATTATAATACATTTGAGACCAAAACAAACGTTTTCTTGAAATCCAAGATTTAAGTTCAATTGTGGTTTTACAGCGCACCAACACATTCAGGTTATATGGCGCCAACAGGAATGAACATTCCAAGCTCACTTTCCATTTACATCTACAAAAATGCAGAATGAGCCTAGAACCTTCTCACCTGCAGAAATGCAAAGTTGCTGCAAATTCTCTTGTAAAAACTCCATTTTTCCCTGGAACCACAATCATTGTTTTCTGCCACCACTCAATTAGCACCTGAAACAATACAGGGGATGAAGACCTTTAATGAACATGACAAAAATGACAAAATGAATTGAAATCCACGATCAATTGCCTATTCTTCATAACAATGCCAATGTAAACTTTTTATTATTTTTAATATCATATAAATAAATGTGGAGTTTTATTCAAAGGTGTATGCATTTAACTCTTTAACGAAGAATTTCGATACACAAATTTGGAACGAAAATAAAAGTTTACTTGAAATCCAAGACCAAATCTACACAGTAATGCCATTGTAAACAATTCATAAACTTTAAATAAATATCATGTAAATAAAGAAGGACTTCGATTTAAAAAAAAAAAGTACACAGACTTTTCAAGAAAGCTTTCTATTTGCCATATAACTGGTACCCTGTTGGATTTGGAAGAGAAATCAAGGAATCAGTTTACCCGCCATTGCGCATACATGTAAATCTATAATTAGCATGGAGGAAGCTTCAAATCCAGTGTATAGATATGTCCATGACTCCACGTCCTATATAACCCTATTGAATAAATGAAATAAAATAATTGCTTGTTTACTGTTGCCCTACCTACACATGAAAACATTTTAAACAGTCTATTAAATCATTTTAGAATTATTCTATATTTAGAATTGTATGATTCTTGGTGTCAAGAAACTCGTTGAGAGATACAACCAGTCAGTCTTGATCTGTCTCTCACGGCAATTTAAATGCTCAGTCAGTTCGTTTGTTTGCAAGGTGTTTACGTCATTTTCAACACATGTAAGGTTATATATGACGGTTGATTTTATTGTGGCCGAGGCTCACCACCCATTTTTCCTGGGTAGAACCAGTTCTGTACAACTCCCGCCATAAGTAAGAATCAACACTTCCTCACAAGTCGAGCTCCCAGTTGGTTTGAAACCGCAATGGTGAGAGCATCATAATGGCATGACATGGTCATAAATACCAGGATGTGACGTCATAATACTAGAAAGTGATGTCATGATAGAAACAACGAAATGACAAATATGAATGAAGCATTCTGATTGGTTCAGTGAAAGAAATTGGACCAATAAATTTCAAACCAGTTAATTTAAAAAGCATTACTTTCTCAGAACACACTGAGGGTTTACTTGACATTAAGTAATGAGGTTCTTGAAATCCAGAAACACAAAATTCTAATAATAAAATAATTCTAAAATGATTTACTGGACTGTTATTATAGCAATTCTTTTTTTCTTTTGTTGCTATCTTCAGTATATTTTTCTTTAATTTCTTAAGGTGTTTATTGTCCTTGGCAAAAAAAAATCACCTACCTACATACATACCCATTTATGAAAACCTGGGTCAGAAAACAACAAACAAATGTTTTTTTTAAGGATGGCCTGAGCGACTTTAAATCATTTATAGCAAATCTTTACTTATCTTTCTTTAACCCTTAGCCTGATATGAATGTATAATGGACAGTCCTTTTTTTAAATTTAGACCATTCCATGAAGGGGAGTTTTGGTGAAATGACGGATGAGCAGCCGGACATTGTAAACCCTGATCAGCCTGCGAGTTACTTGTAGTCACCCTTAGCAATCCTATTATACAATGCATCTGTTTTGGTAATCAGATAAGTTTGGCTTTGTGTAACCCCTGAATCACTGAGAAGTATTACATTTGTGTGGGAGTTAATCAAATATGATAATGAGAGGTAGGCCACATACTTTTCAATTTTCAAAAATCAAAATAGAATTGATGTCATTAGAAAGATACATTATTTTCATAAGATGTTCAGTAAAAAAAAAAAAAAGTTTTTTTTTATAAAATGTCAAAAAGTCACCAACAAATAAATCTGCCACCACTGAAGTCCCATTGTGCTCTTTTGTGTGATCACTTTATTGTCATAAATCTAACAGATTCATAAAGAGGGCATGTGCACCTTTTTTTTGACACTGTTCATATGGGGGTCCATTTGACCAATGGTTTTCATAGTATTTTTTCAGTTTAAATTTTGTCGTTTAGTATTTTTAGCAGATTAAAATCCGGTGAATGCCAAAACATGCTGCCTACCTAGCAAAGGCAGGTTACTTACACAGTAAATAGAATGTGGTCTATTTTACATGTGAATTAAAATTTTAACTACCGGTAATAAATATTTTTTAAAAAATGCTATATCAAGTAGGATAATCATAAACTAGAACAAATTCGAAATACGCACGTTTTATTCACACAGGTCACCTCCACCTGCCCACCCCCACCCTACACCCTCCCCCCCCACCCCCACCCCCACCATACACACACATACACAGCCCCAAAGTATATACAATGTAATCCATTAATCAAAATGTTCATTTGAGAAATAATTTTTAAATAAATTCACCCCCTGCTACCCTCCACCCAACCACTCCAACCCGAACCCCAGGGAAAACATCTGAGTTTTAAATAATAAATCATTTGACATGCTGTACATCTCTTTATTAGATGACTATTATACCAATTAATGTGCAAAAGTATGAAAAAATGACACCGTAATTGGATTATTAGTGTATTTGATGGCCCTTCCTCCACGCCCAACTATAACATAGAAGGCAACAAATTTATAGTGTAATCCCATCATCACGTTTCATTTGAGACATAATAATAATAAAAAAAAATAATATTATTGTTTTATATTCTGTACCTACGACTCGCTCCCTTTATGAAGACGGGACCATTATTGATCCTTACTGATACTGCACACAATCAATTTTGATTATCATGGCAGCCTCGTTTTCAAGGAAGGGTTTATGGGCAATTTCATTAAAATCAATCCAAATTATACTTTGATATTCTCCGCTTTGCCTTGCAGGTCACGTCAGATCGACCTTTTATCTAATCAATATTCATGAGACTATCAACTAAATTTAACCAATGAAATCGCGCGTTTCATAAGCAATTTAGATGATGTTCGAGTGAACTAAACAAACGAAAATCCACATAAAACACATATATATCCGAACAAGATAAAGTTGCCGTGTGTTAATGCTGTGGATTGTACGATAAATTCAAAGAAATGCACTAAATGGCATGGTTTACAGCAAGAATATGAGGAAAACCATAGTAATTTTTTCTGCAAAACAGTCAGAACATTATTCTACCGAGAACATTAAATTGCAACATTAGGTTTTCTATAGTATGTATCAGTACAGTTGGCCCCGTAGCGCAGTAGGTAGCGCGGTAGACAGTATTTTCCGCGAGTATAATTTTACTGTGGGTTACAAGTTTAACCCTACGAAGCGGTAATCATAAGGTCAATCTGACGTGACCTGCTATGCGAAGTCTTCAGATCCTTAGTAGCGTTGAGTATTGTAACGTATTTTGATAGGTCTCAAGTTTAAACTCTTATAACTTCATTATTTGTTGGCGGATTTTGATGATTTAAACACCAAAATATTTGTCATACATAACTGACTGTTTTATATTTAAATTTTAGTTATTTTTAATTTTTGCCTGTTTTACCTAGACTTGGATTGGCATATAGATGCATACATGTTAACATGTAGAGCGGGGTCGGGTCTGCCCACAAATCACATTTCCTTCACACATTTCATGTTTTCCCGTGCATGTAACAGAAGAGGCAATCCAATGATTTCTTTCATTCAAAACAACAAGAATTACCCCCAATCTATTGATTTCTCCAGCTACCTTTATAGTCCCGACTCAAGGGCAATTACATGTCCGACTTTGGGTCATGTCTAAATATTTCTGCCCTAAAGACAAACACTGAAGTCAGGAGCCAATACCCGAACATTTTACACAAGAAGACATCTAAAACATGTAATTTGTGCAAGGACATTTATATACATATGATACATGAAGAAAAGTAAGGACAATTTCTTTATTTGAGTTAATGGCAATATCGAAGCAATTTTCATGACCCACTATGAAGTTGCAAAAAATGTCCGACTCATGGGCGAATTTTGGTGAGCAAAAAGTATGGCGTAATCCCAGCAAAAAAGCTGGTACCGCTAGGCCTAAACAGTTGACATCGAATGATACATTAAACACTGACGAAGAAACCAGATGGTATCAGCAAGCAGGAGCATGAACATATATAGACAGAGGTGCCGAGAACCAATAACCTGTCGGACTCAGTGGCGAGTTACCCAATTCATAATTTTCCATTGCAGAGATGTTCAGATTTATCTTATTTTCAGTAGGTGATAAAACTTGTGTTACTCGGTTTTTATCCTTAGGTTCTATAGTAAAATAAAAAATCTTTGGCAGAGTAAAATGATGATAATGTTCTAGATTTTGATTTTGAAAGATACATATATTGAATCAATTTGCATGAATGTGCAAATTTGCATGAATGTGCATAAAATATGCAGGGTTTTAAAAGTATCAAACTGTAGATACCTTAATTTTAACAGTAAACTTGGTTGAACATCAAGGATAAAGACCGAGTTTATCACCTACCAGAATGTATTGGGTAGGTCTTATTTCTGGTCACTGATTGGTCAGTTTTTTTGATGATGCTCTATCAAAATTATGAATAGCCAGGTCTATTTTTAGCAGTGGTAAGTTGTATGTTTTTAGTTTTTTACCTGTTTGTGTTCCTATGGCTATACTGATCCAACATGATCTGCTCAGACAGGCATACAGATGCATAACAATAATTGATTATACACTCTATGACATCAGAACATTTGGAAAGCTGTTGTGTGATTCAGACACATTTTTTGAACAGAGGTGTTCGAGAACACACAAAGTCAAAGTAAAAATCATTCAGGCCTGGTTAATTACCCTTTGAATTCTTCCTGGTTCTACAATATTTTCCTTAGCAAGCCGTTTGAATACAATTTAAGTTACTACATGACTAAATATATACATTCTACAGGTCCGTGGATATTTTTATCAGAAAGATGCAGGTACTGCACATTTTTCACTCATCAACATTCCCGCCTTATTACAAATGGAGAGTCTTTGTCAAGGGAAGCAACTTTTGTAAGTCAAACTTATTTTTTATATCTACTACTAATATATCTATACTTTTAATAGATCTATGTTTCTACGCTATCCTGCTGTCGATCATAATCGATAAGATAAAAACTTGACTGACTGAGTCACCACACAAATCAATATGGAGTTTACATAATAAGTAATACATTTTTATTCGTTATATTTTTCCGTTTATATATTATTGGAAATTGCATTTCATACCGAATAACCGGTGTACAGTAAGCATCCGTCATTTTAACAATGTAAAACTCCTTTGTCACAAATTGAATGTTGCTTAACGGCTCATCAACACAGTATATGTTATTTAGAGCCGCCCCAGAGAGAGGGGAAGGGAACCGTGCCCTACTTTGATTATCGAATAGATCCCTATGGGTCTTTAACGTGCTCGGAGGATAGACCGATACACGGGACCGCCCGGTTTACGTCCCCATCCGACGGACGAGGCTAAGGGAAAGTGTCTTGCCCAAGAACACACCGACGAAACTCAGTGGCACCAAGGAGGATTGAACCCGGGGCCTCCGGTTACAAATCCGCCGCGCTACCGACTGCGACACGCCAGCCCTCTCCTTTGTCACGAGTCTGGTATTGTGAGCGTGGGGACTGGCCTACATCACCTCTTGCCTGAACTCTTGTGTGTATATTTATAAATAGTGTTTCCAGGATTCTACATGTAAGCGTCTGATTTTTTACCCTTTTTTATTTTTCTCTCAATTTTTTATCAACTATTTTGACCAGTCATGTCGGGCCGCTCGCTCATACCATTTCTATATAATAAATAAAAAGTCCTTACTGGGGATAGACTGTTGGACTAAATTATGTCATCAGAAATCGGCAAAATTCATAAATATCTACAGGCTAATCCCGGACGAAGGTTATTCCCTTCAACCAATAAGCTGTTTACTAGTATGTTATCAGACAGCAAAGGGAACTATCTTATCCCTGAAGCTCTGAACATTACACTGAACAAACCAGAAGTAATCTGGTGGTGTAAATCAGGTAAAAGATCGGTAGATTTTCTCCGATTCCTCGAAACCAATATTGAGCAATTATCAAAAAAATAATCGAGAAACGACCGTGCTCTTTTGGCACTTCACGTGTGATGTAATACAAAACAATGGCCAGTTTATAGCTCCTCGGTATCGCAATTCAAAGGATCTCATAGCGGAGGTTACCCCCATCCTGGATAGGCTGGTCTCCTTGAATAGGGCATTCAACAACATACATATAGGGATATATGGACAAAGAAATGTTTCTCTGCTTATACAAATCTTCAGTCAGACCCCAGCTTGAGTATACTACAGTGGTGTGGGCCCCCTACCTAATAAAAGGACTATATTGCCATTGAAAATGTCCAAAAAAGGGCTACCAGGATGGTGTGTAACCTCAGCAATTTCCCATACCATGCAATACTTACTATGCTAGGGCTACCAACCCTTGAATATATAAGAGAGCGGGCCGATGTGTTCCAGGTTTATACAATTTTAAGCAATATCGATATAACTGACAAAAATAAAATTTCCACACAAGCCCCGAATATTGGTACTATGGGAAACTCTAAGAAACTATTCAAAAAAGGGCAAACATTGATATCAGAAAGAAATCATTTGCCTAAGAGTGGAAGAATAAACTGCCAAACACAGCAGTTGATGCATCCACCGTTAATTCTTTCAAAAATAGGCTAAATAAACATTGGACACAACATCCGCACAAGTTCAGACCATCAAACTAATAAAAAAGAAAGAAAAAAAAAAGAAACCGTATGAACAGTATGAACACAGACCTAACAACAACAAATAGATTGGACACTGAAAATTATCTAAATTTCACGTGACACAGTTAGTGTGTTAAAAATACACGTTTAATGCTCTTTTCAAATTGTTCGTATTGGCGAGCATCAATAGTTACATAGAATGTCAGAATAATAAAACAGAATGCATAGGAGCCAATTAATTAGGCTAGTGACCATTAAACTATTAACAAGAAAAAATGTCAGATACATGTCTAAGCTGTGCCTTTGACTGCACATGATGTTTACATGTATGACCTGTTGAGACAAGAGGAGGTTGACAAAATAACAAAATGTTGCTTATTTATGCAAACTAGACCTGTATGGGTTAATAAAAGAGGGTTAAACCAGAGACATAATAAACCAGAGACATAATAAACCAGAGACGTAATAAACCAAATATTTGCAACGTATGCTTTCAGACAGAACATACTCGAAATTTCACGTATGCACTTTCATTGGTAATTCTATAGAAACTGTCATTTCTAAAAGCAACAGTCCGCATTGATTTCAAATTAACTACAATTAAGTTTAGAATGTACTGGTATTTTCAGAATATTCCTAAGTTTGCTAAAAATGTCAACAGATGTTATTTAAAAAGTGCGACTATGGTCAAGTGTATGCTACTTCCTGTTGGTGTTGTAGTTTCCTGTATAGAATTCATCATTTTTCACCTCAGTAGTCTGCGACTGGTCTCAAATTAAAGAGAATTATATCCTGTGTGTAGTGATATCGTTATATTATTTCTGCCTTAAATATAAGAAGAGAAACTGAAGAACGAGATATGACTGTGTGCCATACGAGATTATGGCAGATTTGAGTGAGCGCCCACTCACTACGTCTTCTGAATCTGAATAGGTACGTCGAAGTAACCAATACTGGCTTTTATTCAACGGGCTGGTGTGCGCGTAAATTTAGTCTGGTAATGTTAATTCACGTTTGAAGCTTTCGATGGTCTGTTGCTTCACAATATTGTCACTGAGTTTATTCCAATCTATCACTGTTCTTGGGAAGAAAGAGTATTTGAAGTTGTCACTTTTTGTCTGTATTAATTGGAAACACTTTGTGTTATTGTTCACTTGGTTTGCAACAATGTTTTTATGTATATAGTCCTCGTATTTCTTAGCTCTAATTGTTCGTTTAGGCCTAAGGGGATTTAGATAGTGCTCGATATTAATAGCTGGGACGTGCCCTTCCACCACCTTGTACAGGAACGTCAGCCGCTGGTGGCGTCGTCTTTCTTGTAGTGGGGCCAGTTCCAGGTCCTTCAATCAAAGGTTAATCTAGCTTGAGTTCGATGGGTTCTTAACGTTGCAGTTAAATGGAAGGTAGAGTGAAGTATGCGCATAACACACCTTCGGATCCTGCTAAACTTGTTTTGTAGTTTGTTATAATTCCCTGTAATGTTCTAGTTATGGCTAATACACACTTTGATCGCTAAGCGTGACCTTGACCGTTGACAAACAGATATGATGGTAACGTGCGACACACCTTCTCATAGCGTGTACGTATATATGAAGTTTCAACAAATTCAGTCATTAGTTTGACCCTTGACCTCCAAGTGTGACATTGACCTTTGAGGTACGGAACAGACTTTTGCGTGCTACACACCCTCTCATTGTGATTAACATTTGTGTGAAGTTTCATGAAATTCTCTTTAGTACTTTCAAAGTTATGACTGAGAGGCGAATTTGACCTTTTACTTTCAAGTGTGACCTTGACCTTTTATGTACGGCCCTAAATATTGCGTGTGACACAACTTCTCATTGTGATTAAAAACAAATTGAAATTTTATTATGAAATTTCTTTCAATTCTTTCACAGTTAAGTCTGAGGCACGAAGTTGACTAATTAGACATTTTCAAGACCTCCAAGTGAGACATTGACCTTTCAGGTACAGACTGCATTCTTACAAGCGACATACCTCCTTATTGTGTTTCACATTTGTGTGAAGTTTCATGACATTCCTTTCAGTACTATTAAAATTATGGTTGAGAAAGTAGTGTTTCGTGTGGACGGACGAACGAACGTCTTCTTGAATTAAGCAACTTCAGGCAAGTTAGTAGACTGTGTGTTATATCTTAAGTTTTAGAATTATATCTAAAGTTTTAGAATAACTATTTACACCCAGTTTTTATGTATTTCAGAAAACAACCATCTGTAAGAGTTTCAGTCATGTTTTAGAAGTATAGTCTCAACTGATACATGTCTCATTTACATTTTTGATCATATAAGAAATAACTATTATCATTTAGAATTTTACGCTGACATGATAAATTGCATTTAATACTGTCAAATCTTTTATAAATTAGACCTAGCGTCTCCGTGGCCGAATGGTTAACGACGTTGCGTTGTTAACATTTGCCTCTCACCGCTGTGGGTTCGAATCCGACTGAGAGATCGATGTGTAAATGAGGAAGTGTCGATTCTTACAGATCATGGAAGGTGTACACTACTGGTTCTACCCAGGAAAAGTGGGTGGTCTGCCTCCACCACAAAAAATCGACCGTCATATATAACCTTACATGTGTTGAAAATGACGTAAAATATCATACAAACAAACAAACATTAATTAGACCTCCGGACATCCTTTGAGGGTTTACATAGACGTCATCTAAGAGGAAAGCATAGTGGTAAATGGGTCAACCACTAAACATACAGTGCATAGCAAAATGATATGGTCAAAAACCCTTTTGGTAAACGTTTCAACAACTTTAAGGAAGAAGTTTCATGATCATAGGTCACATAGCTTTCAAATTATGGCCAAGGTCAGGTTGCAGGTTAACGTGTGACGGACGGGCAACGGACAAAGTGATCCATAAATGGCTGCCATGATACGCAGGCAACACAAAAAAAATGCTTTTTGTTTTCTATAATACTAACCAGTTTGTCGTGAAAAATGTGAACCAACAACCCGATCACTCTTCACCGTATATAGAAAAATCAAGAGCTGTCGGAAAAACAGCATGCTCGACTATTCGAAGTCAAGTTTAAACAAGGCCAGCGCCGCTTGCTGTTGCCCAACTGGTGCCATTTCATTTTCACAAAGTCAATGCATAATTGTGGAGGATAGGTGGTAGTGAGGAGAAGAAACAGAAGATAAAAACATGTTTAATAGAGATGTGATGGATGTATGTGAGGAGGGGGCGGGGGGGCGGCGGCGGGGGCGGGGGTTGTTATTAAACAGGAACATAAAATAAAATTTATTGAAATGTACAAACATGTAAACACATTTTAACCTCATATTTTATGTCCAAAAAGGGCCATAATTTGGCTAAAATGGAATTAAGAGTTACGGAACATGTTTTTCTGGGTGTCGATACTGATACTGAAGATACATATCACGTTTCATTAAAGTATGGCCACCAGCGAGTACTGAAATATATGGGCTTGCCAAACAACTTTAATCAGAAAGGCTAAGTCAAAAAGGGGCTATTTAATTGTACTAAAATAAAATAAAGAGTTATGGAACATGTGTCTGTAAATGTCCTTGGTCGTGTCAAGCTTCTTTGCAGTTTCATATATGCAACGCTAGAGGGTATTGAACTAAATGGACTTGCAGAAAACAGTGTCCTTTTAACCTAAAACCAACTCCAACGCCGACGCCAACTTCGACGCCGGCGTGAGTATAATAGCTCTCCCTTCTCTTCGTATAGTTATTTTCTTTCTGCCGAATCGCGTCCTACCTTCGTGGTGGTCTCCCAAGACAAAAGGAGAGTCATTTGTCAACGGCGAGTCATTTTCAATGGCGTGGTAATTTCAACGCGGGTCATTTAGCCACGTCACAGCGGCGCTAATGAATCCTCGATTCGTGGTGGTCTAGCAAAAGTTGAAATAATAGGAAAAATGGCACTTTTCAGGTTCAGATGTTTTCAAAGTGACACCACAACACAAAAGGAATGAAATAAACATATTGACAACGGTGCTCCCGCATTGGAACGGTCAGTTGCAAAACGGCCGCTGGGGGGGTTTAAACCAGGTTCTAGCGTGCACCAACTCTCACTCTTACCTTACTCAAACGTATGCAACGTATGCAAACACAACGCAACATCTAATTTTACTTGAATAAAAATAAACACCATTTTATTTAAAATTTAAGCACCATTTTATTTAACAACATTTAAGACGATTAGTTTACAGTATACAATATATATTGGCATCATATATTAAATCATACAATACGTCGTAAGCTATTTCTTTATTTGTCAACAAGTTATGTGACTTAAATGGCAGTTCTTGCATGGCTCTCGATTTAATAATCCAGTATTATGTTGACGACTTTAAATCTGCTTGCATATATTTAAATACAATTTTGAGTTTTCAAATTTTCTTCGTTACAATAGGTTTCAATATTATTATTGGTGAAGTGTAATCAACAGTTAGTAATATATGCAAAAACAATTTCTTTATATATTTCTTATAATAAATATTAATGATTGAACAAATGCAATTTATGTAGAAAAATTAACGGGACACCGCGATTTTTTTTTTAAAAACTCAAGATAGCCGTGTGTCCATTTAATACACGCCGGGGTAACATTACATAGAGAAAACAAGAAAGATGTCAGTCAATGTGTTTTGTACAACGTTCCACTTAGACCAAATACAATA
Organism: Cyrtodaria siliqua; assembly: GCA_037043455.1. Classification (NCBI taxonomy): domain Eukaryota; kingdom Metazoa; phylum Mollusca; class Bivalvia; order Adapedonta; family Hiatellidae; genus Cyrtodaria; species Cyrtodaria siliqua. Next base: position 30,090 of record JAWPHD010001358.1, read on the forward strand.
CCTTAGTTAACAATTCATTCTTATTTTTCTTAAAGAAATTAACCCGCAAAATACACTACACAACCGTTTATCAAAACGTTATCCGTGTTTTCAGGCCATATAATAATGTATATGTGCCGATTAAAATCTTATATTTATACGGGTTCTTAAAATACCCGTGATTGAATATGCATAAAATGAATTATGGGTTGGTAACTCTTAATTCGATGCTCAAGTTTTGGGGATTTGCCTGGCTGATTAAAGCCGTTTATATTGTGTCTATTAGAGTTTGGATTCTCAAAATGTGTAAGTTTTTTATATTCCTTGTCGTCAGCAGGTTTATATATTCCTTGTCGTCGAAAGCAGGTTTATATATTCCTTGTCGTCAGCAGGTTTATATATTCCTTGTCGTCAGCAGGTTTAGAAAATGTAGGAATATCTGCTTTAAATATCTATTTTTATACGTATATGTCAATGCACAATTCTTTTCCTAAACGAACCCCCTTTTCCTGATATCGGTACTATTCGTGTGTTCACGTACTCGTCAAGAACATTCTCCGACACAAGATCAAAGTTTTCTAAAGACACAGTTACCTCCCCTATATTGCTATATGTCTTCAGTAGTCGTTCTTTTGCCATGATCTTTATCCGGAGACACATCTGGTGCATCTCGGGAAGGGAAATTCCCTTAAAGAATAGCACACTCTCGTATAATGGCTTGTTGGAACCTTTCACGACTTGCGTTACCTGCCTTTGTATTTTGCCCGGCATCAGGCACACCTCCCCATATGAGTTAACATCACTCCCCGGTTTTTCGCCTTTGAACAAGTTGGACGCCTGTATCAGAGTGACCTTTAACCTCTCGGTAATGATAAGGTACTGGAATTTGAAATGCACGTGTTCGTCGTTTTCAGAGAAACCATCTTCCTGTTCAATTGTTTTCAGCTCTGTTTTAGTAACATCCCTTATCGCATTAATCGGCAAAGGCAAATTACCTTCCTTATTCAGTAAATATCTTGCTGACTCGCAAAACGAATGCGTTTTTCGCTGTGGTAGAACTGGACTTACGTCAATGTTTGTTAACTCCACCCACAGGTTAACTCTGCTTTCATTAAACTGATATATAATCTCATTTTTTGGAATATCGGCATCGCTATTTGAAGAACTTGAAGACGTGTTCTTTTTGTCTATGACGGCATCTGTGCTACAATCATTCCCTTTAATACTGTCCTCCGTGGAATATCTAGCTGACGAAAGCTTCGACATTTGTACATTAACGTTTACAGAATTGTTAGAAGCAATTCGCATAGTCTCAATAGTTTTACTGAAACGTGACAAAACACTACATGTGGAGCCTTCCCCAAGTTTGAAATCAAGACTCCTTGGTGGGCACAGAAATTGTGAATTTGTTTCCATCAAACTCCCTACAGTAGCGTGTCTTGACCTTCCTGGAGCTCCTGCGTTCTGAAATTGCGAGATATCTTTCATCGATTTCGATACAGTCACGAGTTCTTGCCAACTTAAACAAAATAAAGACGAACGCGAAGCGCCTTTGTACTCCATGGTGTTGGTGTTTCCGCGAGAACACTTCACCTGCGTTTAGTACTTGATGTGGTAGAATATTTTCACTAAAACCGAGGTTTTAAACGAACAGAATTTAAAATGTCATTCAAGAAAATGAGCTAGAATGCTAGCAAATAGACGCTGTTGATCTGGTCAAGTTTTTGTCCGTCGAAAATGTTATTGTAAAGTCACAGTGCTGTTGCAATATAATAATAACAATAATATAGAATATTTCAGAATCCTTTCCAACGACATTCCTGGCTCTAACAAGCGATTTGTGCGAAACACGCAGTGAATCTTTCTTTTATAACTCAAGTGAAAGGTCATAACGAGAAAGAAAATTAGCAAGCAGTCATTCTTATTAGCGAATCTTCAGCAAACTGATTCCTCAGCTGATTGGACGATACTGTGTGTAAGATGCGTATAGACCTTTTATTTTATGAAAAAAGTTTAAAATGAGAAAACGATGAGACGAGTTAATGAAACTAACCCGCCAAATAACGACAAATTAACATCACAAAAAGTATGATAATGGACCCTTGGAAACGGCCGAGCACGACACATACGAAATATTGCAGTCACGGTTTGATTGAAACTGTTCATGAGCGGTAGTGTATTATGCTAGCTACCGCTCACGCCCTCTAGCCCCGGGTTGAAAAAAACTCAATATTCATAAAATCAATAGTACACAATATAAACTATCCCAAAGATGGCATGCATACGGCGGTGGACATGGAGTCATATGCAAACCATTTATCAAACCTTTATCCAGGTGTTCAGGTCATATGTTGATGTATGTGTCCCGATTAAACGTATACGTTTATGAACATGTTCTTTAAATACTCGTGATTGAATATGCGTAAATGAATTACGAGTTGGTAACTCTTAATTTGAGCTCCAGATTTGGCGTTTGGTCTGGCTAGTTAAAGCCGTTTATATTGTGTCTACTTGGTTTGGATTCTCAAAATATGCAAGTTAAATGTATGCCTCATCGTCAGTAGGTGTAGAAACAGTGTACATAGTTTGTAAAAGTTGGCTGTTGTTGACGGGATAGCTACTTTATATATCTTGTATTTCAGGTAGGAAACCATGTGAAAATGCATGGCCCTTACCAAGTATCCATAACTATATTCCCTTCGGACGCACACATTACAGTGCTGACACCTTTATACAGGAATGTTGTATCCATTTTTGATTTGTACAAACGTACGATTATGCCAATTGGAAACGAGTAAAGGATCCGTGGAAATAACCAAAGAAAGTAGATATAAAAGTCAACAGGAAATGTAGCATTCAAGGACTATATTCAATCAAAAAAAACCAGAAACAAACAATAATTACAACGATGAATAAAAGGCAAGGTATGACATCACAAACATAAAAGGGTTGACAATAGGGCCACCGCCTTGTAACGGTCAGTGGCGAAAAACGAATAAAAATATCCCCGCCAGGTTGTATTCTCTAACAAACAAGGCAGCATTAATAGGCAATATAAGTATACCACATACATAATCATGTATGTATGAAACGGTAAGACAAGAAAAAAATTAAGACAACCATCAAACGCTACCGTCCTTTGAGAATTATTCACAGATCACGTCATTCACGCCAACTTCTGACCACTCATAAACCACGTCATGCACGCCCACTTCTGACCTCTCACAAGCAACGTCATTCGACGGACATCTAATTAAATCTGACTGATCACCATTCCCTTCCTCTGTTTTTCCACTTCCAGCCCACTATCGACCACATACAGAAAGGCGTTAATAATGATATGACGCAAGCCCCTTCTTAAATTTTCCATGACTGTATCACACATCGGCAATACAATATAAAAACGAATACGCCGTCAGGAGGAATTCCGTATTCCATCCTTTAATTAGGTGGTATTTCAACTGTTTCTTACGGGTATCTATTATTCCGCCTTCCTCCACGCACCATGGTGTTCCATATTTCAGTGTGGGGATGATGTCCTTATGGCGTAGTCAGCCATTTGCCAACTTAGCGAGGTCAAAGTCGTCGACAATCTGAATGCCCGTCAACAAGATGAAGGAACCCCTTGAAGACTTGGGCGTTAAGACACTTCTACATTAACCCCTGAACCCCTTCGACGAGTACTCCAAGTGCTAGGGAACTGGCACCATATATTCTCTAAGAGATCCGCTGATATTAGCCGTACCCATCTTCTGGAACACAAAATCCATTTAGAGGCACCACTCTTTTCAAGATCCCATACAGACAAATCCCACCAACAATCGTCCTTTGAGAATTAATCACAGACCACGTCATTCACGCCCACTTCTGACCACTCATAAACCACGTCATGCACGCCCACTTCTGACCTCTCACAAGCAACGTCATTCGACGGACATCTAATTAAATCTGACTGATCACCATTCCCTTCCTCTGTTTTTCCACTTCCAGCCCACTATCGACTACATACAGAAAGGCGTTAATAATGATATGACGCAAACCCCTTCTTAAATTTTCCATGACTGTATCACACATCGGCAATACAATATAAAAACGGATACGCCGTGAGGAGGAATTCTGTATTCCATCCTTTAATTAAGCAGTATTCCAAATATTCCTGATGGGTGCCTAGTATTCCGCCTTTCTCCCCTCACCCTGGTGTTCCATATTTCAGTGGTGGGGATGATATACTTCTGGCGTAAGTCAGTCATTTGCCAACTTAGCGAGGTCAAAGTCGTCGACAATCTGAATGCCAATCAAGAGGATGAAGGAACCCCTTGAAGACTTGGGCGTTAAGACACTTCTATATTAACCCCTTCGATGAGTACTCCAAGTGCTAGGGAACTGGCACCATATATTCTCTAAGGGATCCGCTGATATTAGATGTACTCATCTACTGGTACACAAAATCCATCTAGAGGGCACCACTCCTTTCAAGAAATCCCACCAGCTATGTACGAAGAATTGAGGCAACACATCAAGGAAATGCTCGATGCCGGTGTCATTTGAGAATCTGAGTCAACATAGTCCAGTAAAGTAGTCCTTGTCCGAAAAGAAAATGGATCTCTCAGATTCTGCATAGACTGGCGCCAACTGAACTCGAAAACGCGCAATGATGCCTACATGTTGCCCCGTTATGACAATACCGTAGAATCCCTTGGCGATTAGAAGTACTTTTCGAAGCTCGGTCTTCGATCCGGCTACTGGATCAGCATGGATGAGGAAGATAAGCAGAAGACCGCTTTTTCAGTACGAAATCTGGGATTCTAGGAGTTGATATCCTTATTTTCTCAAACATTTGACGAGCCTATACAGCTCCTAGAAGCAACTTGGGCTGAAACTCAACCATTCAAATGTGAACTAGTCATGTAATCCGTCATCTATCTTGGACACCAAATTGTTGATTATGGAATTCACACATACCCAGGAAAAACATCCGCACTTAAAGATTGACCAGCACCTACTATCAATGTCATGGCTGTCTCCGGCTATTACTGTCGTTTTGTGGAAGGCTAGATATAATAGCAGACCGACTTAAACGCTTTGTTACAGGGTCACTGCAGAAAAAAAAGTCGGATCCAAGACAAAGTAGAAAGAAATATAAAAAAATCGGACAGGGAATGTAGCATTCAAGGAGGACAGTCAACCACAGAAGCCTGTTGTACCATGTTAGGGAAAATGTCGAGCAGAGAGCCTTCAAACTCATTTTCCCGCTAGACTGGCAGATGTCCAACTTGACCCGGTTTTGAGGTCCATACGATTGTACTCGGCTGATTCTGTATCTTCAGACCATATACTTGCAGAATCGTAATAATGTCACCCTGTCTGTCACCACTGAGCAATTCTTTTTTTTGCATTTCTTTTTTTTTTGGCAGTTTTAATTTTTCACTTTGTTATGTATATTTGTATTTAACGATGCGGTATTCATGGAATGGTCAAAACAATACCCCAATTAGGCTTTTCATCCATTTATACATAGCATTTTAATTACGTTGATTTTGTTGGGCCACCATAATTTCAATCGGGATATGACCTAGTGAGACCTTTGAAATCGGTCGGATCATATCCCGATTGAAAGTATGGTCATATCCCGCAAAATCATCATATGATGCAATATATATCTGGCTGAAGCCTATTTGGGGTATGTGAGTGAGTATTTCCAAAAAAAAACTGCAGGGTACATACTAGACTAGCGTCATATAGAAAACCCAATCGGAACTGCCTCGTCGGATTCCGTCACTCGGGATTCCCGAGTACGGAAATTGGCGAAGAGTTCCGATTGATAGAAAACCAATACCTAGCGAGATCCGTTGAAATCGGTCCGATTATATCCCGATTGAAAGTATGGTCGCCCAGAAACGTCATCATATAATGCAATATATATCTGGCTGAAAGCCTAATTGAGGTTTGTCGGATGGGTATTTCCAACAAACCTGCTGAGTAGACACTATACTAGCGTCATATAGAATACCAATAACTAGCGAGATCCGTTGAAATCGGTCCGATTATATGAAAGTATGGTGACCCAGCAAACTCCTCATATAATGCAATATATATCTGGCTAAAAAGCCTAATTGGGTTTTGTGGATTGGGGGTATTTTCAACAAACCTACGGGGTACACACTATACTAGCGCCATATAGAATACCAGTACCTAAAGAGATCCGTTAAAATCGGTCCGATTATATTCCGATTGAAAGTATGGTGGCCCGGCAAAATCATCATATACTAGTAATGCTATACATAACTGGCTAACAGGCCAACTTGGGGTATATGGGATGGGTATTTCCAACAAACCTGCGGGGTACATACTATACTAGCGTCATATTTCGTTATATGGGTTATATTCAATAATTGCAGAATTTCAGTGAGAATTGACACAAAGATTCTTTTTTGATTCTTTTTTATAAAAGCCACTTCTAATTATTAAAGAAATTAACACGCCAAATAACGGCAAAATTACACTATAAAACCGTTGATCAAAACTCTGTCCAGGTCATATAAGAATGTATATGTGCCAATTAAACGTATAGGTTTATTCACGGGTTCTTTAAATACTCGTGGTTGTCCTGGCTGATTAAAAATGAGATATAGGGTCCTATAGAAACCACAGCGTTCGAGCGCAAAGACATCGTAGGTCCGCACTGTACTGCAAACAAGGACTTGAAAATACAATGAAAGAGACAAAAAACAACAGAAAGGGTGGTGAAGACAGGGTTACCGACTTGGAACGGTCAGTAGGCAATACGGCCCACTGGTTAGCTGGTTAGCTTGTATCGATTTTATATGCGCACAATCCTCGCTATTATCCTGTCTTCAGCGCCCAAATAGACAAGACAGTGTAAACAAAACTACATCCCATCAAAAGGAATTCTCTAACAAGAGGGTGGTGGGAGGGGGCGTGTGTGTGGGGTGGAGATGGTGGCGGCAGGGGTGGGGCGGGGGTGGGGGAGGTAAAATTCAAAACAATCTTAAAGGCACTAGCGGCGATCAGGAATAGCGAACGGTGTCAATCCAAAAACAACTGAAACCTATCATAATATGCTTCAGTGCATTGAATTGGGGCCTATTTTAACTTCTTCAGTTATTGTTTATAATACATGTTTGATATGGAAAACTCGATGACTTGGGTATATTATTGTGGTTAATTTATAAATATTAATTAATATTGGGGTTATAATCCTATCGCTTGTTTAAACATTTCACTCGGATAGATCATGGGGCATAGTAAGTTCATATAAACATTAAATATAAAACTGAAACACATAATAATGGTTTTATTAGTATTTGGATTGTCATCTACAATTTGATTAGATCGCCTCTAGTTCCTTTATATAAGAGAAGGTGTAAAAGTCGAACAGGAAATGTAGCATTCACAGAACACAGTTAACCAAAAACACGCATTACAAACAACAATTACAAGGAAAAAACAAAGTGACACCACACCACAAAAGAAATGAAATAAACATGTTGACAACGGTGCTGCCGCCTTGGAACGGTCAGTTGCAAAACGGCCTCTGGGGGTTTAACCCAGGTTCTAGCGTGCACCAAATCTCACTCTTACCTTACTCAAACGTATGCAACGTATGCAAACACAACGCAGCATCTAAATGTTTAATAGTACTTGAATAAAAACAAACACCATTTTATTTAAAATAAAAGCACCATTTTATTTAACAACATTTAATACGATTAGTTTACAGTATACAATATATATTGGCATCATATATTAAATCATACAATACGTCGTATATAGCTATTTCTTTATTTGTCAACAAGTTATGTGACAAATGGCAGTTCTTGGATCTGGATCAAATTATCTGCTCGCATATATTTAAATACAATTTTGAGTTTTCAAATTGTCTTCGTTATTCTACCATATATTTTAATATATTATTGGTGAAGTTAGTCAACAGTTAGTAATATGCAAAAATGATTTCTTGATATATTTCTTATAATAAATATTAATGATTGAACAAATGCAATTTATGTAGAAAAACTAACGGGACACCGCGATTTTTTTTAAAAACTCAAGATATCCGAGTGTCCATTTAATACGCCGGGGTAACATTACATCGAGAAAAAAAAGATGTCAGTCAATGTGATTTGTACAACGTTCCACTTAGATCAAATAAAATACCTTAGTTAACAATTCATTCTTATTTTTCTTTAGGAAATTAACCCGCCAAATAACAGCAAAATTACACTACTCAACCGTTTATCAAAATTTTATCCGTGTGTTCAGGTCATATAATAATGTATATGTGCCGATTAAATGCTTATATTTATACAGGTTCTTAAAATACCCGTGATTGAATATGCATAAAATGAATTATGAGTTGGTAACCCTTAATTCGACGTTCGAGTTTTGGGGTTTTGTCTGGCTGGTTAAAGCCGTTTATATCGTGTCTATTAGAGTTTGGATTCTCAAAATGATTAAGTTTTATATATTCCTTGTCGTCAGCAGGTTTAGAAAATGTAGGAATATCTGCTTTAAATATCTATTTTTATACGTATATGTCAATGCACAATTCTTTTCCTAAACGAACCCCCTTTTCCTGATATCGGTACTATTTGTGTGTTCACGTACTCGTCAAGAACATTCTCCGACACAAGATCAAAGTTTTCTAAAGACACAGTTACCTCCCCTATATTGCTATATGTCTTCAGTAGTCGTTCTTTTGCCATGATCTTTATCCGGAGACACATCTGGTGCATCTCGGGAAGGGAAATTCCCTTAAAGAATAGCACACTCTCGTATAATGGCTTGTTGGAACCTTTCACGACTTGCGTTACCTGCCTTTGTATTTTGCCCGGCATCAGGCATACCTCCACATATGAGTTAACATCACTCCCCGGTTTTTCGCCTTTGAACAGGTTGGACGCCTGTATCAGAGTGACCTTTAACCTCTCGGTAATGATAAGGTACTGGAATTTGAAATGCACGTGTTCGTCGTTTTCAGAGAAACCATCTTCCTGTTCAATTGTTTTCAGCTCTGTTTTAGTCACATCCCTTATCGCATTAATCGGCAAAGGCAAATTACCTTCCTTATTCAGTAAATATCTTGCTGACTCGCAAAACGAATGCGTTTTTCGCTGTGGTAGAACTGGACTTACGTCAATGTTTGTTAACTCCACCCACAGGTTAACTCTGCTTTCATTAAACTGATATATAATCTCATTTTTTGGAATATCGGCATCGCTATTTGAAGAACTTGAAGACGTGTTCTTTTTGTCTATGACGGCATCTGTGCTACAATCATTCCCTTTAATACTGTCCTCCGTGGAATATCTAGCTGACGAAAGCTTCGACATTTGTACATTAACGTTTACAGAATTGTTAGAAGCAATTCGCATAGTCTCAATAGATTTACTGAAACGTGACAAAACACTACATGTGGAGCCTTCCCCAAGTTTGAAATCAAGACTCCTTGGTGGGCACAGAAATTGTGAATTTGTTTCCATCAAACTCCCTACAGTAGCGTGTCTTGACCTTCCTGGAGCTCCTGCGTTCTGAAATTGCGAGATATCTTTCATCGATTTCGATACAGTCACGAGTTCTTGCCAACTTAAACAAAATAAAGACGAACGCGAAGCGCCTTTGTACTCCATGGTGTTGGTGTTTCCGCGAGAACACTTCACCTGCGTTTAGTACTTGATGTGGTAGAATATTTTCACTAAAACCGAGGTTTTAAACGAACAGAATTTAAAATGTCATTCAAGAAAATGAGCTAGAATGCTAGCAAATAGACGCTGTTGATCTGGTCAAGTTTTTGTCCGTCGAAAATGTTATTGTAAAGTCACAGTGCTGTTGCAATATAATAATAACAATAATATAGAATATTTCAGAATCCTTTCCAACGACATTCCTGGCTCTAACAAGCGATTTGTGCGAAACACGCAGTGAATCTTTCTTTTATAACTCAAGTGAAAGGTCATAACGAGAAAGAAAATTAGCAAGCAGTCATTCTTATTAGCGAATCTTCAGCAAACTGATTCCTCAGCTGATTGGACGATACTGTGTGTAAGATGCGTATAGACCTTTTATTTTATGAAAAAAGTTTAAAATGAGAAAACGATGAGACGAGTTAATGAAACTAACCCGCCAAATAACGACAAATTAACATCACAAAAAGTATGATAATGGACCCTTGGAAACGGCCGAGCACGACACATACGAAATATTGCAGTCACGGTTTGATTGAAACTGTTCATGAGCGGTAGTGTATTATGCTAGCTACCGCTCACGCCCTCTAGCCCCGGGTTGAAAAAAACTCAATATTCATAAAATCAATAGTACACAATATAAACTATCCCAAAGATGGCATGCATACGGCGGTGGACATGGAGTCATATGCAAACCATTTATCAAACCTTTATCTAGGTGTTCAGGTCATATGTTGATGTATGTGTCCCGATTAAACGTATACGTTTATGAACATGTTCTTTAAATACTCGTGATTGAATATGCGTAAATGAATTATGAGTTGGTAACTCTTAATTCGAGCTCCAGATTTGGCGTTTGGTCTGGCTAGTTAAAGCCGTTTATATTGTGTCTACTTGGTTTGGATTCTCAAAATATGCAAGTTAAATGTATGCCTCATCGTCAGTAGGTGTAGAAACAGTGTACATAGTTTGTAAAAGTTGGCTGTTGTTGACGGGATAGCTACTTTATATATCTTGTATTTCAGGTAGGAAACCATGTGAAAATGCATGGCCCTTACCAAGTATCCATAACTATATTCCCTTCGGACGCACACATTACAGTGCTGACACCTTTATACAGGAATGTTGTATCCATTTTTGATTTGTACAAACGTACGATTATGCCAATTGGAAACGAGTAAAGGATCCGTGGAAATAACCAAAGAAAGTAGATATAAAAGTCAACAGGAAATGTAGCATTCAAGGACTATATTCAATCAAAAAAAACACAGAAACAAACAATAATTACAACGATGAATAAAAGGCAAGGTATGACATCACAAACATAAAAGGGTTGACAATAGGGCCACCGCCTTGTAACGGTCAGTGGCGAAAAACGAATAAAAATATCCCCGCCAGGTTGTATTCTCTAACAAACAAGGCAGCATTAATAGGCAATATAAGTATACCACATACATAATCATGTATGTATGAAACGGTAAGACAAGAAAAAAATTAAGACAACCATCAAACGCTACCGTCCTTTGAGAATTATTCACAGATCACGTCATTCACGCCAACTTCTGACCACTCATAAACCACGTCATGCACGCCCACTTCTGACCTCTCACAAGCAACGTCATTCGACGGACATCTAATTAAATCTGACTGATCACCATTCCCTTCCTCTGTTTTTCCACTTCCAGCCCACTATCGACCACATACAGAAAGGCGTTAATAATGATATGACGCAAGCCCCTTCTTAAATTTTCCATGACTGTATCACACATCGGCAATACAATATAAAAACGAATACGCCGTCAGGAGGAATTCCGTATTCCATCCTTTAATTAGGTGGTATTTCAACTGTTTCTTACGGGTATCTATTATTCCGCCTTCCTCCACGCACCATGGTGTTCCATATTTCAGTGTGGGGATGATGTCCTTATGGCGTAGTCAGCCATTTGCCAACTTAGCGAGGTCAAAGTCGTCGACAATCTGAATGCCCGTCAACAAGATGAAGGAACCCCTTGAAGACTTGGGCGTTAAGACACTTATATATTAACCCCTGAACAACTTCGACGAGTACTCCAAGTGCTAGGGAACTGGCACTATATATTCTCTAAGAGATCCGCTGATATTAGCCGTACCCATCTTCTGGAACACAAAATCCATTTAGAGGCACCACTCTTTTCAAGATCCCATACAGACAATCCCACCAACAATCGTCCTTTGAGAATTAATCACAGACCACGTCATTCACGCCCACTTCTGACCACTCATAAACCACGTCATGCACGCCCACTTCTGACCTCTCACAAGCAACGTCATTCGACGGACATCTAATTAAATCTGACTGATCACCACTCCTTCCTCTGTTTTTCCACTTCCAGCCCACTATCGACTACATACAGAAAGGCGTTAATAATGATATGACGCAAACCCCTTCTTAAATTTTCCATGACTGTATCACACATCGGCAATACAATATAAAAACGGATACGCCGTGAGGAGGAATTCTGTATTCCATCCTTTAATTAAGCAGTATTCCAAATATTCCTGATGGGTGCCTAGTATTCCGCCTTTCTCCCCTCACCCTGGTGTTCCATATTTCAGTGGTGGGGATGATATACTTCTGGCGTAAGTCAGTCATTTGCCAACTTAGCGAGGTCAAAGTCGTCGACAATCTGAATGCCCATCAAGAGGATGAAGGAACTCCTTGAAGACTTGGGCGTTAAGACACTTCTATATTAACCCCTTCGACGAGTACTCCAGGTGCTAGGGAACTGGCACCATATATTCTCTAAGGGATCCGCTGATATTAGATGTACTCATCTACTGGTACACAAAATCCATCTAGAGGGCACCACTCCTTTCAAGAAATCTCACCAGCTATGTACGAAGAATTGAGGCAACACATCAGGGAAATGCTCGATGCCGGTGTCATAAGAGAATCTGAGTCAACATAGTCCAGTAAAGTAGTCCTTATCCGAAAAAAAGAATGGATCTCTCAGATTCTGCATAGACTGGCGCCAACTGAACTCGAAAACGCGCAATGATGCCTACATGTTGCCCCGTTATGACAATACCGTCGAATCCCTTGGCGATTAGAAGTACTTTTCGAAGCTCGGTCTTCGATCCGGCTACTGGATCAGCATGGATGAGGAAGATAAGCAGAAGACCGCTTTTTCAGTACGAAATCTGGGATTCTAGGAGTTGATATCCTTATTTTCTCAAACATTTGACGAGCCTATACAGCTCCTGGAAGCAACTTGGGCTGAAACTCAACCATTCAAATGTGAACTAGTCATGTCATCCGTCATCTATCTTGGACACCAAATTGTTTATTATGGAATTCACACATACCCAGGAAAAACATCCGCACTTAAAGATTGACCAGCACCTACTATCAATGTCATGGCTGTCTCCGGCTATTACTGTCGTTTTGTGGAAGGCTAGATATAATAGCAGACCGACTTAAACGCCTTGTTACAGGGTCACTGCAGAAAAAAAAAGTCGGATCCAAGACAAAGTAGAAAGAAATATAAAAAAAATGGACAGGGAATGTAGCATTCAAGGAGGACAGTCAACCACAGAAGCCTGTTGTACCATGTTAGGGAAAATGTCGAGCAGAGAGCCTTCAAACTCACTTTCCCGCTAGACTGGCAGATGTCCAACTTGACCCGGTTTTGAGGTCCATACGATTGTACTCGGCTGATTCTGTATCTTCAGACCATATACTTGCAGAATCGTAATAATGTCACCCTGTCTGTCACCACTGAGCAATTCTTTTTTTTTGCATTTCCTTTTTTTTTGGCATTTTTAATTTTTCACTTTGTTATGTATATTTGTATTTAACGATGCGGTATTCATGGAATGGTCAAAATAATACCCCAATTAGGCTTTTCATCCATTTATACATAGCATTTTAATTACGTTGATTTTGTTGGGCCACCATAATTTCAATTGGGATATGACCTAGTGAGACCTTTGAAATCGGTCGGATCATATCCCGATTGAAAGTATGGTCATATCCCGATTGAAAGTATGGTGGTCCGGCAAAATCATCATATGATGCAATTTATATCTAGCTGAAGCCTATTTGGGGTATGTGAGTGAGTATTTCCAAAAAACAAATGCAGGGTACATACTAGACTAGCGTCATATAGAAAACCAATACCTAGCGAGATCCGTTGAAATCGGTCCGATTATATCCCGATTGAAAGTATGGTCGCCCAGAAACGTCATCATATAATGCAATATATATCTGGCTGAAAGCCTAATTGAGGTTTGTCGGATGGGTATTTCCAACAAACCTGCTGAGTAGACACTATACTAGCGTCATATAGAATACCAATAACTAGCGAGATCCGTTGAAATCGGTCCAATTATATGAAAGTATGGTGACCCAGCAAACTCCTCATATAATGCAATATATATCTGGCTGAAAAGCCTAATTGGATTTTGTGGATTGGGGGTATTTTCAACAAACCTACGGGGTACACACTATACTAGCGCCATATAGAATACCAGTTACTAAAGAGATCCGTTAAAATCGGTCCGATTATATTCCGATTGAAAGTATGGTGGCCCGGCAAAATCATCATATACTAGTAATGCTATACATAACTGGCTAACAGGCCAACTTGGGGTATATGGGATGGGTATTTCCAACAAACCTGCGGGGTACATACTATACTAGCGTCATATTTCGTTATATGGGTTATATTCAATAATTGCAGAATTTCAGTGAGAATTGACACAAAGATTCTTTTTTGATTCTTTTTTATAAAAGCCACTTCTAATTATTAAAGAAATTAACACGCCAAATAACGGCAAAATTACACTAAAACCGTTGATCAAAACTCTGTCCAGGTCATATAAGAATGTATATGTGCCAATTAAACGTATAGGTTTATTCACGGGTTCTTTAAATACTCGTGGTTGTCCTGGCTGATTAAAATGAGATATAGGGTCCTATAGAAACCACAGCGTTCGAGCGCAAAGGCATCGTAGGTCCGCACTGTACTGCAAACAAGGACTTGAAAATACAATGAAAGAGACAAAAAACAACAGAAAGGGTGGTGAAGACAGGGTTACCGACTTGGAACGGTCAGTAGGCAATACGGCCCACTGGTTAGCTTGTATCGATTTTATATGCGCACAATCCTCGCTATTATCCTGTCTTCAGCGCCCAAATAGACAAGACAGTGTAAACAAAACTACATCCCATCAAAAGGAATTCTCTAACAATAAAGTCCACATCCTGAGAAACTAACTAAAGAAACACATACAAAATAATAAAACATCTCAGGATGTATCCAGAATCGTACTGAACAACCATAGTAGTTGCAGCTAAAGAGAAAACCAATCTAGGGTACGACCAGAAAACCCGAGGGACGAAAGCTAATGCACCCACCTCCCTTAGTTGGGATTTCAGTAGGTACAATCATAGAGTCCCAAGAGGTAGTCCAGTCATCGCACAAGTGAAAAGTGAAGCGTAATGACTGACTGTAAAAACCGTTTATATTGTGTCTATAGAGTTTGTATTCTCAAAATGTGTATATATATATACCACGACGTCAGTAGGTTTAGAAATGGTGTACCTCTGTTCTAACAGTTGCCTAAATTAGAATTGTCAACATATAATACTTTCTACAACAAAATCAATCCATTTATCAATATTACTTTTTATTATCTCGATGGTAATTTGTCATGTATTTATTTTTCGGTGTGTGGGGTGGAGAGGGTGGTGGGAGGGGGCGTGTGTGTGGGGTGGAGATGGTGGCGGGAGGGGTGGGGCGGGGGTGGGGGAGGTAAAATTCAAAACAATCTTAAAGGCACTAGCGGCGATCAGGAATAGCGAACGGTGTCAATCCAAAAACAACTGAAACCTATCATAATATGCTTCAGTGCATTGAATTGGGGCCTATTTTAACTTCTTCAGTTATTGTTTATAATACATGTTTGATATGGAAAACTCGATGACTTGGGTATATTATTGTGGTTAATTTATAAATATTAATTAATATTGGGGTTATAATCCTATCGCTTGTTTAAACATTTCACTCGGATAGATCATGGGGCATAGTAAGTTCATATAAACATTAAATATAAAACTGAAACACATAATAATGGTTTTATTAGTATTTGGATTGTCATCTACAATTTGATTAGATCGCCTCTAGTTCCTTTATATAAGAGAAGGTGTAAAAGTCGAACAGGAAATGTAGCATTCACAGAACACAGTTAACCAAAAACACGCATTACAAACAACAATTACAAGGAAAAAACAAAGTGACACCACACCACAAAAGAAATGAAATAAACATGTTGACAACGGTGCTGCCGCCTTGGAACGGTCAGTTGCAAAACGGCCTCTGGGGGTTTAACCCAGGTTCTAGCGTGCACCAAATCTCACTCTTACCTTACTCAAACGTATGCAACGTATGCAAACACAACGCAGCATCTAAATGTTTAATAGTACTTGAATAAAAACAAACACCATTTTATTTAAAATAAAAGCACCATTTTATTTAACAACATTTAATACGATTAGTTTACAGTATACAATATATATTGGCATCATATATTAAATCATACAATACGTCGTATATAGCTATTTCTTTATTTGTCAACAAGTTATGTGACAAATGGCAGTTCTTGGATCTGGATCAAATTATCTGCTCGCATATATTTAAATACAATTTTGAGTTTTCAAATTGTCTTCGTTATTCTACCATATATTTTAATATATTATTGGTGAAGTTAGTCAACAGTTAGTAATATGCAAAAATGATTTCTTGATATATTTCTTATAATAAATATTAATGATTGAACAAATGCAATTTATGTAGAAAAACTAACGGGACACCGCGATTTTTTTTAAAAACTCAAGATATCCGAGTGTCCATTTAATACGCCGGGGTAACATTACATCGAGAAAAAAAAGATGTCAGTCAATGTGTTTTGTACAACGTTCCACTTAGATCAAATAAAATACCTTAGTTAACAATTCATTCTTATTTTTCTTTAGGAAATTAACCCGCCAAATAACAGCAAAATTACACTACTCAACCGTTTATCAAAACTTTATCCGTGTGTTCAGGTCATATAATAATGTATATGTGCCGATTAAATGCTTATATTTATACAGGTTCTTAAAATACCCGTGATTGAATATGCATAAAATGAATTATGAGTTGGTAACCCTTAATTCGACGTTCGAGTTTTGGGGTTTTGCCTGGCTGGTTAAAGCCGTTTATATCGTGTCTATTAGAGTTTGGATTCTCAAAATGAGTAAGTTTTATATATTCCTTGTCGTCAGCAGGTTTAGAAAATGTAGGAATATCTGCTTTAAATATCTATTTTTATACGTATATGTCAATGCACAATTCTTTTCCTAAACGAACCCCCTTTTCCTGATATCGGTACTATTCGTGTGTTCACGTACTCGTCAAGAACATTCTCCGACACAAGATCAAAGTTTTCTAAAGACACAGTTACCTCCCCTATATTGCTATATGTCTTCAGTAGTCGTTCTTTTGCCATGATCTTTATCCGGAGACACATCTGGTGCATCTCGGTAAGGGAAATTCCCTTAAAGAATAGCACACTCTCGTATAATGGCTTGTTGGAACCTTTCACGACTTGCGTTACCTGCCTTTGTATTTTGCCCGGCATCAGGCATACCTCCCCATATGAGTTAACATCACTCCCCGGTTTTTCGCCTTTGAACAGGTTGGACGCCTGTATCAGAGTGACCTTTAACCTCTCGGTAATGATAAGGTACTGGAATGTGAAATGCACGTGTTCGTCGTTTTCAGAGAAACCATCTTCCTGTTCAATTGTTTTCAGCTCTGTTTTAGTAACATCCCTTATCGCATTAATCGGCAAAGGCAAATTACCTTCCTTATTCAGTAAATATCTTGCTGACTCGCAAAACGATTGCGTTTTTCGCTTTGGTAGAACTGGACTTACGTCAATGTTTGTTAACTCCACCCAAAGGTTAACTCTGCTTTCATTAAACTGATATATCGTCTCATTTTTTGGAATATCGGCATCGCTATTTGACGAACTTGAAGACGTGGTCTTTTTGTCTATGACGGCATCTGTGCTACAATCATTCCCTCTAATACTGTCCTCCTTGGAATATCTGGCTGACGAAAGCTTTGACTTTTGTACATTAAAAGCAATTCGCATAGTCTCAATAGATTTACTGAAACGTGACAAAACACTACTTTTGGAGCCTTCCCCAAGTTTGAAATCAGGACTCCTTGGTGGGCATAGAAATTGTGAATTTGTTTCCATCGAATTCCCTACAGTAGCGTGTCTTGACCTTCCTGGAGCTCCTACGTTCTGAAATTGCGAGATGTCTTTCGTCGATTTCGATACAGTCGTGAGTTCTTGCCAACTTAAACAAAATAAAGACGAACGCGAAGCGCCGTTGTACTCCATGGTGTTGGTGTTTCCGCGAGAACACTCCATGGTGTTGGTGTTTCCGCGAGAACACTCCATGGTGTTGGTGTTTCCGCGAGAACACTCCATGGTGTTGGTGTTTCCGCGAGAACACTTCACCTGCGTTTAGTACTTGATGTGGCAGAATATTTGCACTAAACCCGAGGTTTTAAACGAACAGAATTTAAAATGTCATTCAAGAAAATGTACTAGAATGCTAGCAAAATACACGCTGTTGATCTGGTCAAGTTTTATCCGTCGAAAATATTATTGTAAAATGCTGTTTCAGTATAATAATAACAATAATATAGAATATTTCAGAATCCTTTCCAACGACATTCCTGGCTCTAACAAGCGATTTGTGCGAAACACGCAGTGAATCTTTCTTTTATAACTCAAGTGAAAGGTCATAACGAGAAAAAAAATTAACAAGCAGTTATTCTTATTAGCGAATCTTCAGCAAACTGATTCCTCAGCTTATTGGACGATACTGTGTGTAAGATGCGTATAGACCTTTTATTTTATGAAAAAAGTTTAAAATGAGAAAACTATGAGACGAGTTAATGAAACTAACCCGCCAAATAACTACAAATTTACATCACAAAACCATTTTTCAAACCTCTATCCATGTGTTCAGGTCATATGTTAATGTATGTGTGCCGATTAAACGTATACGTTTATGAACATGTTCTTTAAATACCCGTGATTGAATATGCGTAAATGAATTATGAGTTGGTAACTATTAATTCGAGCTCCAGTTTTGGCGTTTGGTATGGCTAGTTAAAGCCGGTTAAACTGTGTCTACTTGGTTTGGATTCTCAAAATATGCAAGTTACCTGTTTGCCTCATCGTCAGTCGGTGTAGAAACAGTGTACATAGTAAAAGTTGGCTGTTGTTGACGTGGTAGCTACTTTAAATAGCTTGTATTTAAGGTAGGAAACCATGTGAAAATGTATGGTCCTTACCAAGTATCCATAACTATATTCCCTTCGGACGCCTTTATACAGGAATGTTGTATCCATTTTTGATTTGTACAAACGTACGATTATGCCTGTTGGAAACGAGTAAAGGATCCATGGAAATCACAAAAAAAAAGTAGATATAAAAGTCGAACAGGAAATGCAGCATTCAAGGACTATATTCAACCAAAATACACACAGAAACAAACAATAATTACATCGATCAACCAAAATACACAGAAACAAACAATAATTACAACGATGAATAAAAGGCAAGGTATGACATCACAAACATAAAAGGGCTGACAATAGGACCACCGCCTTGTAACGGCCAGTGGCGAAAAACGCCGCTAGGAGTTTAACCCAGGTTCTAGGGTGCACCAAACCTAACTATTACCCAATTTTCACCCCAATAAACGGGAAAGTGTAAATAAAAATATCGCCGCCAGGTTGTATTCTCTAACAAACAAGGCAGCCTTAATAGGCAATATAAGTATACCACATACATAATCATGTATGTATGAAACGGAAAGACAAGAAAAAAATTAAGACAACCATTAAACGCTACCGTCCTTGAGAATTATTCAGAGATCACGTCATTCACGCCCACTTCTGACCACTCAAAAACCACGTCATGCACGCCCACTTCTGACCTCTCGCAGACAACGTCATTCACGTCAAGTTCTGACCTCTCACAGACCACGTCATTCACGCCCACGTCTGACCTCTCACAGACAACGTCACTCAAGTGACACCTATTTACCTCTTCCTTTGTTTTTCCACTTCCAGCCTACTATCGACCAATACATAAACGCGTTAATAATGATATGACGCAAACCCCTTCTTAAATTTTCCATGACTGTATCACACATCGGCAACAAAATATAAAAACGGGTACGCCGACAAGAGGAATTCCGTATTCCATCCTTTAATTAAGTGGTATTCCAAATGTTTTTTATGGGTATCTAATATTCCGCCTTCCACCCCGCACCCTGGTGTTCTATTTTCAGTGGTGGGATGATGTCCTTATGGCGTAGTCAGCCATTTGCCAACTTAGCGAGGTCAAAGTCTTCGACAATCTGAATGCCCGTCAATAAGATGAAGGAACCCATTGTAGACTTGGGTGTTAAGAGAGTTCTATATTAACCCCTGAACAACTTCGACGAGTACTCCAAGTGCTAGAGAACTGGCAACATATATTCTCTAAGGGATCGGCTAATATTTGCCGTACCCATCTACTGGTACACAAAATCCATCTAGAGGGCACCACTCCTTTCAAGATCCCATACAGACAAATCCCACCAGCTATGTACGAAGAAGTGAGGCAACACATCAGGGAAATGCTCGATGCCGGTGTCATAAGAGAATCTGAGTCAACATAGTCCAGTAAAGTAGTCCTTATCCGAAAAAAAGGATGGATCTCTCAGATTCTGCATAGAATGGCGCCAACTGAACTCGAAAACGCGCAAGGATGCCTACATGTT
Organism: Cyrtodaria siliqua; assembly: GCA_037043455.1. Lineage (NCBI taxonomy): Eukaryota > Metazoa > Mollusca > Bivalvia > Adapedonta > Hiatellidae > Cyrtodaria > Cyrtodaria siliqua. The sequence continues at coordinate 50,652 of JAWPHD010001358.1, forward strand.
GCCCCGTTTTGACAATACCGTAGACTCTCTTGGCGGTTCAAAGCACTTTTCGAAGCTCGGTCTTCGATCCGGCTGATTCTGTATCTTCAGACCATAAACTTGCAGAATCTTAATGATGTCACCCTTTATTTATTTTTTTCATTTTCACTTTTTTATATGTATATTTTTATTTAACGATGCGGTCCTGCCATCAAAATAATACCCCAGTTAGTATTTTCATCCAGTTATACATAGCATTATAATTACGTTGATTTTGCTGGGCAACCATAATTTCAATCGCTATATGATCTAGCGAGACCGTTGAAATCTGTCCGATCATATCCCGATTGAAAGTATGATGGCCCAGCAAAATCATCATATAATGTTATGTATATGTATAACTGGCTGACAAGCCTATTTGTGGTATGTGGGATGGGTATTTCCAACAAACCTGCGGGGTACGCGCTATACTAGCGTCATACAGAATACCAATACCTAAGGAGATTCGTTGAAATCGGTCCTGTCATATCCCTATTGAAAGTATGGTGGCCCAGCAAAGTCATCATATAATGATATGTATAACTGGCTGTATTTGGGATGAGTATTTCCAACAAACCTGCGTGGTACACACTATACTCATAAAAGTAACAAAGACATTATCCCAGACTTACTAGCTGCCCATGCACTGTCTGGATGTGACACAGTTGCTTGTTTTGTGGGAATTGGTAAAGGGACAGTGCTTAAAACGAACGGCTGGACATTCGCTTGCTTTGTTGAGTGACAGAAATGCCAATATGAATAGTATAATTGAGCAGTCAATCAAGTCCTTATGTACGTGTTATGGGTAATTAAGAGCAGAGAGCATGTCCGAGGCTCGGCAAATTATTCCAAAACTGCGATATAAATGATGAGAGTATATCTACCAAATGATCAATTTTGATACATATATCAAGAATTCAACAGACATAACTAGAGCAAATCAAATAACGCATATTCATATATTCCCATTACCTTTCATTTAAAATGCAACATGATCATATTTGAAGATGCAATGTTTGTGTCCCACTAGACTACGACCCCCCCCCCCCACCCCTCCCCCCCCCCCCCCCCCCACACACACCCAAAACCCCACCACCACCCACACCCACACATCCACCTTACAAATATAACCCCGATTGATATTTTGTGCATCTTTCATTACCTGCATATTATCTGTGCATATGCAAAGTCTTATTTCAAAATATTTAAAATAAAATATCCTGTATTTACATTTGCAGACTGCGGAAGAAATACCATTGAATTATGAGTATTAATACAGATTTATGTGAATTAAGGAATAAAACATAATAATAGTTTGATTTGTACTGAGTTAGGCCCTTTATGAGCCCAAAATCTTGATTTCACCATTATTGGCGGCCATCTTGGACGCCATCTTGCATTTTGCAAAATTCTCAATGATGACTGAGTGACATCATTCAGATCCATATAATATATATAAAAAAAGCAAACATCAATTGTATGGACGCAAAATCCAGGTCCAAAAAGGGAATTTATCTGCCGGACTACGCCAATCACGGCTTCTATTCCCTTTACAGTACATGTAGATGCTTCTGGTAGTGGACCATAAGCACGGACAATAATCCCTTAACTGACGTCTTGTCAACTGCCAAACTTGCTGCTACATGTCATACAGATCGATTGCAGCTTTGGCCAACTATCAGTAAAGACCAAAATTGATGCAGATGTTTTGTCACGCCGCCCAGACGCCTCATCAGATGTGGTACAAGCTGTTGTTTGTGCTGCTCTGACATTCACACCACTTATCGAGAGTTTCACGACTGGAGATTCCCCCACCTTCGGCCGAGAAGGAGTTTATCCAGTATGACAACTGACAAGATTTCATGGGAGAATGAACATAGAGCAGACAGTACCATCAACAGAGTCATTGACCTCATCGGAAGTGATTTTCACCCCAGGGAGGAGGAACTACGGCAAGAACCGTCTGACGTACAGATGCTGTTGATATAGTGGAACCGTCTCCATCTTGACAACAATATCCTGTACAGAACCACTTCTGTTGATTGCCAAGAAACCACACAGCTAGTCCTTCCAGCGCATTACCACCAACTCTCCTTGAAGGGAACCCATGACGGTGTGGGCTATCAAGGAATTAAGAAGACACTCTGGCTTGCCAGGCAGCGGTTATATCGGCCTGGATAAATACATCAACGAGTATGTAAGACATTGTGGTCGCTGCATAAGAAGAAAGTCAAAGATGCAAGGTTAGTTTCCATCAAAACATCACGTCCTATGCAGCTGTATTATTGACAGACATTTTATCTCTGGAAATGTCTTAAGGTGGATTTGAAAACATTCTGGTCATCACTTTATCCACTTTGCCCAAGCCATACCCTGCCGAAATCAGACGGCTAATACAACGGAAAAGGCACTCTATGAAAACTTCATCAAGTTCTATGCATTTCCAGAACGCCTCCACAGCGACCAAGGCAGACATTTTGAAAGCAAGGTTATACGTGAGCTTTGTAAAATGGGTGGAGTTCATAATACGGAAAAGAGTACAACTATGGCAAACAGCTCAATAGCCGCAAAGCCACTGCCTCAAAGATCGAGAAGGGGATGGTTTTTGGTCAAACGCGTGAGATTTATTTGAAAGCACAAACTGGCAAATCGGTGGGAACAGATTCCTTACACTGTGAAAGAAATCTCAAATAAGGGAATTCCGGTCTATATACTATGTGGATTTGCTATGAAGTTTGTGAAGCACTCATCTTCCTATTAGATAATATTTTCGTCAGGTATGGAACCACCGTTTATAGACAAATTGTTGGTATCCCTATGGGTACGAACTGGGCACCACTTGTCGCAGATTTGTTTTTATTTTGCTATGAAAGAGATTGAGTCTTTCACCAGATACCCAGGCAGATGTTATTGAAGCCTTTAATGACACCTCTCGGTATCTGGATGACATATTGAACATTGACAACCCTTTCTTTCCAACTATGGTTAATACTATTTATCCTAAAGAACTTCAGCTTAACAAAGCTAATATATCCGATAATAACGCTTCTTTTCTTGATTTAGATCTCTAGATTGAAAATGGTGAAATAATTAGCAAAATCTATGACAAGAGAGATGATTTTAATTTTGACATTCTTAATTATCTCCACTTGGATGGAACTTTTTATAGGGTGTATGTGTCTCAACTTATTGGTTTTTCAAGAGCTTGTCCTCGAGTTGAGGACTTTAATATTCGTAATCTTTGTATAACTAAAAAGCTACTCAATCAGGGTTATCGTTATCATAAACTTCGTAAAACCTTTGCAAAATTTTATTGTAACCCTGATCTTCTTTCCAAATATAAAAGTAATTTAAGGACTCTTCTGCGACAAGAACTATCACAACCTGACTTCTATGGTGATGTGATTTATAAACTTCGTAAGATTCTTGGTCATGATCACTTTCGTACTAACTTTGTTAAACTTGTTAAAAATTTTATCAAAAGAGGTTATGACGCTATCATTTTGCAACGTACTGCATGCTTGCTGGTGGACCATTTTACAGTTTTCGCCATTATGCTTTCCTCTTTAATTGTACGATGACCGGACAGGCTGTAGACCCTATGATGACGCCTATCTAAAGCCCATTCTTGTCGTGACCTTAATGGTTTATTCTCTTGTTGCTCTGGCTTCTGCCAAGTCACTGAGTACCTTCATTGTGGCTTTCTAAACTATTGTTTTTTTGTATTATATTTACACGAGAATATTTGTGTTTTACTTATATTGCCTATTGATGCTGCCTTGTTGGTTAGAGATAAGATCATGGCGGGGATTTCTTTGTTTGCACTGTCCTGTTTTAATGGGATGACAGTTGGGTAAGTGTGAGGTTTGGTGCATCCTAGAACCGGTGTAAACCCCCAGTGGCCTACTTTGTCAGTGACCCTTCCAATGCGGTAGCACTATTGTCAATCCTTTTGTGTTTGTGATGTCGTTTGTATTTATTGTTACTTTTGCCTTCTTGTTTGTCTGTTTGCGTGTTTGTTTCTGTGTTTTGTGGTTGACTGTCCTCCTTGAATGCTGCTTTCCCTGTCCGATCTTTTTATATTTCTTTAGCATAGAAACATGCTGCTTCCGTTTACCTGACGTACCAGCAGCTTCCAGCAGCAGAACCCTCAAACATGTCTACAGAGTCACAGCGAAATTACGAGATTCCTCGAAAGACATCTGGTAAAAGACTCAGCATGAAATCTCTTTTATAGCCATACAAAACAATAGGTGCACAGTTCGTACCCATAGGGATACCTATAAACGGTAGGTCTTTAATAGAACATACATCATATGCAATATCTCATCAGTTAGAACGTACATACTGTTTGCAGGGTTGCTATCCAGACATATCAGTAAGAGGATACATTATGTTGAATTAACCTGCTTACTTCAGCCATAAGTTCGGACTTAAATTTCGAACCATCAGTCAACATTTCCTCTGGAACACCTAGCCTACCGAACATATTGACTAATGCCTCAGCTACTCTCTCTTTTGAGGGCAATGCTACTACTTCCGGATATCTAATTGCATAGTCTACCATAGTTAAAACATATCTATTTGTCCTATCCGATACTGGAAATATTGGTCCGACTATACGGCTTCCCGTTTAAAAGGTGTATATATCATTGACATCTGACCTAAATGTACTTTGGTCACTCGACCCTTTGTTACTGTCCTTTGGCATACATCGCAGGACCTACGATGCCTAGTCACATACCTACTAACCGCAGGCCAATAAAACTCTGCCAGTGCTATACGTTTCCTTTACGCCTAAATGACCTCCCGTAATCGCATCATGAGAGCTACCTTAAGCACTGACTCTCTATACTGGGTAGGTACCAATAATTGGTGAAACTGTCTACCACCACTATCTTCAAATTATCTGTATAATAAACTCTTCCTATGTACAAACTTAGAACTTCTGGACCCCTTACATTTTGCACCAAGCCCTCCTCAGCTTTTGATGTTTGTCTATGATCTTTCTTGTCGTACCCTAAATGGTTTATTCTCTTGTTGCTCTGGCTTCTGCCAAGTCACTGAGTACCTTCATTGTGACTTTCTAGGCTATTGTTTTTTTGTATTATATTTACACGAGCATATTTGTGTTTTACTTATATTGCCTATTGATGCTGCTTTGTTGGTTAGAGATTAGATCTTGGCGTGGATTTCTTTATTTACACTGTCCTGTTTTAATGGAATGACAGTAGGGTAAGTGTGAGGCTTGGTGCATCCTAGAACCGGTTTAAACCCCCAGTGGCCTGCTTTGCCACTGACCTTTCCAAGGCGGTAGCCCTATTGTCAACCCTTTTGTGTTTGTGATGTCGTTTGCATTTAATAGTAGTATAGAGAGTGGGGGTTTTGGGCCACTTTTTCATCTCCCGAAAAGATTCACTCAAGAAACTAACAATAGCTCACCTGAGGCTAGAACCCATGCATGTCTTTATTTAAATAAAGTTACACCTGAGTCAGAAGCCTCGGATGCATACTATTAGCTACTCGAGCGGTCCTTCCAAAAGAAACTCACCCGATATCCCCACTCTCTGTGATACTAATCAATCCGGTTGCCGTTTTAATAACATAACATTTGCAACTCGTCAAGCAAAGTCAGACGGAACCGGGCAGTAGTCTTCATCACCGCTCTGTATATCATTTTTTACTTGTATGCTAACGTATCTTGTCCGTTATCTAGTATGTATCGTTTATCATCATAAGCTGATAAACTTTTTTTATTTATTGCATAGCTGCTTATGTTATGCTTTTGTGATCTAATGACTTTCATCTCATGGTGAGCTTCTGTTGCCGTAAACAAAATCTTTTTGTAATCATCATGTGCTATCTGTTTTATAACAACACACTTTTTAACGCCCTTGCATTTCTTTGCACTAACCTCATTATCTAGCACATGCGAATATAATTTACTTCGCAACCCAACAAATTCAACAATGTGTATTCCGCAAGTTTCATCTTTCATCTTGCCATTAACTTTTTTATTATCATTAAAATGAAAATTACTTTTTGGATCATAATCGCAATTATCAAAAAGTTCTTTATCCTTGACAAAGTCCGCATACACATCTTTGTTTTTATTTCATAACACAAGGAATCGGTATCAGTAAATAATAACTTAGCTTTTTTATCATAATTGTTTTTGATATAGTTGTAATGGAAATCATACATCAAATATTTTGTGTTTATGGCAAATAAATTTTCATTAAACATTTTACAAGAAATAAATGAAGGTCTTGCTGCATATTTTAAGAGAACCTCCTCGTCGTGAGTCAATTTAACATAAATTCTTTTTCTCAAATTTTCCATAGTTTTACCAAAAACTGAATTGTTCATCAGTTTGAAGAAATCCTTTTCAAAAGCATTTTTACCAGCTGTCCTCTTAGCAGTATTAAATTCAACGTCGTAACAAGTTTATTAACATTACAATGTCCTAAATTAAACTTTTGTTTAAATTTTTACAATAGTCTGACAACCACTCATCTTTGATATTTAAACTTTCCGGGGCAAGAGGATAATCATTATGCGAGTCATGCAGTTTCTCAGGATACTCGATATCACACTCGACAATGTAATTTGATTTTCCTTTTTCAAACTTATCAACCCACTTGAAGTTGCCAGTAGGTAACGGTTGACACATGGCCCACCCATACAAGTTATTAGCATCAAGATATATTATGTACTTGCTTTCTTTTTTCTTGTCATAGTTTTTCATATATTTATTGTTAGCCTGAGAATATCTGTTTGCAATATAACTCGTACCGCCTCTTAATCCTTTTTCCACAAACAAATATTGATCAATATCAGTTATTAAATCAAGTTGGATACCAGTCATCGCATGCATCCCAGGCTAAACCAGCACTACTGAAGTAATGACAAGGATCTAATTTGTAATTCTCAATGCACATTTTTCTAAAGTTTTCAAAAACATCTGTCAGCAACAGCACATCAGTCTTAAGATACAGATCATGATATTCTCCCATATTTTTAATCTTGAATGTTTTCCATATTTTTTTAGCGTGTTCGTAATCTGCATCTGAAATATGCTCATCATTTAATTGAGAATAAAAGCTATCTTTACCGGGTAACTTAGTATCCTTGAAGCGTTCAAAACTGTTCATATAATCATAAGGATAAACGCCTTTATTTTTTTAGCAAGTCTAACTTTATACCGCTATATTCTTGAGATATGTATTGAAACGACGGAACGTTTTTTACTAGATTATCTAATGATTGAGACATAAACTGAAAACTATCAATAAATACTAAACTTTTTCCTAACATAAAAGCCATACTTTTCCATGTAATTCGGTATAACATTTATGTTTAAACTTTCCGATGTGTTGCATTATGAAGTGAGAGCCATATCCTCTCAAGTTATGAAACACAACAGGCATTTTTTTAGTTAGTTTGAAATTAATATTACACATGTCATGAGCGCTTCCCCTGTACTTTCCAGTTATATGACAATGGTCCCTGACTTTTCTAAAGGAGTTTTCATATGCTACTGTACGACTTGGGTTATCTTTTTTATGAGTTATTGAAAAACCATTATCACAAATATGACATGATTTAGATTTTTGAATCTAGCTTCTTCTTCCTGTGACATTACTAGATCTTTTTTAAAGTTTGCATTCATCGTTTTCTTGCACCACTTTTCTTCTTCTATCATTTTTTCTAAAAACTTGTAAACAGCATTTGGTCCTCTGTATGTTACAACTGGTTTTGAATATTGATCATCATAACAACAAACAACCTTATACCCATGACTACAATCAGTATGCTTTTGATATGCTTCCGTATGTGATTTTTCAAGATTGTTCGATGCCGAAGAAATACTTTCAGTTATTGCTTCAAAATCAGCATATATAACAAACGGAACCATAAGTTGCCTGTCGTAGTTTTTAAACTTAACTTTTTCCTCCTTACTTGGCATTTTTATTGCTTGTTTTCCGTTAAGTGAAAGACAATCAGGCTTATGAGCTTTTAACACCCTTTCGAATTTAAAGCATTGCAGGCATGTTTTACAAAACCATTTTTTTCCTTTGTGTAGCGTTTGACTAAACATTAGTCTATTAAAATCTTTTATCCACACGTAATGATTTTTTTCTTCTTCGGTGATTAAAAGCATATCACATGTTTTTTCTACTTTATTTTTTGATATGTACAAAGGGTATACTTGATTATCTTCATACCCAAATATGTTAAAACAAATGTTGTTTTGTTTTTCTATTTTTGGGATTTGTTTGATAGTAACAGGAAATGTAACTCCTTTATAATCAAGATCATCATTATGCTTTTTATACTTTGTTATCCTTTGTGGTTTATTATTGGCAGGAAATTTATAAGCCAAATGGCACCATCTAAAGCACTCGTTATCTTCATTTTTTATATTTATCAATCCTTTTTTGTTGTGTTGCAGTTCTTTTGGTAAATTTAAATAAGAGCTACCTCGCAAAGGCTTATACTTTATTCGATTTAAATAGTGTGCGTTTAGTGCTTCAATTCGCCAACCGCTTCCTTCACAAAGCCAACCACCAATACCTCTTAAAATTTCTTCCCGCGCTTTGTCTAATGCTTCTGCTATTTGATTTTTGTTTAATATTATTGCAGCCTTTGACGCAAAGTAAGCTGTTTTGTATACAAATTCAAAACCTCCTTTATCTGTCAGTATTTGTTTCACAAGAGTAACTTGTAGACTAATGCTTAATTTAAATCCACCTGTTTTTCTGAGTTCTTTTTTAAGAAAGTTCACAACACTTGATTGTGTTTTTTGTAGTTGTCTGAGCGGATCTTTCTTGACGACAACATTTACTTTAAAAACCTTGCTATACTGTTTTGGGGATGTTTCAATTTCTCGGATACTCATTATATAATATTACATGAGATTATTTCTTTAAGCCCCTATTAATTAATTAATTAATTAATTATTTTGAAGTAAAATATTTATTCCCCGGTTAGATTATATCATTTTTTTATTTATCCATACATAATAATTTTAATTCCTCAGTCAAGTAAAATATCATAGTGAGCAATAAAAGAAACTTTGTATAAAGTTGGATGGTAACTGGTTGCCTCTGAAATTTGTTTTTTGCACAAAGAACGTAGTTTGTTTATATTTCTTTTTTCTATTTTCCATGACAGTTTTAGTTGTTTTGCCATTGTTATGATTCTTTATGTCAAATCTTGTTTACTCGCCTCTTCAAAATCAATAGTTTTTGCATGTTCCGTTTGATCTTTCTTAAAGTTGTTGATTTCAATTTCTACTTGTTCCATTATAATATTACATAAGATAATATTTTTTAAGCCTATATTTAAATATATGATGCTATAGTATAATATAATGAATTGCAAATATTGTAAAAGAGTTTTAGATATTATTGATCCTCCGGGGGTGTGCATAGATTGCATCTTATTTCACACAACTAATAAAAAGAAGCTTTGTAAATATTGTACTAAAACCAAACTATGTTATAAGTGTGCTTATGCATGTGTGAATTGTAACGATACTTGTGAAGTTTTCGATAACGAGCGTGTTTGCCTTAATTGTGGCACTCACAATGGTTATAATCTTATCACAGGTTACAACTACAGCCAAAAGAAAACTATTTACCACAGGAAGTACCATTTAGATAAATACTTGGTAGCATTTGATTTGTCTTCTAAAACTAGGCAAAGATTTGAAGATTTGTTTTACAAAATTGTAAAGGTTTTGGATCAAATAGAAGGCCGAAAAATATCAATTAAATTTGAATACATTTTTCAGAAAATATTTAATATATTAAAAATAGAAAAAGAAACAAAATCGATTAAAACAAAATCAACCAGAGACAAGTACGATAGGATATGGAAACAAGTCGAATTACGACTGAATGCCATGACCGTTTAACTTGAATCTTTTCATATACATTTCCAGAGGTTCTGTAAAGTTATCATTCTTTTGAATCTCTAATATTTTATTGAAGGTAATCCTAATTACCTCTTCATCATTTTCTAGTCCTGTTGTTGTTTGGACATATGATAGAAGTTGTTTAAAACTCCTATGATGTGTTTTTAACAAAGTATTTTTTTCTGCTATTCTTGTTTTACTTGCTAAAACAGCAACTATTGGAGGAACTGCGCCAACTGCAGCAATTCCACTGGCAATCTGTAATGTTGTGTTTATAATACCGCACAATTTATAACTGCGTCTGTATGCAGCTACAAAAGAAATATAAAAAGATCGGACAGGGAAAGTAGCATTCAAGGAGGACAGTAAACCACAAAACACAGAAACAGACACACAAACAGACAAACACGAAGGCAAAAGCAATAATAAATGCAAACGACATCACAAACACAAAAAGGGTTGACAATAGGGCTACCGCCTTGGAACGGTCAGTGGCAAAGTAGGCCACTGGGGGTTTAAACCGGTTCTAGGGTGCACGTCAAGTGATCAATTAATTCTTCTTTGGTTTTCATGTATAATTACAGTTAGACAATAATTTAATTAAAATATTTAGAAAATAGTTGCTCGTGTTCGTTGGGTGATATTTTGCCTATTTTTAATAATTCATCGATTATGCTAATACCTTTATTTATTAACTGCGGACTAGTATTTCCTGATTCGATACTTCCGCATACCAACTCTAGATCATCCATTAAATCTTTAGGGCTATTGTAATATTCAACACAACCTCCTAAAATCTTCTTGAACTTTGAAGAACCTTTGTGAATTGGTAAATCAGATAATTCTGTTAGCTTTTTAAAAGCATTCTGAGATAGCTTTGAATAAGTTTTTCCATTGTTGTAACGCTTTGTTGATAACTTGATAAGTCTATAAAATCATCATCTACTTTTAAGTCTACTTTTAAGTCTAACACAACTGCTTTTCCTTGTTTGGCAATAAGTTTGTGATGACCAACAAGCTTGGGTAAATCAATTTGCAACATTCCATAGTGGCCATCCTTGTCGACTTTGTAGGAATTTTTATTTTGTTGCATTCCTTCCCCTGAAAAAACAGAAGCATGCTCTTTCATACTTTTAACTCTGTCTCTGTAAAGCTGTAATCTGTCAGTCTCTTTTTGTAAAGCCTCTTTGCGTTCTTCAAGGTCTTCCCTCTGCTCGGTATTTGTTGTTTTATTTATCTTTTTGGTTAGAGTGGCTTTAGAATTTCCGATACCCACGATTTTACTAGAGACATCTCTAATTGCTTGATCCCTATCACCTGTTATTAGTTTTGATGGTAATAGTAGGTCATGTTTCTGTAGCACATCTGCATCAATTCCAGCATCCAAGTTACCATACACCAGTTCCTTAGACATCGCAGCTAGTTCTTCTTCTTCTTCCCATTCTTTTTCTATTTCTTCTATTATGTCTTCATCCCCGGGATCAATTGACATACGTTTTCGTTTGATTTTTTCATATAATTCTTCCGTGGGTTTTGGCCTAGGCTCTCTTTCCGGAGTTTTTCTTAATTTTGGTCTAGATTGTATTGACTGCTTTAGTTCCTCCATGAAATCGGCCGCCGGTGCTTTGTCTTTAGGATCTACAGTTTGCTTGGCAGTTGGTTTTTTAAAAGCGTGTGGTAGTTGTGGTAGTAGTTGTGGATGAGCGGCGGTGGTGGTGCCATAGCTCCACGATCAGGCGGGGCAAGTAATTGCGGGTGTCTTGCCTCAGCCAACTGCTGACGTATTTCCGGAAGGGTAATCAAATGTTCTGCTAGCCGTCTTGTTTGCTCTGTTATTTCGCTAGTTACAGGTTTAAATACTTCTGTGTATAAATCACGACTAGCTCCTTTGTCTAGTCTTTTTCGGATAACTCTATTCTCGTATTCTTTGACAAGCTCACTCGCTTTTTGCTTTTTATCTGCTAATTCTTTCCATTTTAACAAAGACATGTATAATATAATGTTAGATTAAATTAAGATGAGTTAAGATAACTTAATCAAGTATTATGTAGTTTTTGTTTTCTTCTTTGTGGCCGCAGGTTTAACTGCTTTCTTAACTGCTTTCTTAACTGCAGGTTCAACTGCTTTTTTGATTGCATGCTTGACTGCTTTTTAACAGCAGGTTCAACTGCAGTCTTAACTACTTTTTGCATTCCGTAATATACAACTTGATTAGCCTTTAAACATTCTGCTTCTGTTCCAAGGCGATAACCACGGGGGATTTGTTTTATTCCACAATACACTTTTGACATATAATAATAGTTAGATAATATCACTATTATCCAAGTATTATTATAATGCAAATTCCAAACTATGATATGAAAACAGAAAACGGTAACTTCATGCCAGACTGTTGTTTTAGAATGTTAATTTGTGGTAATTCAGGATCTGGCAAGACGAACACATTAGTTCACATGTTGCTGAAACCTTTAGTTTACTACGACAAGATTTACTTGTTTGCTAAAAACTTGGAGCAGTCCAAGTATCAGGTCTTGTCACAAAAACTTGAAAAGATAGCAAAGGAGAATAAAATCCCAGTCGAAGACATACTGGAATGTTCGAATGATGAAGTTATCCCTGTGAATGATTTGGATTCAGATAACCAGAAGATAGCCATTTTTGATGATTATGTTTGCGAACGTAATCAAAATGATATTATTAATTATTTTATCCAGGGAAGGCACAAAAATTGTTGCGTGATTTATTTATCTCAATCTTATTACAAGACTCCCAAAGACATTCGGTTGAACTGTTCTCATTACATCATCTTCGCGACTCCGGTTAATCGTGAGCTGGGCATGCTTTCCAACGAACAAGATGTCAGCAAAGATCAGTATAAAAAAGCAACTGATAAACAGTACGACTTTTTGTATCTTGACCGCCCTAGGAAGTTAGTAAAGCGCAACTTCAACGGTGAAATTTAATCTAATCATATTATATATAATGGGACTTTTGAATGATCTTGGTGGGGAAGTTACTACTGGCAGTGTCAATATTACAAATTTTGGTATTGTGCTGTCTGAGTATGTAAAACAAAAACATCTGGTTAATTATCTTAACAAAGGCAGAAACCAGGAAAATGTTTTGAGAAGTGATCTCAACATGGATAATAATAAAATTACCAATGTTGGTGCTCCGACAAAAGCAGATGATGCGGTAACAAGGCAAACTTGTCAAAGCAGAATAACAAGAATCATACGCGATTATGATATTGATAAAATTCCAGAAATGATGAAAAATTTGACAACAGGTGTTGAAGATAAACTAAGTCCGATACAAACAAAGTTACAAGCAAATCGTTGGAAAATGATTGAAATTCAAAACGAATTAAAAGATGAAATAAAACTTCTGGGTGATGCTTTGAAAGAGCTAGAAAAGAAAAAAGATGGATTGGAAGATAGTGAAAACTACAAGAAATTAAGTAAACAAATAAGAGCTGGTGTTCAACATATTAATACACGGATTGGAGAAATCAATACACAAATGGTTGACAATAATGAACTTGAAACTGCTATTGCTGATGCTTCAAAACAAATGAGAACTGCTTTTACTGCCGAAGTAACTCAAATTAAAATATTAAATGAGCAGATAAACACCAACGTTGCCGATATCAACAAGGAATTTGAAGATATCAAAAAGAAAATGGTTGACGGTAAGTCGCTGGAGACTTCTCTAAACAAACTGATTGACACTGATAAGCTTGAGACTGCACTGAGCAAACTGGTTAACACTGATAAGCTTGAGACTGCTATTGATGATGTTTCAAAACAATTGAAAGCTGCCCAGGATGAAAGGAGCAAAGCTTTTGACGGTGAAATAGCTTCTCTTAAAGAGCATAATCAAAAGTCTGATAGTCGGCATACAGCAGTTCTTGGTATAATTGATGGGTTGAAAGTAAAAGTAGACTATTTAAGTCGGATTTTACTTTTTGAATATACGATAGATGGAATCAGTATTATTCGAGATTATGGTGCTGATGATACTTATGTATCGTACCCGACACGAAAACCACTTGAAAGAACCGAACGTAGTGCTCTTCTTGGTGCCTTTATTTTTCCACCAGTCCACTTGTAAATACTGATGAGTATGCTACAGAATATCCCGGTAGTGGCGAACCTTCCATCGGCGTAGTAATTGTAAAACCCGGGCGCTATATAGTCGAAGCAGACCTTACATATACAGTTACAAATACAGACATTGGTATAGAAACTTTTAGTTTGTTTAATGCCTATGCATCACGTCCTAAGCCAAAAATAGAAAATGGCAAACGAATACTAAAAGAAACACTTGAAACATATCTTTCAAAATCTCATTTTTGGCTCATCTTTGCATCCATAGAATCTCCCGCTACACAAGTTTTCAATTTTGAAAAATCAAGTTTCAAACTGTTTTATTTAGGTGATTAATTTCATCCATTCTATATTATATGGAACAAAAAATTGTATTATCATCAGACAAAGCGTCAATAATTAATAGCTCAAATACACCGAGTAATTTTACAACTGTATTTGACAGACCATTAATATTAGGTAGAAACAAACAGTATGGCATTGGAATCGATAAGATTAATTCCATGACTTACTCGTGGTATAATATTAGTGAAGATTTTAATAACAAAGTGATAAGATATCACAATGGAACAGATTGGAAAACTATTGATTTTAGAAATGGAAATTACAGTCATGGTGCTATTTATAATTACATAAAAGAAGCATTGACTGTAAACAATGATTTAACCAATGACACGCCTGCCCCGATACAAATTGAGTTTGATTTATCAAGTTTCAAATGTTTGGTTACCATTAATAATAACTTTATGCTTGATTTGAGAGAATCAAACTTTCACACCTTGATCGGGTTTGACAAAGATGCGGTTATTAGAGAAACTAAATTTGGAACTGTGACACCAGACATAACAAATTCTATCGATACATTGTATATCCACTGTGACTTGATAAGTAATTCCATTGTTGATGGATCATACGGGGATGTCATTTATGAAATAAGTACAGCTGCTCTTACGAGAGCGTATCCTTTTGAAAATGAACCGATGAGAGTCGGGTTCTGCGAAGTAAACAAAACGATCATTAACAGTATTAATATTTACATTATTAATCTTAATGGTGTCCACACATCATTCCGTTTTGTTTTGAAGGAATTAATGTAACATAAGTTATATGGCATGTTTAAAAAAAGTTTATGACACTAGCACGGGAACATATACTCAAGTTGATCGATTAACTGGAGCTGGTATATTTGACATTTTTTCAAAAGTCGGATCAAAGATATTCAGCGAGTCTGTGAAAACAGCAGGCAAGAAAGCATTAGAAACCGCTGGAAAACAAATCATAGAAAGCGGCTCTGAAAAACTTGAAGATGAAGTAGGAAAAATGGCTGCTGATAAATTAGTTTCAGTTATTAAACCTAAACCAAAAGGAGAGATGATTTTAAAAGAACTTACAAAGGCTGATAACAAAAAAGAAGTTGTAGCTGAAACTGAAGAAGATGTAGCTGGGACTGAAGAAGATGTAAATGCAAAAATTAATAGATTACTTTCCGGAAGGGGAATTCATGCGAGAATTAATCGATTAATTAATAAAAAATAATCTAATTACTAGTATACATAGATGTTTCGAAGTAATCAATATAATACTAGATATGAACATGTACCTATTCAGTTAGATACCCCCATAACACGGCCAGGAAATGCTAACAGGCAAATGAAAAGTGGTTATCAGTTTACACTAAATGATAGAAGTTCTTACTTTGATTGGTATAATGCATATTTTGAAATCAGTTTTCAAGTAAACAAACTTGCTGATGGAGCCAATTTCGCAGACGCTGGTAGAATTGCTTTAATTAACGATGCAGCTTCATTGATTGATCAAATGCAAGTAAAGCAAAATGGAAAAATAGTTTACGATGGAAATAATCTTCACAGATTTGTTAATATCAAAAGCTTGCTTGACATTTCTGATGACTATGCAAAGACAACTGGAACAAACGAATATTTTTATTTAGATATGACAGGTATTGCAGAATCTCGAGATGATCAAGCTGGTTATAACCCGGGATTTACTACTCGTCATGCTTTAATCATAACTAACCAAAAAGTTAACTCTATAATTCCATTAAACAAATATTCCTTCTTTGGGGGTTTGGAAACAAACATGCTTCCTCCTAGTCAGATTCAAATCAGCTTGCAACTGACAGATGATAATGTGTTAATTTTCAAATCAAGTGGTGATGATGGTCGAGTAGTTATTAATAAATTAGTTTTGTGGATACCCAGAATGATATTTAACTCAGATCGTTTAAGTTACATAATGAAAAATCATATGATATCAACAAGATGGACTTACCTCCGTGAAATGATACAAGAGAGCGGAAGTTCTCAACTAACTGAATCCGTATTTAGAAAAACAGCTGGAGTCAAAAGTCCAAAACATGTTTTTGTTTACCTACAAAGGTTTGACAAGAGTTCTTCTCAAACACAAAATTCTCACCTTTTAGATACGTTTAAGGTAAATGCTGCTGATGCTAATTGCTATTTACAATCAGCTAGATTGGAAGTTGGAAATGGAGTTTATTATCCAGAAACTGAATACAGTTATGATAATATCATAAGAATATTCAGAGATGTTATTAATTATTCTTACAAACAAAATGATAAAAACACTGGAACTTTACTCAATAGGAGTAATTTTAAAAATCTTTTCGGAATGATATATTTCGATTTGAGTTACAAGGAAAATGAAGTTAGTATTGATCCAAAACAACTAAGTTTGAGATATAAGCTAAACAACGTTCCTACCACTAGGTATAAAGTTTATGCTCTGGTTCTCTATGAAGTAGATGTAGTTATTGATACTGTCGGAAATGAATTGGTAATAGTTTAATCTAACTTATAATATATATGACTTACGTAAATTATTCAGTAAATTTAACAGATGGACAAAAACAGAGTTTAGCGAGGGCTTATGAGGATAAGAGTGAATTAACACTTAGGTTAAAACATAACCAACTAACTGGGAATTTCCCTTTGCTGCTGACATCTACTCAGATTAACAATATCAACAAAGCTAAATCTGGCGGACGGGGATTAGACATAAATATATCAAAATCACAGATGAGATCTCAGTCCAATAATGGAGGCTTTTTAGGTGCATTAGCTGGTTTGTTAACTAAAACAATATTACCAACAGTTGCTAGATTTGCTCCAAATATATTAGGGCCTTTAGCAACAGGGGCACTTAGTGGTCTGGCAAGTACTGGAATTGGTAAAATATTTGGAAATGGAATGGTAACTGTTCCTGCTGATAAAAAACAAACACTTCTAAAATCAAATAAATTAACAGCTGCACAAAAAAGCAAAATAGCAAAGTCAAAAGGTTCCTGCACCATTTAACTAACACAAAAACAACTGCAAGGCGTACTGGCATGTGCTTCTAGTAACAAAACGGCAACTACTCCTAGTGATAAACAGCAAGACGTAACGGCGGCTGTTCCTAGTGATAAAAAACAAAAACTTCTAAAATCAAATAAATTAACACTTGCACAAAGAAATAAGATAGCAAAGTCAAAAGGTCGCTGCCCTGTTAAACTAACTAAAAAACAACAGCAGGACGGAGGATTTCTTGGAATGCTTGCATCATTAGGAATTCCATTGATTGGATCTCTTATTAGTGGTTTAACTGGAAAAGGTTTACAAGTAGATAGAAGAGGACAAGGTTTGCAAGTAGACTCACAAATCAGGCCATACGGAAGTATCCCATTCATAAAAAAAATTAATTTTTAAAAATGAACCTATATCTAACTTAGATATAATGAAATGGGTTAAGCAGCTAGGTATACAAAACGTCTGTGAGGTGTACAGCAAAAACAAATTACCGACAAAACAAAATAAACAAGAATGTGGTAGTATTAATCTTAATGATCAGATTGGACCTGGCACGCACTGGACTTGTTACTATAATAATTATTACTTCGATCCGTTTGGCCTGAGTCCACCAAAAGAAGTTTTAGCGTACATATCTAATATAAAATACAACACCATTCAATACCAAGATAAAACAAGTGTTCTGTGTGGATATTTCTGTCTGTTTTTCATTAAAAAGTTACAAGAAGGAAATAGTACGAATGATATTCTTTACAAATTATTAAAGCCTTACAAACCAGTAAAAAATGAAAACATCATAACATCATATTTTGTAAACGAATTTTAATCTAATCATATTATATATGAGTTATTGCATAACGAAAAAATGGTTACTGAAAATATTGATCCTCAGTATGTTTTGGCAAAAAATGGTAGAAAAATGTTAAGAGCAACTTGTGCATCTTGTGGTATTACTAAAACAAAGTTTGTTAAAAACACAGAAGGTGGAAATATTGATATTCATAAAGCTTTGCTCCCTTTGCTGCCCAAAAAAGGGTTAACACTTCCTGGTTATAAATATTGCGGTCCTAGTAATCCACTTGATAGCGGAGAACCGGTAAATGAATTAGATGCTGTTTGTAAAGATCATGATTATTGTTATGACGAAAATCCTAGTAATAAATCAACGTGTGATAAAAAATATGCTTGCTGGTTTGAAATCTAGTAAGTCTAAAACTATTGGAGAAAAGATTGCTAAGAATTTGATAGTAAAACCAGTTATTAGTACAAAATATAAACTTGGTCTTGAAAACTCAAAAAACTAGAAAAGGCGTTGAAATGGACTGACAAGTTAGCAGATGAACTTCATAAACCTATACGAAGAAAGTTCACTCAAAGCCGTGTGATTGTTAATGAAATTGATAAAATATGGTCTGCTGATTTGGTTGATATGCAATCGTTTTCAAAGTATAATAAAGGTACTAAATATTTGCTTACTGTTATTGATGTGTTTAGCAAATATGCTTGGGTTGTACCGGTTCCAAATAAAACTGGTTTAGAAATTACCAAAGCGTTCCAACAGATAATCAGTACAGGAAGACAGTGTAAATTGTTGTGGGTTGATCAAGGTGTGGAATTTTACAACAAAACGTTTAAGCAATTTCTTGATGATAATAATATCGAAATGTATCACACGTTTAATTTTGGAAAAGCTGTAGTAATTGAACGGTTTAACAGGACATTAAAAGAAAAGATGTGGAAATATTTTACAGCTAACAATACAAATACGTATTTAGACGTGCTTCAGGCGATGGTTGATAAGTATATTATACAAAACATCGGAGTATTAAAATGACACCAACTGAAGCTAGTGACGAGAAAAATAAAGGAACAGTGTATTTCAACTTGTATGGAAAGATGAGAAGTAATCAAATTAAGCCAAAGTTTAAAATAGGGGATAATGTTAGAATCAGCAAATATAAAAGAACGTTTGAGAAAGGTTATACCCCAAATTGGACAGAAGAAATATTTGTTGTTGGTGAAATTCAAAACACAAATCCTGTGACATACAAAATAAAAGATTTAAACAACGTAAACATTGACGGAAGCTTTTATGAATTAGAAATGATAAAAGCAAAGCAAGAAATATTCAGGATTGAAAAAGTAATACGACGTGATTACAAAAAGAAACAAGCATTGATTAAATGGAAGGGTTACAATGAGGATTTCAATAGTTGGGTCTCATTTAAGGATATTGAAATTATTAGATAAGGGCTTAAAAATAATTATATATAATATTATTATATAATGAGACAAGAAAGATTAGAAAAGGTTTGCAGAAAACTTAACAATTTAAAAGATAAATACAGAAGAGAATTGATGAGAGCCAGGCAACTCCAAGTAGAATATGAAGTAGTTCGTGATGATTTTATGGACACTAAAAAAAGACGATTGCTGGTTGAAATGGATAATTATGAACGCGAGCTAAATATTAACAGAGAAGTGCTTCTTGAACTGAAATACAAAATAGCAAAGTGTAGGAAAATAAAATACTCCATGGTAAAAAATGATATGCAGAGCGATGATGAAGACTACTGCCCGGTTCCGTCTGACTTTGCTTGACGAGTTGCAAATGTTATGTTATTAAAACGGCAACCGGATTGATTAGTATCACAGAGAGTGGGGATACCGGGCGAGTTTCTTTTGGAAAGACCGCTCGAGTAGCTAATAGTAGTGACTTTATTTAAATAAAGACATGCCTGGGTTATAGCCTCAGGTGAGCTATTGTTAGTTTCTTGAGTGAATCTTTTCGGGAGATGAAAAAGTGGCCCAAAACCCCCACTCTCTATACTACTTTTAATATTTCTTTTGCCTTCTTGTTTGTCTGTTTGCATGTTTGTTTCTGTGTTTTTTGGTTGACTGTCCTCCTTCAATGCTACTTTCCCTGTCCGATCGTTTTATATTTCTTTAACTCTACACGAACTAATGACGCATCTTGAGTTTGTTCTACAAAAGACATAGCTCTAGAAATATATTTTACGGCTGCATGAACTTTTAATTTTCGACACGTCTGAACTTGCTTCTGAACCTGTCTACAGCATTACTTATACTACTCCTAAAATCGGACACAACCGAAAGTACCGAACTGTCTACGTTTCCTATTGTTAAATCATACATCCGGTCCGATGAGTATCTACCTCTATTCTAGCAATTGACACGTATTCTACCGACTTATTTTAGAACATGGCTGTTTCCCTAACAACTGATCTTCCTTAACTAAACTACGCTTAACTACTACACCTGTATAACTGTATCTCTCATTACAATTATTTCCTTACCATTTATTTTACCATCTGCTGTTGGAAGATTTGCATATGGAAAGAGACAGGTACCGATCGATAGTCTCCATTACTCCATCTGATTGAACACAAAAATACTACTATCTGTTTTGGTAGCCGTACCATTACTTCCTCTACCACCACATCTACCTCTACCTCTTTGCTATCCACCCCTACTTCTACAAATGTGGTGGATATCAACTATGGTAGCTAGGAATCAGCGATCACCCTATTTCTACTGACATCAAAACGCCATGGATTGTTAAACCCTTGATTTTGACTACGTACATTACTGTTGTCACTCCTATTCTCGACTAGGGCTGATGTTTCAACGCCCTGTCCTTACGCCTACACTCATATGAAGGGTGATTACTATTACAGTGACGACAACGAATCTACCCATGTTGTTACCATCATTGATACCTCTAGAGCCAGTGACCTACTTGCACCTCTGTTGTTACTACGCTGTACCTTCTGCCTATTACTATGATCGCCTCCTTGCGTATCTCTAAATGTTATGTATTTCGACACTGCATTATTAGCTCCACCTCTATCTTCGGCAAACTAATCTGCTTGTACTGCTATCTCTTCTACACTACTTATTATATAATTGTCTTTCTTTTAGAAACAAGAACAGATCTGTTCTGCATACATTAAACATAAACTGAATAAAAAACTTACCTTTCTCATGTAAACAAGTTCTAAAAAGCGCTTTCTAAAAACTTCTTCTCAAATCTTGTTAGCAAAGCGTCCTTTAATCTACAGTAGGTAATCTAGAAAATATATCTACGGCATTGTCTCTAAATAACGCACTTAAATATCCGTACTCCATTCTTGTAATTATGCGCATCGCTCAAACCGTGACAAATAACTGTCCTTGTTATCTTTGTCAGCATCAAAGTATGGTGTCCTTGTTATCTTTGCCAGCATCAAAGTATGGTGTCCTTGTTATCTTTGCCAGCATCAAAGTATGGTGTCCTTGTTATCTTTGTCAGCATCAAAGTATGGTGTCCTTATTATCTTTGCCAGCATCAAAGTATGGTGTCCTTGTTATCTTTGTCAGCATCAAAGTATGGTGTCCTTGTTATCTTTGTCAGCATCAAAGTATGGTGTCCTTGTTATCTTTGTCAGCATCAAAGTATGGTGTCCTTGTTATCTTTGTCAGCATCAAAGTATGGTGTCCTCTTTGTCAGCATCAAAGTATGGTGTCCTTGTTATCTTTGCCAGCATCAAAGTATGGTGTCCTTGTTATCTTTGCCAGCATCAAAGTATGGTGTCCTTGTTATCTTTGTCAGCATCAAAGTATGGTGTCCTTATTATCTTTGCCAGCATCAAAGTATGGTGTCCTTGTTATCTTTGCCAGCATCAAAGTATGGTGTCCTTGTTATCTTTGTCAGCATCAAAGTATGGTGTCCTTGTTATCTTTGTCAGCATCAAAGTATGGTGTCCTTGTTATCTTTGCCAGCATCAAAGTATGGTGTCCTTGTTATCTTTGTCAGCATCAAAGTATGGTGTCCTTGTTATCTTTGTCAGCATCAAAGTATGGTGTCCTTGTTATCTTTGTCAGCATCAAAGTATGGTGTCCTTGTTATCTTTGTCAGCATCAAAGTATGGTGTCCTTGTTATCTTTGTCAGCATCAAAGTATGGTGTCCTTGTTATCTTTGTCAGCATCAAAGTATGGTGTCCTTGTTATCTTTGTCAGCATCAAAGCATGGTGTCCTTGTTATCTTTGTCAGCATCAAAGTATGGTGTCCTTGTTATCTTTGTCAGCATCAAAGTATGGTGTCCTTGTTATCTTTGTCAGCATCAAAGTATGGTGTCCTTGTTATCTTTGTCAGCATCAAAGTATGGTAACTTCGGACCTTTTAACTTTCCAGAAGAACTATCTTTACGTACACTTTTACTGTCCTTACTATTGTCTCAGCTATTAACAACTCTGAAGCAAACTTATGATCTAATTCCGCTTTTGTTTAGTTGTTGGCCCCTTTACAGTTCGTTTTCCTCTTTGATTGTGCGATGACCGGGCAGATTGTTGACCCTATGATGACGTCTACCTAAATCCTTATAGGACAGTAGCGTTTGATGGTTGTCTTTAATCTTGTCTTGTCGCACCCTTAATGGTGTGTTCTCGTGTTGCTCTGGCTTCTGCCAAATCATTGAGTACATGCTTTGTGGCTTTCTAGGCTTCTTTTTTTTTATATTATATATACATTCTGCCTTGTTTGTTAGATATTATAACCTGGCGGAGATAAATTTACACTGTCTCGTTTATTGGGATGACAACAGGGTAAGAGTGAGGTTTTGTGCCCCTTAGGACCTGGTTTAAACCAACAGCGGCCTTATTTGCAACTCACTGTTGCGGTAGCCCTATTGTCAACCCTTGTGTGTTTATGATGTCTTAACTTGCCTTTTATTCGTCTTTATATATCAATTGTTATATCTACTTTTATTCATCTACTTATACGTCTGTTTCGAACCTATCCTGTTGTAACTGCCTTGTTAATTCTAGCTTTTACTTATCAACATCTGACTTGTCTTTTGCTAATCTACTTGCTAACCCCAACTCATTCAGCTCAAAGAACATAAAGAAAAGTTTATAAATATAGATATAAAAATCGAACAGGAAAAATAGCATTCAAAGACGACAGTCAACCACAAACACACACAGAAACAAAGAACAACTTTAAAGATGAATAAAAGGCCAAATAAAACATCACAAACACAAAAGAGTTGACAACAGGGCTACCGCCTTGGAACGGTCAATGGCAAAAAAATGCCGCTGGGGGTTTAAACCAGTTCTAGGCCTCACACTTACCTTACTATCATCCCAAAAAAACGGGACAGTGTAAATAAAGAAATCCCCGCCAGGAACTATTCTTTAAACAACAAGGCAGCTTTAATAGGCAATATAAGTAAAAGACAAAGATGCTCGTGTATATATATATATACAAAAAAATAGCCTAGAAAGCCACAATGAAGGTACTCAATGACTTGGCAGAAGCCAGAGCAAAAAGAGAACAAACCATTGAGGGCAGGACAAGACTGCAGACAAACATCAAACGTCACCGTTCTTTTGGGCTTTAGGTAGACGCCATCGTAGGGTCCACAGTCTGTGTCGATGTTCAATATGTCATCCAGATACCGAGAGGTGTCATTAAAAGATTCAATAACATCTGCCTGGGTATCTGGTAAAAGACTCAACATGAAATCTCTTTCATAGCAATATAAAAACAAATCTGCGACAAGGGGTGCACAGTTCGTACCAATAGGGATACCAACAATGTGTTTATAAACGGCTCGGAAGCACAAACTTCTTGGCAAGTCCACATAATGTAATTGTCTAAACTGCCGTTAGTAAAAAACGTTTTAATATTATTACAGGCCAAACATGTAGTATTTTCCCTAGCAAATGTTTTTGAATAAGAGCAATAAGCTTGTCTTTGATAATGTGATGTGTTAACGTTGTATATAGCGTATAGAGTATAGATGAAACTTGACGTTTATTGCAAATTTTATCAAGAACGTCTCCTGAATTTGTAATAGACCAAAACAAATTAATCCAAGAGTTTTCATAAGTTTTAGCACAATATTGTTTAACGTGATCTTTAACGGCAGTAAGACAAGAAGTTACAAGTTTGGATATGTTTGTGGCGGTGCAGGCACTAGAATTCGAAATAAAGCGGGCCTTATACGGATGTTTATGTAATTTAGGAATCCAGTACATAGTTGGCAGTTTGTTCTGCTTTTCGTCTACCCCAGCCTTGAAAGTAGTTCACCGAGTGATATGTGTAGAAACAACATCATCCTCAGTAGATTGAACTGGAGTATACGAAATAGTGCTACCGAGTTCCAGAGATAAAACATTGACGTAAGGAAGAGTAGCGTTCACAGAATACAGTCACACAAACGAGTATTACAACGCAAAGGTGTCTATTATGCTGGGGGTACTTCCATTTTCATGCAATATGTGCAATAAATCCTGTAAAACACAATTCAATTAATATTATGTCGTTTTAGCTTGAATTGTGTTATATAGGCTCTGTTGCAAATATTGCATGAACATGGAAGTACTATTATGCTGGGGTACTTCCATTTTCATGCAATATTTGCAACAGAGCCTATACAACTCATTTCAGTTCATGTTATGTTGTTTTTTGTAGGAATATGGAAGTACCAATCATGATAGTGTTCATGGTTTTGAGTAAATGGCTGTTCAGAAAGACACATCATAATCCCAACACGGAAATAGAGGTTTGTGAAAGGGTTGATGTTTTATTTTTTAACCCAATCAAGATTCTTAAAATATATTTAAATGTGTTTTACAGGTAACAGAAGTTGCGTTCATAAGATTTTTCATCTGCATGTATAGTTTTATGAACTTTAAGGTTAGAAACTTTGTTTACAACTAACACATATTTCAGACTGTAAGTGGACTTTTTGTTTGTGTTCTTTATAGTTACTCTCCTCTTCAAGTGTTAAGCGTCAATAAGAACACTTTTTTAGGTGTTTTTTTTTCTTCTTTTTTCTTAAATTTGCTTAGCTTTAAGATAAACTTCTAGGCAGTTGGAGATTAGTTTTAAGTTATGCGACAATATTGACACCGAGTGTACTCTAGTCTAGATCATCTGCGACGCTGCTTGTTTTCGAGACAAACGTCTAGAACTTTTCTTCTAAAAACGTTTTGATGCGGCAGCCATTTAACCGAGATCCTGGTATCGTTTCTGATTGGCTGATACAGACGCATCTTCTATCGAAGATATACAGAACGTCAGAAAGACAAGAAATAATTCGCCACACCTAATGACAGTTAATAAATAAACAAAGAGGATAACTTCAACATTATATCGACGAGCTAAATAATAATAATTACGGACATGTGCATCCGGTTTCAGTTTTTTTTCCTGCACAAACGGTCAAGACGTTTGTATATACCATCAAGCGTCGAAGATGATCAATGAGGCGCGTCGAAGATGATCAATGAGGATCAACCACCCCCCCCCCCCCCCCCCCACCCCACACACACACACACACTATTTGGTACGCAGTATTCAGGGCGTTTAAGGCGGTATTCAGTACGCACGAGCCTGGTACGCAGTACTCGCGCAACACACTATTTAGTATTTAGTACTCACAATGTATTTTTAAAACCAAATATTTATCATTTAAATATTAAAAAAAGATCATAAAATGTAAATAAAGGTCTAATTTTGATAAACGGGCCTTCAGCAGATTCTGGCTCTTAAGTGTTTTAGGTCCCGCATTATAGAATAGAATGCGCTTTCGACAGTTGAACACAGTTAAGTCCCTTTTTGGTGGCTACTAGAAGTCGGGACGATGTTAAATAAAGTTAAAATATAGGGTGTGTGTGTGTGTGTGTGTACGGTATGTCCAATAACTCTTATTGATACTTTTTCTTATAAATGGTTTATTTCAACGCAGAATGAATAAGTCTATGTGTGCACACAAAAAGATAATCAAATTTTGTTTAAAAAAAAATAACTTTGTAATTTAGCAATAACTTCAGGGGTAGGCAGAGGGGTAGAATCCACCCCCCCCCCCCCACCCCCACCCCAACCAAATTCATGTTCATTTTATCATATATTTTTTTTGTTCATGCTCATTAAAGGTCTTGATCATGACTCCTGCATTGTTTCAGGTGCCATCTCGCTCAAATCACTAGAGCAGTGGCAGAAAAACAATAAATGTGGCTCCAGCGTAAATGGAGTGTCTACAATACAATTTGCAGCAACTCTGCAGTTCTGCAGGTGAGACGGTTCTAGGCCCATCCTCCATATTTTATCTCGATGTACATGGAGGATGAGTGTGGCATGTTCATTCTTGTTAGGCGCCATATAACCTATCATGTGTTGGTGCGCCTCAAAACCAAATTCAATTCAATACAATAACTTTCCGGGACCTGTTATCAAAAGTGATTATCATATATGGACCAGTCTTACTCATAATATTATTTTTCATATTAAACTATCGTTTTGCTATAATTAAAATTAGTATATATTAATGTAGAATGGTCTAGCGGACATAAATATATTATTTTTTTATGTAATTATGTTAAAAAATGACTTTGTAATTAATGATTTACTTTTTATGACCGCCTAAAAATAGCCAAGGATTTTGGCTAAATGACTATGAGCGTTCATATTCTTCTATTTAACTCTCAAAAACGAACATACGTTGTTTTGTTTTTTCTAAAATTGATTTATATCAGCACAGACGTTATGGTTAGGCTTATTTGTTATTTAACATTTACTTTCCGGGACCCGATTCTTTATTTAATGTTCTATCCAAGTTGGGTCACACATGTTTGTCATAGGTATTTTGTTAAAACCATCATATCATAATGATAGTAAACAAGCATTATTTATTTTTTGTGGGTAGTTATACTAACAAACATAAAGAAGCATTTATGTAATAAACAAGAAATGGGACACGGATGTCCCCACTTTAAACCATCTGCCTAACTGCGAACTTGACCTTTGAGGCACTGACATGATTCTTGCACAAGACACACCTTCTCATTGTGATGAGCATTTGTGTGAAGTTCGACGCATTAATTTCCTTCAGTAGTTTTGGACTAATGGCTGTCATGAAATAAATGACCTTTGACCTCCAACTGTCACCTTGACCTTTGAGGCACTGACATGATTATTGCGCGCGACACACCTTCTCAATTTGATGAACATTTGTGTGAAGTTTGACACAACTCCCTTAAGTAGTTTCCAAATAATGGCTGAGACATGATTTCTTTTACTATTTTTTGACCTTTGACCTCCAACTTTGACCTTGACCGTTGAGACACTGACATGATTCTTGCACGCGACACACCTTCTCATTTTGACGAACATGTGTGAGAAGTCTGACACAACTCACTTCAGTAGTTTCCAAGTAATGACTGAGACATGAATCTTTTACGATTTGTTGACGTTTGACCTCCAACTGTGACCTTGACATTTGAGGCACTGTCATGATTTGTGCACGCGACATACCTTCTTATTGTAATGAACATTTGGGTGACGTTTGACGCAACTCACTTCAGAATTTTCCAAGTAATGGCTGAGACATGGCTTTTTTCACGATTTGTTTACCTTTGACCTCCAAGTGTGACTTGACCTTTGAGACACGAACATGATTCTTGCGCGCGACACACCTTCTCAACGTGATGAACAGTTGTGTGAAGTTTAATGCAACTCCCTTCAGTACTTTCCAAGTAATAGCTGAGACACTATTTCCGACGGACGGACAGTGCAATTACTATATGCCTCCCTGTGGGGGCATAAAACAATATTAAATGACTTTGTAATTAAGCATTAACGTTCCGGGATTGCATGAATGTGCTTTAACATATACGTGTTTTATAGTTTTTATAACATGATTAGTCATTTAGGAGTCAATAATTATCTTTATTTTTATTTTAATATGTAAGTGACATATCGAGGGTATAACACCGTACTGTGCTTTATCTACATATTTGTATAGGAAATATAATATAATAGAAGAAAAAAGACGAAAAGTAATAAATATACAGTTTCGTAATGTTTAATTCGTCATTGTATTAGTAATAGTGATACAAGCCTGTTGGATCCTTTTCTTTTTTATAAATATTTAATCTTGTATAGGTATGATAGCATAAAATGATGAGGATGTTGTGTAAAAAGACTAGAATAAAATGCACCTATTAACATTTTCTAAAAGAACTATGATGTCATTTGTGCTAAATAGTATTCAGTACTCGGTCTCTAAAATAAGGAGTATTCAGTACTCAGACCTCAAATTAGGGAGTATTCAGTATTCAGCGGGGAGTGGGGGGTTACATCCTCGTCAATACCACGTGTACTCAGATTACTTCATGCCCTTCCAGAGTGGATTTTTTTTTATTTTTTTTTATTTTTTGGAAGGCTTTAGTACTGCAAATAGCACATGTATATGTTCTTTTCTCGGAGTGAACCTTCCCGTGAATTTCGAGCTCTTCGGCAGTTTTGAATGCTGAATCATAAACCAAACGCGGATATAGAAGGTTTGTAGAGTGTACTGTATATACTTATGGTGTTGTTGTTTTTAGGACTAATTAACTATTTATCATCTAACAATCTTTAAATGATAAATATACGTACCTCAAAGGGTTGAAGAGTTAACCTTGGACCAAGGTCAAACTGACAGGTGGGAGTGTGTTGATTGGAAAGACCTCCCTCTGGATAAGCTACATACCAAATATAAAAACCATTCCTCAAGGAGTTGAAAAGTTAACCAAAAGGTTAAAGTTGTTCTAAGTATGACCTTGACCTTGGCCCGAGATCAAACTGACGAGTGGGAGGGTGTTGTTGGAAAAACATCCCCCTGGATATAGCAATACGTACCAAATAAAAAATCCATACCTTAAAGGGTTGAAGAGATTACCAACAGGTTAAAGTTGTTCTAAGTATGACCTTGACCTTGGCCCAGTGTCAAACTGACATATGGGAGGGTGTTGATTAGAAAGACCTCCCCTAGATAACCTCATACCAAATATTGGCCCAATGTCAAACTGACAGGTGGGAGGGTCAAACTGACAGGTGGGAGGGTGTTGATTGGAAATACCTCCCCCTAGATAAGCTACATATCAAATATGAAAGCTGCAGCTAAAGGGTTGACGAGTGGTACATAGTTATAAATGTGTTTTACCTGCTATCCCATTTACCCTAATATCTTGTTCATAAAAGTGTGACTTTAGTGTTTACATGGGTCGTTTGTAATTGCTTATTGTGGTTTAGTTCTAGCATTGCCCATGAAAAAAATAAAATGAAATGATGTAAAAATGATTGAATTGGTATTTCCTTTTTATTTTATTGAAAAACATTCAACCCATCGATATATATAACCCAAAACGTGAGCGGTGTAGTTAGCAGTTTTGAGAAGTGTATGTCATGTTGTTATTTCATGTGTGTTGTAATTTCAATTATGTTGACCAATTAAAGAAGCAGAGATATAGTTCACATGTGTGTTTGCCACTGAAGAAACTTATCTCTTGTTTGTGTTTGTTGCTTACAAGGGATCCCCCCTTGAGTATTTATTGACATTTACGCTAGCGTTTGTTTAGTGCTGTGTGGCGGCCGAAAAAAGTCGCCCCGACTACAAATCGGAACTTAGTGTTATTACTTAACGGTCCTTTGGTATCATCAAGCCCGATCTTTGTGGCTTTAAAGTAGAATATCGCTTAAGCCGGTGCTAGGAGGCGTGAGAGGTGTTGCTATCTATTAATACTGCAACACCCACTTTCGAAGATTATATGCAGGTTTCCTGTGTAGAACCAGTACTAAGCAATGTGGATTAATTATCTTGCTCAAGGATAAATACCATGGCCATGGCGAGGATCGAACCCACGACCTTTCGATCTGAAGTTCGGCGCTCTACCACTGAACCACGCACTGCACAAGCTGCACTTTACATTGTAACCTCTCACGTGTTTGTTACTTCCAAGGGACCCCCCCCCCCCCCCCCTTTCAGTATTTTTTATGTCCTTATGTTAACGGTATATTCAACCAGAGTCATAATCCGAGCCTTCTCTGACCTTACCAACCCTTTCTTTACGACTTTGATATTTCATCTGGCTGAGTAAAACAGCTAGATCATATAAAACATCAACAAAATGGCTGGTAAGGGCAGAGAAGGCTCGGATTACCAATCAGTGCATCGCATTGTAGGAAATAGCTGATAAACTGTGAAGATATAGCTGCTAAATCATGAATTTCTTTTTTTAAACTAAGATTTGATGGAAAATCCGGAATACGGAGATCTGGAGATAAATGAAAAATCCGGAGATTCTGGATTTAATCCGGAGATTTGGTAGGCCTGCAGTGATGGTCCGTCCAATGGGTGGAAAAAGATAAACTATTCTGTTCTATTATATTCATTAAGCGCAAAAGCAAGCGTCTAGGTGAATGAAGAGTACATCCTCTTGGTAATTTTTCTTGTTATTTATATTTTATTATTGGTATGCAAAAGCGACACGTTAATACTGTTAATACAACCTGTTTGTTAAAACCTCCCGTTATCGAGGCGTTTCTCCACTAAGTATTAGCCAGTTTAGTCGCTACCGGCCCTATTAATAAAAATAGACGTTTCGGACCAAGTTGTTTCACCCAGGGCATTTTCTCTCCAATTTGGGAAGAGGTCCATGTCTTAGAAGTTAGGAAGTTTGGTGTAGTTTCCTTTTGCTTGGGAAAAAAAGAACGTATTTTTTATTATTTAAAAGAGTGCTCTTTAAGGGCAACTTCTCGCTGTATGCATATGCAGAGACATATTAATAAATGTGTTATTAGGTCTGTGGCATATGCAAGTAGTTTGGCAGTGTGTTTTTTTTGGCTGTTTTTATAGCCGTGTTTGGGCTATACTCCTAAGGCCTAATAAAATAATAGGTGTGGTTCCGGTTTCCTGACCTACCTGTTATTTTGTTTTTAATTATCTTTTCTATCGGTTCTGTACCTGATGAAATCAACAAATATATAGTTAAGTTTATTTATTTGTTGGGTATAAAAGTAATGTAAAATTATTTTTTTATAAAAAATAAAATATTTTCCCTCGAGCCCTACCCTATTTTTTTGAGCATGTAATAGGAACCTCACATATAATTATATTTGACCAAATGCCAAAATATTTTCCACCCCTTTTTTCCCCCCAGTTTGAGACAAAAATTCCCAATTGAAAGAAAAAGAAACAAACAAAAAAAGTGTTAATCTTGTGACAAGTACTGAGAACGGTATAGTAAAATCACTGTACGTACTTACCAAGTATTTGGGTTCCGGAACGGAGGCCTTTATACGTTGACAAGTAGATTGTACAGGTGACTTTACTGGTTGGTTTGCGAGCTTGAACTGAAGAATTGGAAAGTACCACTTCACGACAACAACTTCTGCGCATGCGTAGAGGTAATGGGGGATCTCCAGAAGTAGGTTACACTCCACCAATTGTAGAACTACTACACTCCTCCACCTTTTAAATAGGCGAAGCCCACTGGTCCGCATACACAATCAGTAATGGTGCCACTCTTTCTGTGTCGTTATACACTTGTATCAGTAACAATGTGCCTCAAGACTTCATCATAAATCCTTAGTCTGAGAGCTGTAAACTGAACAAGTGAGTACAATACCTACAATACAAAGACTATGGGTTTAGAATACTTCAATAACTTGCCAAAATGACTTCACCAATTGAAACCTAATCCCTGTGATTTGACTTAACACCAATTAAAATTCATAAAACATAATCTAGATACACATCTCAGTTGAGTTGTGTGTTCTAACATAATAAACCCAGTTTAAATCTCACATTAAGAGTTAAAACATAGATACACATCTCACTTGAGTTGTGTGTTCTAAAATAATTACCCAAGTTCACATCTCTCATTAAGAGTCGTGTGATATTAAAATATATTTACAACAGTTCACACTTCTCACTTTTAAATAAAGAGTTTTGTGATAAAATATACAACTTACACAAGTAATCACACCTCTCACTAGGCGTTTTGTGAATTTACTTATTTACTGGAGTAAACACTTAGTAGGAGTTTTTGGATGTTACTCATTTACAATACAGAACAGAACATTTTAATTTGCAGGAATCCAAATACACATATTCTATAAAATATAGCATTTAGCTATAGGAAGAACAGAGAGCATACTTGATGAATGCAGTGTGCTCTTAGTGTTTAACTTGATGTTCTAAATTAGATTCAACTGGGGGTTTACGGCGCACCCACACTAAATAAGACATATAGTAATTATCACTAGCCAAATAATCACTAGCCTAAATTATTGTAAACAGAGGTAGCTATTTATTTTCAAAGTTTGAGCTACACGGTTCTATAAAAACAAGTAGTGCGTTGATATACTTAGCAGTACGAGTTCACATGTCTCAATGAGTATGGTAAGAAATCTCTGCAAATAAAATGGCAAACACTATACACATAGATTTCCTTTAGATGCTAGTATATCCATTTTACCTCTTAGAACTTATACATTTGCTATGAGTTGTCTTAGGAAGTATCGAGTCCCCGACACACACTCCTTCATGAACCAAAGGTGGTCAACGTCTATATCTAGTTTGTCACCACTAATAAGGTAGAAACACTAGTCTGAAAAGCTTTAAGATGGAATCATAACAATACAATACTAGTATCCACTATCCTATGACTTTTGGATTTAGAATAAAATCATATCTTCGAACAAATAATGAAACCTTTAGAATAAAACAAGGAACTAAATATTCTCTATGTTAACCTGTTCACACAACTCAGTAAGGCCTAACAAAAAAACATGTGTGTTTCCGGTTTCCTGACCGACCCTACTTTTTTCCGCCGACCCTAAATATTTTTAGCGGAAAAAAAAAAAAAAAAAAAAAAAAACAATTAAAAAAAAAGAAAGAAAAAAATTGCAATCAAACAACAAATATTTATATTCAAATGATAATTTTATTAGCCAGAGTAGTTTAACATCTAATCTGGATCCAAACTGTTTGCAAAGGTTATCAAGAAGTTGCCTTAGTACAAAAATGGCATAATATATGTGAACAATATATATAAAAAAAATATCTGAAAAAAAAACTTTTTCCTACCTACCTACCCTAACTTTTTGACAGGGTGAAACCAGAAACACACATGTTGTTTTTTTAGGCCTAATGAGTACTGTGATAATATTGATATTTGCATTTCAAAAGCGAGTACATATAATCCCTATGACGAGCTAGTGCTGTAAAAGACGTCAATCCACACTTCATACAAATCATTTGCCTGAAGATTGTAATATGGTACAATCACTATACAATACCAGCGTTTTTTTTCACCATTTTGGGAATGGGTCCGTGACCGGTCAAATTGGGAAAAAACACGCGATTTTTCTCAAAATTGGGAAAAAACGCGCGTTTTTTCTCAGAATTGGGAAAAAAAATTGTTTCTGTATTTGGTTCAATTTACACAGAAAAGCAGAAGAAACGTCTAAAACCCTGGTAAAAAACTTTATTAAGAAGATTATTCTAAAACATTTTACAATTTTGGGAAGAAAAATCTGGAATTGGGGATTTTTTTATTTTTTTCTAAATATTTTTTTTTTTACTCAAAATTGGGAAAAATGCTATTTTTTGGCGATTGGGAAACGGACCCGTTCCCGTTTACCGGACCCGTCCAAAGAAGGAAAAAAAACGCTGAATACCCACTATAGTATGAGTTTAGAGTAAAGTCATGTGCTACCAACAGACGCTGAATTATAAAGTATTACTATTAATGTTAATGTTATGTTAAAATATTCACAACTCTCAATGATGAAGTCTTACTTATATAAAGAAGATGTTCACACATCTCAACAGAGTTCTGGATTATGTGAATGCATAAAAGTAAATGCATAAACTATTTACAATCTACTATAAATAAATAAACCGGATTATATATCGTTATATATACACACAATGATCACACATCTATGATAGGAGAGTATTGTAAAGATCTATCTATTCATAACCCACAAGACGTGTGAAGAGCGCACACATATCTCAGCAGTGTTTGAGTATTGTGACGGTGCTTTGAAGAAGGGACACATGGTTCAATGATTGTGGTATCATTCTACACATATCTCGAATAAGTTGATGAATAGTGCACACATATCTCAGTGACTTGAGTATTGTGATATAAATGTGATTGTGATATAGAGGAGGCATCCTAATGGCTGCATCTGAAGACATCCGCATTGCTTCCTAGAACCCATATAGAACATTTGCATTCTCAAGAGATGCCCCCATTAGGCCGGCCAGATCCCCCTATGAATAAGGGATTGTTTGGTTTTTGATGCGGGGCTGGAGACAGGTATGGTGAATCAGTCTCATGCAATATACTGTTCTCGGGGACTGCCGCCAAACCCAACAGTTGAATCTCTGAGAAGTGCTTAACGTTGGCTGTAAATCCGAAGAAGCAATTCCTAAACAATGTTGACCCACCCTTCACATCGGCGGTTCTTCTACCAAAGCAGCGTTAATGCTAGGTTGATGCAAACTATACATCTAGATTCCAGGCATATAGCTGCACCTTACCTAAGCATGTTTTCCCTGGACTGGGTAACAAGTAAAAGGCTGCTTCGGAGTAAGATTCACTTTCAAGTAATCTTCCTAATGCCACAATATGTGACAGGACAGTGGGAACGGTCATGTCTTACCCACCACTCCCATTACAAGATTACTTTTAAGTGTCCTCCTGATGCCAATACATGTGACTGGGCACGGTCATGTCTAGGCCAACCTCCCATAGAGAAACTACAACTCGAAAATATATAAATTTTTATTGTTAGCTCTACTGGCCGAAGGTCAGCAGAGCTTATGGGATGCCGAGTTGTCCGTCGTCCGTCCGTTGTCCGTCCGTCGTCCGTCCGTTGTTAACTTTTGTCTCGTTAAGACGATATGGCCTTCATTTTTCATCCAATCTTTACCAAACTTTAACAGGTTGTTAATATCAATGAAAGCTCGGATGAGTTTGAAAACCAGCCAGATCGGACCAGTTACACCAGAGTTATGGTCCTTGATTTAGTTGAAAATGCTATATTGCTATATTTTGCCTCGTTAAGATGATAGGGCCTTCATTTTTGATCATATCTTTACCAAACTTTACCACATTGTTAATATCAATGAAAGCTCGGACAAGTTCGAAAACCAGCCATATCGGACTAGTAACAGCAGAGTTATGGCCCTTGATTTAGTTAAAAATGCTATATTTTGCCTCGTTAAGACGCTAGGGTCTTCATTGTTCATCCAATCTTTACCAAACTTTATCAGATTGTTAATATCAATGAAAACTTGGACAAGTTCGAAAACCAGCCATATCGGAATAGTAAGAGCGGAGTTATGGCCCTTGATTTAGTTAAAAATGCTATATTTTGCCTCGTTAAGACGATAGGGGCTTCATTGTTCATCCGATCTTTATCAAACTTTATCAGATTGTTAATGTCATTGAAAGCTCGAACAAGTTCGAAAACCAACCATAACGGACCAGTAACAGCGGAGTTGTGGCCCTTGATTTAGTTAAAATGCTATATTTTGCCTCGTTAAGACGATAGGGGCTTCATTGTTCATCTGATCTTTACCAAACTTTATCAGATTGTTAATATCAATGAAAGCTCGAGCAAGTTCGAAAACTAGCCATATTGGACCAGTAACAGCAGAGTTATGGCCCTTGATTTAGTTAAAAATGCTATAGTTTGCCTCATTAAGACGATAGGGGCTTCATTGTTCATTCGATCTTTACCAAACTTTATCAGATCGTTAATATCAATGAAAGCTCGGACAAGTTCGAAAACCAAACATATCGGATCAGTAACAGCTTAGTTATGGCCCTTGATTTAGTTCAAAACGCTATATTTTGCCTCGTTAAGACGAGAGGGCCTTCATTTTTCATCCGATCGTTACCAAACTTTTATTTTTTTAATTATCTTTTTATATTAATATATATATTTTTTTTAAATTTTTTAATTTATTTTTTTTTTATTTTTTTTATTTTTAATTTTTTTTTTTTTTTTTTTTTTTTTTTTTTTTTTTAGCTCTATGTTAGACCAGTCCGACCAGTAACAGAGGAGTTATGGCTCTTGATTTAGTTAAAAATGCTACATTTTGCCTCGTTAATACGGTAGGGCCTTCATTTTCATCTGATCTTTACCGAACTTTAACAGATTCTTAAGTTATGGCCCTTGATTTAGTTCAAAAGCTGTTTTTTGCCCGAAACTTCCAAAAAAACGTAAATGGCAGTCACTCGCTTCATTCATGTTAGCCAGTAGAGCGTCCACAGGCCCTCTTGGGCCTCTTGTTTTTCTTATGTAAAAGGATGTAATTTTCGAAAACTTTAAAATATGTTTCTCTAAAAGAAGTGTGTACTCTTCAATGTTGCAATAGTTATTCACCACACCGTACATTATACAATTGGCAATTTAGTTGATAGACATACTTTTAAGAAAATTTCTCATTAAATTAACTTTAGTTTATTATTGGTTTGCATGCGATCGCAAATTAAAACCTACACAAAACACACATTTACCTCCACATAATTTAATGAAACTAATGTTACTAACAACAAAGAAATGTTGATTAGCATACGTATTTCTTACGTCACCTTGCATCAGAAAAATACTATAAATTACTTATGTGTTTTGTGAAAGGATAATATGGATAAAATCTCAATTATTTTGAAAGGTTCACTGTCTGCCACTTTAAAATGCAAGTTTGTTCGTAAGGAGCGGTGCCAAAACCATTAGTTATGTCTCCCAAATGGCCACCTGGATCCCATGGCCACGTATCTGGGACTAGCATATCATGATTTGTAAATCCATGATTTCGTGGGCAACCGCCGGAAGCCACAGAAAGAAAGGAAGTTGCAGTTTGGCTGTCTACACATCGTTCGCCTAAGCTATGTTGTGAATGACTGCCTAAACCCAACAACGAACCAGAGATGTTAATCACTCTTGCTATTGTACAACAAACAGCTGCATTTGACTGTATATTGATAGATGTTGGACGCCTAACATTGATACGGTTGTCAACTGACAAAGAGTTCTATCTTTTGGATTTTGAAAACTGGATTTCATAGTTTCATAAGCTGAGTGTATCTCATCAATGTTTCGTTTTTTCTCACTATTGTTGGCATTTATGGGTGCTTTGATGTCCCAGATTTCATTTCCTTCTCACACCTCTTAATACCAGAATTGTGAAGGGTATTACCATCCACACATTTCACGGTATTTGAGTTGTGATGGACCTGAGCCAGACTTATACTTAGGCCTTTATTGATATCTTGAAGCTGATCCATTTCTTTCTGCCGAGTGGTAGCTCTGTCCTCAAGCCTCGACTGAGGGTTTGGCGACATGTTACCACCTAATTGAGCAGGGTGTGTGATTGCCTGTACCTGGGAACATTCCCATTTGGTTATTGCAGGCTTCACACTCACCTGTTCTTTCGCAGAACTACCGTAAATGGAATCTCTGTTTAAATGATACCACCGTATTCCAACTTCAGCTGCATCAATTGACGCAGGCCTTGTATTTAAAACATATATCTCAGCAGCTTTGTCTTCAAGACCTTGACAAAAACGTACTATTGCTAGGTTTTCAATATGTTCACCGGCCAGGCCCATATATGCATTAGCAGCCAGGTTATATATCCGGTCTGCCCACTCAGCGATGTTTTCTTTTGGTCTCTGAGACTCCGTCATAAAAGATGCCATCCGGGCTTGGACAAGATCTTTGCTTCTGAATCTCTTAGCTAAAACCATTAGAATGTCCCTGTAACCAAGAGTTTTGCTTTTGTTCAAAAGGGAATTCAAGTATTTACTTGCCTTCCCTTCCAAACACAAGGTAAGCGCCTGTATTTTCATGTCATCATTCAAGCCCAGTGCATCGGTTTTACTCGTGAATCGTCTGAGAAATACCCCCCATTCTGAGGTACCATCAAACTTATGCCACGGAGCTCTGGCAGTAATTTGAAAATCATCGCTGTTGCACATTTTTTCTTGCTGTGATTTAGTATCTGTATTGATTTTTAAAAATTCTAAAGAGGATTCAGACATATCTTAAGTAGTTATTGTTTGATATCTATTTTATATGTCTTCTATTTAAGCCACTATTTAAATTCACACCAGCAAGTTGTGATTTTTAGCAGCTTTGACTATATGCATCAATTCAAAGGAATAATTGTTAGCTTTAATTTCTGCAATCTCGTGGACACGTTTTAGAATGTGTAAACATCACTCACGGTTACCAGCGATGTGAATACTACATGTACTGTGTTAACTGTTTGTGTTACGTATAGACACAATCAGCAGTTGTAAAATTCTAATGCATTGAACAGCGTTGCGAAAAATACAATATTCACGTGCTCTAACCAGTTATTATTGAGAACGCGCTCATGTGAACAATTTAGATAATTGCTAAGTTTACACACACCGACTACTTTGTAAATCACAAATACCTTCTTTTTTTTAAACTTATTTTGTTATAAAAAGTGGATTAGTACACAGTCGCGTAAGTAAATAAGTATTTCTATGACCAAAGTTATAAAAAAATTAACCGTTATCGTTCTGCTCAGGGTGATTAGTTGCCAAACATAAACTCGAATTTTTAACTTTCCTCCACAAAAATGCAGATTTAATAATTTGTACGTGTTTTTGAAAACCAAAGAAATGTCAAAAAGCTCGGACAAAACGATGCTTTCACATTACACACTCTTTGCAGATTGTGAAATATTGTGAAACAACGCTACCGTAATGTTGAATACGATACCAAATCACATCACACACTCTTGTGTGTTATGACA
Source organism: Cyrtodaria siliqua (assembly GCA_037043455.1). Lineage (NCBI taxonomy): Eukaryota > Metazoa > Mollusca > Bivalvia > Adapedonta > Hiatellidae > Cyrtodaria > Cyrtodaria siliqua. The sequence goes on from JAWPHD010001358.1 coordinate 89,672, forward strand.
CACTCTTGTGTGTTATGGACACAGAATTATTATAAATTCTGCTGTCTAAACACAATCACTAATGTGATAATCACACACTCTTTTCAGATTGTGAAATATTATCACACTTGAATTACATACAAACAAAAAACAGATTAATAGAGAGAAGTATGAAAAACCCAGGAACAATGATAGCTTGTTGATATAATAAAGAATGATGAAAAGAAATGTTTTTTGTTCTTGTTTTTTAAAGGAGTTTCGACTTTTTAGAAACATTTTCGAATATAAAATTGATTAAACAAATGGCCTAAATATAAATAGTTCACCTACTCCAAAATACAAGAATAGCGAGACTATATTCCAGCGACATATCGCTGAAAATGAATTAGCGAGAAAACATTGTGGGAAAATTCCCACTCAAATCTCGCCATTTTCCCCCCACGCGCTAAATACGGGTGGGGAAAGATTCGCTGCAATAGCAATACATGGCATACTCGCCTGCTTTCAGTTCATGTGCTCGCAGCGCCATTATAGTAAAATCACTGTACATACTTACCAAGTATTTGGGTTCCGGAACGGAGGCCTTTATATGTTGACAATTAGATTGTACAGGTGACTTTACTGGTTTGTTTGCGAGCTTGAACTGAAGAATTGGAAAGTACCACTTCACGACAACAACTTCTGCGCATGCGTAGAGGTAATGGGGGATCTCCAGAAGTAGGTTACACTCCACCAATTGTAGAACTACTACAACGGAATACTTTTAAATGCCTCTGTTGACCTTAGCGTAATGAATGAAAACAGATTAAAGATATGTACAATTTTTTATGTGAAGGTTTTATTGTATTTTTTCCAAATTTCATACCCGTTGACGGGCATTTGTTGATTTACATAATTTATATAGTTTATATTACTGGTACTACCATATCATCCCTTATTTTTTAATAGTTTTATCTTATATATATTTACATTAATTTTTAATTACTACTTAATTTCTTCATCTTTCGTCGGTTTTTGCGCACAATATGACCTATTTATGTGTCGACGTGCCGTAATACACCATTCATTCATTCCAAATTTCGTAAAAAATGGCGCTAAAATTCACAATTGTTGCGGTATCATGGTTATGTTCCCAAGTAGAGAAAAAAACACTCTGTACTTTTAATAATCAACCATTTAAAATATATAGAATTAAAGGTCGCAAAATGTTGTTTAGTGGCCCTTCATATTTTTTCCAAGTGGAAAGCCTTTCTGCTCAACTCTTCCAACATCACTATGAAAGGTACTTGCATATATTATAAGGATTTTTATTTTCAATGCTCTTCCAAAGAGTTCTGGTCTTTTGAATGATTACAAAATGCTATTTTGTCCACTCAACTCCTGTACAGTATTCAGCAGATTTGTAATGACCTTTCAGCATCACAATGAAGGCCCATTGAAGGGTTCTTGCTCATATTGTCAGAATTTTAATTTTATATTTTCTGCCACAGTGTTGTGACCCTTTATTCTGAAAGCATGCATTGGTTATATACTGATTTCTTGTTTAATTGGGGGTCGGTCTATTTCGCTGACTCATAGCTGACGTCAGCTACGCGCTGACCCAAAATTGGTGAGGAAAACGTTGACCTTTGAGAAAACGCTGACCTTGTTAATTATTTACTTATTAAATATAATTAAACAATTTTTTGAGCATATCTAAGTAAATAACACATATTTGAATATATATATAGCAAAATCAGCGTTTTTTATTTGTTTTTTAATGGTTTATTTTGAAGTTGAAAATAGGTGGAAAATGCTGACTTTTTATGAATTTTGCTGACTTTGCTGACCTTGATTGTGTATAGAATTGAATTGAATGTTGTTTAACGGCTCATCAACACAGTATAGGTTATTTAGAGCCGCCCCAGAGAGAGGGGAAGGATACATAGGAATCCGGGAACCTGCCCTACTCTTATTATCGAATATGGTTCTTTAACGTGCTCGGAGGATAGACCGATACACGGGACCGCCCGGTTTACGTCCCCATCCGACGGACGAGGCTAAGGTAAAGTGTCTTGCCCAAGAACACACCGACGGAACTCAGTGGCACCACGGAGGATTGAACCCGGGGCCTCCGGTTACAAATCCGCCGCGCTACCGACTGCGCCACGCCAGCCCCGATTGTGTATAGTATAATTATCTTATTATTATCAGTGGTTATATTTGTTTGAGTATATCTAAGTAAAACAACATATATTTGAACATATTAAGCAAAATCAGCATTCGTTATTTTGTATTTAATGGTTTATTATGAAGTTGAAACTATTTAGAAAACGCTGACCTTTTATGAACTTTACTGACTTTGCTAACCTTGATTGTTTTTAATATACTAATCTCATTTTAATCTTCTTTTTTTTTTTTTTACTTTTTCAGTTAAAATACTTACATTAGTTATTTGGTTAATCAAAATAATTAGTGAAAACAATATTGTTGAATGTCTTTCTTATTGATGAAATTTGAGCCGAACATCATTAATAAGACTCTGCCTTGTTCTAAATTTTACTGATATTCCGGATGATTTGTTTCTGTTTTAAATTGGTTGTGTTATTTTTTTGTGTAGTATAATATATATAAGAATGTATTTATATATTATTTCCGTTGAATAAGGGGAACATGTTTTATTGGTCATCAAATCGCGCAAAAGCATAGAAAACTCTTGATTATTTGCAATCGGTCGGTCTGTTACAGTAATATCTAGCTATAAATTGTATTTTTAATTTGTCATAAAGGCTACATTCTAATAAAAAGTTGTATTTATCTTCTAACATATTACAAACTCTACACCTTCTCTCTTGTGCAGAGGTACTAGTTGGTCTTGAATATATGCCAGCCTCGATCTCCAGTATATGCGTTGATAAACGTAATTTTGCTAAAGCGTTACAAAATTTAGCTATATTTACGTTATTGATATATGATTGCAAATTAAAATTAGCTATGTTTCTGCAGAAGATTGCTCTACTAGAAGTGTGTAATCGTTCATGCCAATTTCGTATGAAATTATCGTTTTCATTGACAAATTGCTTTTTGGTTTCCAACATTTTGATTAACCCAAGCTTCAACAAATCCTAGAGATGCTAACAAGTTCTTTAACAGATATACCACATTTACCTTATTAGGAGAGCGCTCAACATATGTTAACATCATTTTCTATACATATTTCTTTTTTGGACAATGTAATATGTAATATGTTTAACCAATATGTTATAATTATAAAGAATCGTCTACTATGGAAAGAAATTCTGCCTAATTCCCCATAAATAAAATCAGTTTGAGTAGTCTTTTTAAAAAAACACCTAAAAGCCGTTTACAAAATTGTAAATGCAGTTTTAATTTTAGAAGTCTGCATAAACCCGCATATTTCACTGCCATAATTTAAAATGGTGTTACTAATTTATCAAAGAGGTCTAATTTTTGTTTAGGTAAATTTATGTAAGTATTTATTGAAAGCAAAAATAGCCGTTTGAGCTTGTCCAGCAAGAGTTGTTTGAGCTTCCGCAAAAGATCCACTAATGTATTGCACATGTATATTCTTAATTCATTCTTATTTCATTCTTATTTCATTATGTTAAACCTGGGATGATAATTAAATAATCATATAAAGCCCTGGTTAAACTGATACTAGCATGAGTTTATACTTAATACTAAGCTCAAAAGAAGTGATTGACTAATTGTGAAATATCAACCGGGGCATTTACACAGACGATACACGCAATATAGAGGAACTGATAAAGTTTTAATTTGTTTTTTAAACTTCGATCTCGAATTTAAACGTTTTCTTTTTTTTTTGGGAATTCCAACGGAGTTGATGTTTCAAAACAACAAACTAAATGCCGACGCATACGTTTTGTGTCAAATAAAACATCTGTTGACACAGAATTCAGTTAAAAGGACTATCGTCTAACAAACTGTTATTAAATTAAACATACGATCATATTTAAATTAGAAACTGGAATTATTTTGGTGTTATGTTAAACTGTACGGCAATAGAAACATATAGGTTTAAAATTTGAAGAAAACGCAACAAATGAAAATGTTATTTAAAGCGAACCGCATGAAATCGGAAATTATTTTTAAATGCATCAGGTCAGCTAAGAGACAGCCTCACACAATTAAATCACATATTTTTAATGACAGTCACTTCGGCTGAAGAAAAAAATCTTAAACAAAACTGTGGTCTTCACGCTAATGGGATTAGCGACTAATACACAAACCGTCTCAATTGATGATTCGCCCCATCGAGGCACGCGGTAATCATTTAACACGTTACCTTTAAACAATTCAACTCAGCACGTTATTTTAGTTTAAATAAAACACATTACCTTTAAAAACACAAAGGTCAACTATTCATTCAGTATGTACCTTAAGTACCTTAAGTCTAAGTGTCTCTTGTTAAAACAAATGTATTTGAGACAATTCTATGGTAAATGACATTGCAAATGTGATTAAAGGAGTAGGCTTATACTGAATAAACATAATATCGATTAAATTGACGACACACCCCTAACTAATCCGCTTGTTTATTCAGATAGTGGGTGACACCTGTTAATAAGATTAATGGCACGCGGTAATGAAATACACGTGTCAAATAACACGTTAACTTTAAAATCACTTGTTTAATTCAGCACGTTACATTAACAATATTTTATTCACACATGTTGTACAAGTTACATGGCTGACTCATATTGATTTATATTGGTCATAACAAAAGTTAACATGGAAAAATTTTTTCTATCAATTGACATGCATTATCAAATATGTAAATTTTAACTGTTCTCTAGAACACAAACACTGACAACTTATACATAATAAGAATACTGTTTTTTTAGTCATCATAAACTAAGTGAATTTATTTTCAAATTAATAAATGAGAACCTATATGCAAATATGCACCAACACAATAATTGTTTTAATAAAAATTGTCAAATGTTACAAGGTCATTAGTTATACCACAGTAAATCACTATTTTCTTGTGTTTCTTTATATATAAATGTAAACTTTGCGTTAGTTAATACATGGGAAAAGAAATAAATTCATATAATCAATGAATGCGTGAACAACTGACGAATATTTCTTGATTGCAAATAATCAAGAGTTGTCTATTATATGTTTTTGCGTGATTTGATGAATGCTAATAAAACATGTTTCCCTTAGTCAACAGAAATATTAATTGATAAATACATACGTATATATAATATACTACACACACAAATAACACAACCAATTTAAAATAGAAACAAATCATCCGGAATATCAGTAGAATTTAGAACAAGTCAGAGTCTTATTAAGAATGTTCAAATTTCATCAACAAAAGACTTTCAAAATTTTGTTTTCACTAATTCATTTGATTAACCAAATAACTAAGTATTGTTAACTGAAAAGATATAACAACAATAATTAAAATGAGATTAGTATGCTAATAACAAAAAAGGTCAGAAAAGTCAGTAAAGTACATAAAAGGTCAGCGTTTTCTAACTATTTTTGACTTCAAAACAAACCATTAAATACAAAAAAACAACAACTGATTTTGCTTAATATATTCAAATATATATTGTTTTACTTAGATATACTCAGAAAAATATAACGACAATGATAATAATAAGATTAGTATACTATACACAATCAAGGTCAGCAAAGTCATCAAAATTCATAAAAAGTCAGCGTTTTCTACCTATTTTCAACTTCAAACTGAACCATTAAAAACAAATAAAAAACTGATTTTGAAATATATATTCAAATACGTGTTATTTTACTTAGATATGCTTAAAAAATGGTTTAATTATGTTTAATAAGTAAATAATTAACAAGGTCAGCGTTTTCTCAAAGGTCAGCATTTTCCGCACCAATTTTAGGTCAGCGCGTAGCTGACGTCAGCTATGAAAGTCAGCGAAATAGACTGACCCTTTAATTGGTGACCATGGAGTGAAAAGATTTTTGGTGGATTTATTGCCCTTTCCCCAGTGGGGGGAGACAGATCTGTTTTTACTAAAAACTACCTCTAGTTTATCTTTATTTTAATTTTAGTTTGAAGGCAAAATGGAAAAAGCTAGAAAGCGTAGTGAAAAAGGTCAATCAACAGGCTCATCCATCGCCGAGGCAACTGTGAGCAACAACCGACCAAAAAGAACCCAACCTGTTGAAACGGCCCAAATGAATGTTCCCAGTGCTGCCAAACTGTCTAAAAGAAAGAAGAGTAATGCATTAAATATAAGAAAAGAAAATACAAAACAAATGGGATCAGTTTCTACAAATGACGTGTCCGAATACTTCAGCAGTACGAATGAAGATACAGAAAAATTTGGTAAAAGAAAATTAATATCAAACAGTGGTCTGAACCAGTCCATTTCCTCAAAAATTAAGAAAATGAAGTTTACAGAAAGTTTAATTGATACTGATAGCTTATCCGATTTTGAGTCGGTTGAGGTACATAGCAGATCAACTAAGAAAATCGATAAGAAAGACAATTTAAAGTCTAAAACAGACTCTTCAGCCAGAGCCAAATTGTCTGGAATGTCGAAACGCTCCATAGCAAGGACAACACAGTCGGATACTGTGGAAGAAAATGCTTTGGTGGTGAAGAGAAAAACTAAATATACTCTAGATGAAAATACAAAAACAAATTTGAAAAAGAAGCGAAATAACACAGAGAATACATCAGAAATAATTCTGCAGATGGAACGTGATGATTTGGCTCCAGAAGAAATGAAAACTACTGGAACTGTCAAAGGCAGGAACGGAAGACAGAGGAAGAACATTAACAAGCCTGAAATGCAGCCGGTAAAGCAAAGAAGGACAAAGAAAGATAAGATCGGAAGTTCAGAGAATCAAACAGTTCTTGAAATTAAGAATGATGAAGACAAAGTAAATGTTGCTGAAAAGAGGAAGATCTCGAGACTGAAATCAACCAAAAAGAATACAGCAGCAAAGAAAAGATCTGCGGAAGAAACGGAACATGGGAAATCTTTAATTTCAGCAGGCCCTGTTGTTGGGGATCAAATGTTTAAAAAGAGAAAGAAAAAAAGCAAAGAAGAAAAATTGACTCTCTGTGAAAATAAAACTGTTTTATCAGAAACTGTGGACCATTCTGATGTGAGAGCAATATTGTTGCACATGGAGGGGCCGGGGATGGCATCACAGGCGTGTCGGCCATCTACATCAAAGGACTTTGACGATCATGATCATGTGGAAGAAGAGGAGGAGGAGGATGAAATGATGTCAGAGGATGAGGATGATGATGATGATGATGCTGGTGGTGACATGTCTGATGGCAGCGAAGATGAATGGGAAGATGTTGACGGTAGAGTTTAAACTTACTTATTTTACATCGATTCTTACGGATGGCGGGAGGTGTACAGTACTGGTTCTACCCAGGAAAAATAGGTGGTCTGCCTCAATCACAAAAAATCGACCGTCATATATAACCTTACATGTGTTGAAAATGACGTAAAACACCATGCAAACAAACAAACATTGATTGTAATGACAACTTATATTAATTACACTCAGTGTCTTCCTGAGTAGAACCAGTACTTAGCAAATTTAAACGATCCTGGGTCCAACGCTCTACCACAAGACCACAGCGCTCTACAGATGTAGGTTGAGTGATTTAATAACATTTTTTTCCTTCATAAACCGGGGCGGATATTCAAATCTTTTCCTTCATAAACAGTGTGAATAACGGCCCCTTCCCCTAGCAAAAACGATTACTCTTTTCCTCTCTTTGGCTGAGAAACTTCCCCTGAAAAAAACATGTTTTTTATCTCTACCATGTCTACTGGCCAGTAGGGCTTATGCCATGGTCTTTTGTCCATCATCCGTTAAATTGCTATATTTTGTCTTGTCCACTCTAGCGCCTCCGTTTTTCATCCGATCTTTACCAAACTTCACCAGATTATTAATATCAATGGAGGCTCGGACGAGTTCGAAAACGAGCTAGATCAAAGCAGTACCACCGGAGTTAATGCCCTTGAATTATTGAAAAATGTGTGAACTTTTTGATGTCAACACTCTAGCACCTTCATTTTTCATCCTACCTTTACCAAACTTTGCCAGATTGTTGATATTTATGAAAGCTCGGTCAATTTTGAAAACCGTCCCGATCGGACCAGTAACAGCAAAATTATGGCCCTTGAATTATTGAAAAATAATTTAGCACCTTTTCATTTTTATCCGATCTTTACCAAACTTTAGCAGCATGTTATGATAAGGCCTTCATTTTTCTGTATTTCAGCAAAGCTTTGCTGGGATGATCAGTACCAAGCTTAGTTGTGCATATTTTCACCTTGTTCCGGTTATGATTTTTGGTGGAGTTACGTCCCTTTAAATGTTTTAATATACATACTTTGTATGGACTAGTTCTGCTGAACACCTGCCCGGATTTCAACGAAACTTGGCAAGGATGATCTTTATCAAGCCTAGTTGTGCATTTCATCACCATAAACCAGGTGAATGATTTTTGGTAGAGTTATTGCCCTTTAAAGGTTTTACTACACAAACTTTGTCCGGACTAGTTCTCCTGAACCCCTGGCTGGATTTCAGAGAAACATTGCAGGAATTATAAGTTGTGCATATCATCACCGTGTTCCAGTTGAACAATTTTTGACAGAGTTATGGTCCTTTACAGGTTTTCATACACAAACTGTCCAGACTAGTTCTGCCGAATTTCAACAAAACTTGGCAAGGATGATCAGTATCAAGCCTAGTTGTGCATGTCATCGCTGTGTTCCGGTTGAATGATTTTTGCTGGATCTGGCCCTTTAAAGGTTTTAATACACTAACTTTGTACAGACTAGTTCTCCTGAACCCCTGGCTGGATTTCAACGAAACTTTGCAGGAATGATCAGTACCAAATCTAGTTGCGCAAGTCATTGCTATGTTCCGGTTTAATGATTTTTGACAGAGTTATGGCCCCTTATACCAGGGGTTCCGTTAATGGCCGTACGGCCGTATATTACGTCCGGAAATTTGAGTTGTACGCCGAAAATTGAGATCAAAGACGTACACTGAACTTCCAAAAACATCAATGTACGCCGACTTTCTATACCGCGGGCGTACAGCTGTCAGTGTCAAATTGCTTAAATCACCGATATAGCTCCGCCCATCGGGTCCAATTACATCCAAACGCTGCACAGCCAAGTTGTAAAGCGATTAAATTAACACCCACTGTGTTACTGTGACAGCGTTCGACAGGTGAAACCGGTTGGATCCAGTTTTATTATGGGGTTAGCCACGTGTGTAAATTGAATTGTGTATTGTGTCAAGTATTATGTAAACAAACATCGCTTCTGGATTCAAAGAAGTGTGGCAATTAATTAATGGGATTAAAGTGGATTACGTTTAATTGATGACTGATTGAATAATTATGATTGGCAGGTTTGTTTTATGCACCTAATTATTTTAAATAAAATATTACGGAATACGCTGCCGATTTATAATGAATGTTTGCGATTGTTTGCATTCAGCGCGAATTTTTACATTGACGTTAGTGACCGATTGACTAATTATGAAAGGCAGGTTCGTTTTATGCACCCGTTTGTTTATTACAGATACCTTATCCGAACGTGTAATTGTTTTAAATAAAATATTACGCTGCCGATTTATAATGATTGTTTGCGATTGTTTGCATTCAGCGCGATTTTTTACTTTGACGTTGTGACTGATTGACTAATTATGAAAGGTAGAAATGGCAAACGGATTACGAGACATTAGCTGATTATGAAGATGCAACAGTTTGACGATCGAGTAATTGTTTTGAATAAAATCTTAGCTGCCGATTTATATGATTGTTTGTATACGGCGAGAAGCAATTTTAAAGCATAATAGAACATCTTTTATTTATGAAAATGAGTAAAAATATGAGTAAATTTAAGAAAGGGTTAAATATTGTCTGCTTTAGTTTAGACCGTCATAAGCGTCAAAATGTCGCAACGTTCTCTATTGCATTTCGGTGTCACTCAAAAACGTAAAAATGATGCTGCGCCCGCGCACACTGTAAGTTCCTGTGAAATACAGCTGCCAGCTAAAAAACCTAAGGTGGATAATAGTAGTAGACCAAAAGTGTTCCAAGAAGCCATGCTCCGTCAGTTTGATTGGCTCGACTTCAATTCTGACTCTAAGCGTATGTTCTGCAAAGTGTGTCAAGCTGCAAGTTGCCAACATTTCAAAGGGCCATGATTTTTGTTGTTGATGATGATGATGATGATTGATGAATCATGATGATGATAAATTCAATAAACTTAAAGTAAACTTAATACAAACATTAAGCTATTTAATATATTTTAATTTAATGAATAATTTAATAAATAATTTAATAAATTTAAAAAATATCCATAAATTATGTACTTTAAATGTTTTAAAAACACATTTAAAGAACATGAACTATGCATAGTTATTTATATTTTATTAACACAAACACTAATTCGAACGGTGATGTCGCGTTAAGTGTGAACTTCCTTAAATTTTCCCTTGAACTTCCAAAATTGACATGAAGGAAGTTTGAACTTCCTTGATTTGAAAATTAGTGGAACCCCTGTTATACACAAACTTTATCTGGACTAGTTTTCCCGAACCTCTGGTTGGATTTCAGTGAAACTTGGCAGGAAGGATCAGTAGCAAGCCTACTTGCACATATCTTTGTCTTGTTCTAGTTGAATGATATTTGGTGGATTTGTCTGTCTTTAAAACGTTTTAATACATAAACTTTGTCTGGACTATTTTTCCTCAACCACCATTCGGCTTTCAACCAAACTTGGTTGCGTATATCATTGTCTTGTTCCAGTTGAATGATTTTTGGTGGAGTTTTGGCCCTTTAAAGGTTTAAATACATAAGCTTTGTCTCGACTACTTATCCCGATCCGCTGCCTTGATTTCCATGTAACTTGGTAGGAACATGAGGAATGACCATTACCAAACGTAGTTGCACATGTCTTCGTCATGTTCCAGTTTATTGATTTTTGGCGGATTTATGGCCCTTTCTCCTGTAGGGGAGACATCTGCTTTTAATAAAAACAACCACTAGTTCTAATTCAGTATGTTTATTTAGTTATATTCAGCTCTATGATTATTCGATTATATAAAATGAGTGTTTTTTTCTCTCGTTTAACTCAAATCTCACTTTTTCACTCACTCGCTTCTGCTCCTTCCTGAAAAGAACCACATGCCTACCATCTCATGAAAGATTTCCCTAATCGACCCTGCCGTTAAATAATCTCTGTAGACTCTATAGTCATTACTTGCTCATCCGATAAAAATCCCATGTTTTGCATTATCAGATCACCATGGAAACAGCCCCATAAAGTCCCAGATACCAGACAAGCCTGTTGAAATTACCCTAGATGCTCCAGTGCTCTACAAGAAAAGGTATACTTTAAGTTGCACCTTGACAGAATGAGGAAGTCCAGTAAAATCTGTTTAATTCATGTAAATTGGTTTTAATTTACCTATTAATTAATCACAGCTGTCATACAATTTTTCACATACATAGACCTGAATTAACTAATCTGAGTAGTTTGGGGAATTTGTTTTAATTTTACAGAATGATGAATTCTTTTAATTCTAAAGATTTCCCACTGGGAAATCGACTTGTCAAGTGAGAAAGTGTTGATTCTTACGCGTAACGGGAGGTGTACAATACTGGTTCTAACCAGGAAAAATGGGGTGGACTGCCTGTACCACAAAAACATTGACAGTCATATATCTAAGGCCTAACATGTGCTAAAAATAATGACGTAAAACACTATTCAAACAAAAATGTTTTAATTCTTCTATGCAGGAAGAAGAAAGAGTTTGATTTACAGGCGTATTTCCGGAGACAGATTAACAAGTTCAAGCGAGAAGTGGCCACAGATCTACACAAGGTAGCTCTACTGTCACACTGCATGTACATGGAGAATAGATTGAATGTAATGGGCTAGGCTTAGAAAAGAAACTATCAATTTAATTATACCCTGCTTTCACAAAGTGAAGTGGGGGCTATATTGGAATCACGTTGTCTAACGCCTCGTCACGTCCCGTCACATAACACATTTTTGTCCCGTCACATCGCGTCCCATTCCTCAAACAGTTTTGAATGGGTTGTTCCCAAAGTTCATATAAACATAACAACTGATGACCTTATGTTCCTCTACATCACCCATTGTTGATTGCCTACAGGGTTCCGGAAATACGGTTGCCCGACGCAAATAACCTTCGCAAATCTGGTTGCCCGCCACTTGCCCGACGGACATTTCCATTACAGACCAAATTAAGTGGTACTCTAGCCATATCAGAAGTTCATTTTGATAACTGAATAAAACTGGCCGCTTTTTCTCGCCGCTAGCAATTGTTAATAAGATTAAACAACTTTCGGTACAATCAACAATCTCGCCCCAGGCAGCTTAATTTGTGGCATATTTCAATAAACAACTAATTAACCCACTCGCGCATTTCACACCGTTTGAAAACAACACCCTATCATAATTTATCCTGACACGACCGTCAGACGTGTGTCCATCGGCCAATGAAATCGTGGCAATTATGTCCGTGACCTTCCAACCATAAACATAGCTACTTTCAGAAATCGTTTCCAAATAATCATTTAGACCTTCCATCAATCAAATCAGAAAACTCTTTTTTAATTTGCAAATTTAATGTGTCAAAATAATGATTGACAGACCCAGGTGACGTTATGTTTTTGTTTAGGTAATCTTGCCGAAGATTTTTTCATAACAAAAATACATTTTCATTTACTCGAAGCACTCGTTTATCAATGCGCTTTTATGAGGTATTTGGTGTATTTCATAGATATAGTCTGTAATTAAACGTATATGGAAGTGATACTACACAAATAAGTTGCATAACTTAGCGATATGCACATGTCATGGGTTTTCGCGATTTCAGAACATTCACGGAACCTTTTTCTCAAGTTTTGAACTTTCGCTTTTGATAAATAAGGTTACAGCTACTACTTCTTAAACAATTCCTAGTGGAAACCCTATTTATGCCTCTTGCTTTCATCTAATTCCCTTTAGTTAAAATACAAAGGCGTAGGAACATTACCATGGTTGCAGAAATTGGGGGCCAAGTGAATATTTTTAACAACATTTTTGTCTTGTTTGTCACACATTTAAATGAACAGTATAGCTTCTTTTGTTTCTGTCAACTGGTTAATTGTACACACTGTGACATTAACAGTTCCATACACTAGCTGCCAAACGATTTGTTTTGGATGGTCATCAAAAATAATGGGGTTGTGTGTGTGGTGTGGTGATTGGTCGGGTGGGAGGGCGGAATGAAATTAGTTTGTATACTGTCACATAAATCATTTTATGATAACACAAATATGTAATAGACACAAAAGAAGAAAATTCAACCGTTTGATTTTTTTATATGAATAAATACAATGTATGAACTAATACATAACATACATTCTCCCTTTCTTTTCTAACTACATTAAGTATAATGGTCCAAATAATGCGGCAGTCCGTCCCGTTTAACACGAATAATGGTACAGTGCCAATTTTTAGGGCAATTAAGTGCTCTTAAATGTGGGGCAAGTGACATTATGCCCTGGGCAAGGGGATTTTAAAAATATTCCCAGAACCCTGGCCTAATTTATAACAGAATTATGGCCTTTGTTTGACTTCAGATTTAAGCAGGGGTATTCATCACCTTCAGTGATAGTTCTAGTTTTTCTTAATTTTCCAATGTTCACTCGTTGAAAGCCAGTTTGTTTTTATCGCCCAGAACATTAAATGTTAACCTTTTGGACTTTGGATTTTGATCGGAGGTAGAGAATCAAAATAGAGATGGAGACAAGTTTATTAAACGAATATTCGACAAGTTCAAGCAAAAGAACTTAGAAACTAACCCGCCAAATAACGGCAAAATTACACTACAAACACGTTTACCAAAACTCTACCCAGGTGTTCAGTCATATAATAATGTATACGAGGGCCCATCAATAATTTCGTGAACTAATTCTATGTTACGAGTATAAGTAATCTTACATACTTTTGACCACTAGTCCTTTTCAAAGTAACGTCCCTTGCATAGTTTGCATTTATTCCACCGCTCGACCCATGACTGAAACACGTGCTGCAGGTCATCACGTGACATCTCCCGCAAATTTCTGTTTACGGCGCACCTCAACTCCTCTCGGGACTCGTATTTCTTACCTCGCAGCCTGTTTTTGAGATTTGGAAATAGCCAGAAGTCGCAAATTGCCAAATCTGGGCTGTATGGTGGGTGCGGTAGCAGTTCTATATCCAGTTCCTTGATTGTGTCCGACACAACGCGGCTGCTATGGCTTGGCGCGTTATTATGGTGCAGCAGAATCCCAGACCTCTCAAGCTGTGGGCGCTTTCTTTTAATAGCCGGCAACAGCTCAGATTTAATTACTGTTGCATAATAGTTTCCAGTAACTGTAGTTTTCGGAGGAACAAAGTGATTTAAAATTATACCTTGTATATCGCAAATATAATGGCCATTACTTTATTTCAGCCACTTTCGTTTCATTTGTAACAGTCACTGGCCTGCCAGTATGCTTATCATCTTCGGTTGTTTCTCTACCGTCCTTAAAGCGATTCACCCACTTTGAAATAGCACCATTCGATAAACAAGAGTCCCCATAAACTGTATGCAAATCCTCATGAATGTCGGAGAAAGATTTTCCGAGTAATGTATAAAACTTCATCACAACACGTTGCTCGTTTACACTGTGCGACGCCATTTTACAACGAACGCTCCTGATGTGACGTCAGAATATTGATATGACGTCATTAATTGTGACGTCATCAATGTCGGCGCATGCTGCATTAATTGGAGAATGATTTATCTTTGATCATACAAAATTTCATTACGCTAGCGTTATGAAATAGTGAAATTAGTTCACGAAATTATTGATGGGCCCTCGTATGTGCCAATTAAAAGTATATTTTTCATGGGTTCTTAAAAAACCCGTGATTGAATATGCATAAAACGAATTATGAGTTGGTAACTCTTAATTCAACGCTCAAGTTTTGGTGTTTGGCCTGGCTGGTTAAAGCCATTTATCATGTGTCTATAGAGTTTGGATTCTCAAAATCATTAAGTTATATATATACCTTGTCGTCAGTACGCTAGAAATGGTGTACATATGTGTTAAAAGTTTGCTGTTGTTGGCGGGATAGCTACATTAATCTTATGGGCATCATGTAGAACACCTTCATATCTCAATTTTGTTGTTTTAACTGTGATATTTCATGAAAGGGGAATGAAAAATGACTTCACAACAGTAGGTTGTGTAAATAAGCTTTTAAATATTTGTTTATGTGCAAAAATATAGAAAAATGACAGTGTAATTGAATTTTTAGTGTATTTGATATTTTGACACCCTGAGGGACCCTGGGTGCGGAGCCATCATCTTAATGTTTCATTTGAGACATAATTACAAAACACACACAAAAAAACACCCCAAATCAACCACCACCCGCCCCACTCACACTGGGCCCCCGGGCAGATGTCCGAGTTTGCGAAATAATAAAATTGTTTGAAATTTTGTTTATCTTTCATAGACGATTACATACCCAAAGTTATTTGCAAAAATACGGAAAAATGACAGTGTAATTGAATTTTTAGTGTTTTTGACCTTTTGACGCCTCCCCCACCCTGACAGCCCCTGGGCTCGGAGCCAAAAATAATTTGCTCTTGCACGCCATCATCATATGCTGAAGTCATACCCTAAGTTTGGTTGAATTCCGTTCAGCAGTTTAGGAGGAGATGCGGTAACGAACGGACTGACAGACTGACAAACGGAGGCGATTTTAATATATCCTGTTTTTTTCAAAACGTGGGTATAAATATCTATATGTATATGAATTTTTAAATTCCATAATGTATACAACGTCATAGAAAAATAGCTGCTAATACAGTAAAATGGGAAGGGATACCTTGAATATGAATTCGCCTTTGTGTCTACTTCCTGCTAATTATATTATCAGAGACTTCAGACAATGTGCGTATGAATTTCTAAATTTGGTAATAAATACAACGTCATGGAAAAAAAACACAATAACTTGGAGGTTGAAACTCTGAAAAAATGGTATAAAGTACGCTGGTAACAATTCCGATAGAATGTCAGGCGAGCTCAGTGCATACTGCACTTGCTTCAGAGTTCAAACACGGACTGGGAACTGAGTATTCAGTGACTTTTTTCACCCTGTTGGTAATGGTACCGGTATCCATTCACTTTGGAAAGTTCGAGTTGTTTTGCCTTAATTTGGAAATTTTTCACTATCAAACAAAAGCAATATTGAATGCTTAAATACTTTGCAAATACAATTGTAGTATTTTATTACCCTCACCTAAAATATATTTTCCCTCTTAGTACAGTGTTAACAGATTAAATATCTAAACTCACTGGACAGAATTCTTGTTATTTTAATAACTTCCAGCCACTGAACTGACCCATACAGAGAACATTACATTAATATGCACTGACATTTTCTGATATGCTTAGATTAAAAAACAATGGAAGTCGACAAGCTGTTAATTGAAACAATTCTACAGAACAGATACACTTTTCAATTGACAGCCACTGATAAGCTGTGCAATTAAAATGTGATATCCAAAATGTGTAAAGTTTCTGGAAATAAATATGTTTAAACCAAACAGTTAATTGCTGGAATTACATGGCAACTAAAAACAACCTATTTGATGTACATCCATGTGAATTGATGATTGGAAAATAGAAACCAAACAAATAACAAATCTTTCTCTAGTTAAACTTATTTATTAAAAAAAAGAAAAAAATATATAAAAGTTTATTTTCCCCTCAAGATCACCTTGATGAAGTTGTAGTGCATATAAGAGCCTTCCATTGTGTGATATGTTCGAGCTTCCTCTCTAAAACACGAGTAACCGATGATAACCACAGTAGATAGAATATTTGCTGTTGGTCAGCCTGCCTCTCTGTCGGTCAGCCTGCCTCTCCATATGACAACATAATCTTAAACCTTTCTTAAAGGGACACACAGCAGTTTTGATTTTTCCTAAACTCCAGGTGTCCCGTCCAGTTATTCTTGCATTTTTTCAAGCATTATTTCAATCAATAATATTAAATATAAGAATAGTTTAAAAAACATTGTGTTAGCATATTAAGTGTTGATTATATTGCACCGTACCAATAATATATTTAAGCCTATGGTACAGATAACGAAAAAAAATAAAATGAAAACTCAACATTTTATTTAAATTATCCAAGCAGGTTTAAAGGCATTTGCTGTAGTTTTCCACGCGCAGCTTTTTTGGGCGACTTCTCTTCTAAAACTATTGGATGGATTTTCCTACAAATTTACAGGAATGTTGTTTTTGATGTCTTGTTGAATTTTTTGAATTTTTTTTTTTTATTTTTTTTTTTATTTAATTACCTTTTTTTTTTTTTTTTTATTGTCTTTATTTAAATAAAGGCCTATTATTAGATACATAAAATAGGAAAAATATAGCATTTTGTAAAAATTCCAACAAAATTAAAAAAATTAAGCATAATGGTACGGTTCAAAAAAACAATATTAAATCTCAATATGCATGGTGACCTATAAGTTTAATTGCATATATTGTCTAACATTGTTAATGCTGATCTTTTTCAATTATTACAGGAGGACATATACTTTGATTCATTAGGTAGTACTTTCATTGTTGGTGATTGCAATGCAAGGGTAGCTAATAGAAACGATTATATTATCTTTGATCAAACTGTTAATGATATCGATTATAGTGACTATATACCAGATAATCCTTTAATTAGAGTATCACAGGACTCGGCAATAAATGCACAGGGAACCAAACTACTTGATCTTTGTAAGGCTACGTCATGTAGAATAGCCAATGGTAGGTTAGGGTGTGATTACAGCGTGGGTTCTGCAACGTATGTGAATAGAAACGGGTGTAGCGTGATAGATTATCTGTTATTGAAAGAATGTGATTTTTCGATGGTGAGTGATTTTCAAATAGGAGACTTCAATGAATTCAGTGACCATGCACCGTTATCTTTTGTTATTAAGGGTAATAGCCATAACTGTAAAAGTAACATAATAAATCTTGAAAATACGAAGTGGGACAATACATACAAAGACATATTTCGTAGCGGTATAATAAGCAAATTGCCACTTTTCAATAATTATCTTGATAATGTAATCAAAGATGATATGAATAGTATCAATAACCTTATAATACAATTTACAAATACAATACGTGATGTTGCGGATCCGCTCTTTAAAAAACGAAAGATTTTGAGGCCGTTTTATCAAGTACACAACAGCGATACTAATAAATGGTTCGATGATGAATGTGTTCTTGCTAAAACACGTTACAAAGAGGCATTATTCAACTTTAACAGAAACAAGTCGGGCGAAAATAGGGTGTTACTGGCTAATACTAAATTGATTTACAAGAAATTATTTCAGAAAAAGAAACGATCGTACAAATTTAAACAAATGAAAGAATTAGAAAAAATGCGCCATTCTAAACCACGTGAGTTTTGGAAACTATTTATTAAAAGAAAACGCAACAATCCTGATATTTCCATGAATGAATTTAGTTCATACTTTATAAATATGTTTAAGGATATAAAAGTGTCGGTTTCTGAAGAAGCTGGAGAGTTTAATAATAATCATAATTTTAATGATGGCGATGCAATATTTAAAGAACTCTATAAACAGATTACTGTAAGCGAAGTTGAATCTGCAATTCGTGCCTTAAACAAAAATAAAGTTTCTGGAGATAATATTTTAAATGAATACTTTATCTCAACTTGCGATATTTTATCTGGACATATAACTGACATTTTTAACGTAATATTTGAATCAGGATATTTTCCGGATGAATGGACTGAAGGTTTTATAATCCCCTTGCACAAGCGAGGTGATAAAGACATGGTTAGTAACTACAGGGGAATAACTCTAGTAAGTTGTATGGGAAAACTTTTTACAAGTATTTTGAACACCCGGATTAATAAATGGTGTGAGATTAATAATACTGTATCGGACGCACAATTTGGCTTTATGAAAGGCAGATCAACGGTAGATGCAATTTTCGCACTTCATAGTATAATTGAAAAAATTCTAAACAATAAAAAACGGCTTTATTGTGCTTTTATAGACCTTTAAAAAGCGTTTGATTCCATTTATAGAAATGCAATGTGGTTAAAGTTATATAAATTTGGTATTACGGGAAAATGCTAAGAATAATTCGTTCTATGTATAACACTGTCAAATCATGCATAAAATACTGCGGTTCTTTCTCGGATTTTTTCGAGATTTCAGTCGGTTTGAAGCAAGGGGAGATAATGTCTCCGATCATGTTTGCACTGTTTATTGAAGATTTAGAGTTATATTTGCAAAATAGAATAGAGAGTGGTTTATCATTAGATGACATTTCTTTAATTTTACCGCTTTTTGCTGATGATATGGTGTTAATAGGTAATACTCCGCAAGATCTGCAAATGAGCTTAAATCGTCTATATGAATATTGTGAAACTTGGGGTCTGGAAGTAAATACTGAAAAAACAAAGGTTATAGTTTTTCGTAAAAGAGGTAGAGTAACCGTTGATGTTTTAGGTTTCAGATGATTTTAATTATCTTGGAGTTGTATTTAACTACACAGGGTCGTATACGTTAAATCAACAGGCTATGTGCGGCAAAGCATTAAAAGCTATGAATCTTTTAACTGCAAACATAAGAAAAACTGAACTAAAACCTAAAACATCCCTTCAATTATTTGATGCTTTCGTCTTATCAATACTCAATTACGGCTGTGAAGTCTGGGGTTTCATAAAATCGAAAGAGATAGAGAGAATTCATCTCAAGTTTTGTAAACACATTCTAGGAGTAAAACTGACCACGAGTAATGCTGGTGTTTACGGTGAATTGGCACGTTATCCTTTATTTATCACAAGATATACTAGAATAGTTAGATATTGGTTGAAATTAGTTAAAACAGAAAATTTAATTTTATCATCTATTTATAAATCTTCATTATCTGATTGTGAAAGTGGTTTAAACAATTGGTTATCCAATGTAAAATCTCTGCTTAATACGTATGGCTTTATGTATATATGGGATGATCCTTTAAGGGTGAACCATCAACATTTTATATCTAGCTTTAACATGTTTAAACAGAGGTTGGTGGATTGTTTTATTCAAAAATGGAACACTGATCTACAAGAAAATAGAGAATTATCAAGTTTGTATAGACATGTTAAAGATAATTTTGGATATGAAAACTATCTGAATATTTTATGTACAAAAAGATTACGAAGTGTTTTTACTAAATTACGTTTATCTTCACATAGCTTAAGAATTGAGACAGGTCGTTATGCAAGACAGAGGATTGAAAGAAATGAAAGAGTTTGTCAAATATGTAATTCAACTGATATTGAAGACGAATTTCACTTTGTTTTAATTTGTACAGCTTATAATGATATTAGAAAGAAATATATTAGAAAATATTACATACAAAGGCCAAATATGTTTAAATTTATAACACTTCTACAATCTTCAAAGAAGAAAGAACTTTTTAATTTAAGTAAATATTTGTCAGAGGCGTTTACTGTCAGATGTTCTATTCCAAATATTATTTCTTAAAATATATTCAAGTACATCCTCACATAAATTGTTATTTTATATATAATTCCTTTTGTTTTTTGATATCCTTGGATTATTGATTAAAATGTGTGATTTATATGATCTATGATTAATTAAGGAGTATTGAAAATTGAACTATAAGTGAGTGTGTAGAAGTATGTGTAACCTGTCATGTGATTATAATTATGTATTACAAATTATGTATGTAATGATGAGAAACTGTAAAAGTTTAAGTCAATAAAGTATCTATCTATCTATCTATCTATCTAAATATATGTTCAAATAAGTGCCTAGGAAGTTTGAACAAGTTCTGTTATAAGGAACATAACAAAAAAGGAAAATGTACCATTTCTATATAATTTCATACAAAACTTGGCCTTTTAGCATAGGGGTAGGGTTTCGACATTTTTCTAAACAAGCATGGGGACCTATCATTTTTATTGCATATTTTGTTTTTATAATATGTTAAACTATGTGCTTAGAAAGTTTAAACAAATTCTATTATTGGGAACATACAAAAAAAAAGGAAATTGTATCATTATGGGCTAATTTGTGCATAAATCGTGGTAATGGTCTCAACAGATTATGTAAAAAAATATAGGTTTTACATAAAGATGAGCTTTAAATGTTATTGTAATTAAATGTTCTTTACTTTAATACAATTTTAGCAGAATTGTGACCGATGGATAAATGATTAGACTTCAAAAATGCCTTATTTAGCTATTTCATGGACTTGTTCAACTTTTTGGAAAGATTGACATGACGGTGGCATTACAAATTATATTTTAACATTTTAACAATCATGGTGACCTACCATTATTTTTGCCTTTTCTGTCTATATATATAACAGACTTATTGTACAAAAAGTTTAAAGAAAATCTGTTATGCAGAAAAAACTATAGAAAATGTCTTTAAAGTCAAAAAGATACTGGATTAATAAATCGAGAAGCTAATTTTAATCATGATACAAACTTCAAGATTGCCGTGTGTCCCTTTAACCCGCTACATATATATAATGGACTGTTCTTTCTTTGAATTAAGACTGTTGCATGTATGGGACAAAGGGGTGTTTTGGGGGAAATGACTGATCAGCAGCCAGACATTGTAAACACTGATCAGCCTGAGAGTAAGCTGATCTGGGCTTACAATGGACGCAAAGGCTATTATAGTCATGCTTAGTGGGTTAAGGATTAAACTAATTGCTATTTGCAATCTTGAGACAAATCAAAACATGCAATCATTGTTTTAATTTCTTGTGTTATGCGAGTCAAAGGTTGGCTTTAGAATCATGTCTAGGTCTGCCTGTACAACTCTTGCCATGTCACCATTTTACATGTAGATGGAAACATGATATACATACAAATCTGTTTGAGACCACCTGTGTTAAGGGACCACCACCTTTTCAGTTTCCAATTGTATTGATCCATTGATCGAAGTCAATTGCACTTAAATAAGAGACCAGCTGTGTTGAGACCACTTTTACTTTCACCTTTGGTGGTCTCTTAAAGGGACTGGAGGCGATCTAGAATGATAATGGGTGTTGATCCAAATTAGGGTAAAACCATCATAATGCACTAAACTAGGCGACATGAAATAATCGAAAAAATTATTGCTAATGAAATAGTTTGGCCAGGAAAACGGGATGACTCGGCTAATTTCTAATAATGCCTATAATGCTTTAAGGCTATAAACAATTCTTGTTTTATAATCTAACTTCACTTGGATTTAATAATGTGCACACATGCTAGCAATTAATCCGAGCCTTTTCTGACCCTAAAAGCCTTTTTTTAATTATTTTTTTTTTGCGGCTTTATGAAATACCAAAAATCGTAAAAAGGGCTGGTAAGGTCAGAGAAGGCTCGGATTAGCTAGCAATATGAACCTCATATAAATTAAACTGATGCTTGAACAACAGAAATACTCCAGGTCATCATGCCTTTCAGGCCAATCACTTCCATAAATAATAATTTAAGCAAAATTAATACGCGGTTTATTTAATGCACGTGCACATTTCATATGAAACTGAAGCACGCTATGAGAGTTTTCTTTAGTATTTGTATTGGCACCAATATCTGTTCCAGATCACCTCTAGTCCCTTTAATACAGGTTTGTCTGTAATATTTGTTGCGTTGTAATCCAGGTTCATTTGATGTGTCTGCTGGCCAGGTGTATCTCTCTGAACAAAGTGTGCCATGATGACACCATTCAAGCCCAAGTCATGTCCATTGTCATGGTAACAAGGGAGCTCACTCTGCCACCTCTGAAGTCCTGCACTGAGAACCATGTGACCAAGATACTCACCTGGATCAGGAAGGAGTTTCCTATGGAAGATGAGAGTGATGTTGGTATACAAGCTCAAAATATGGTGCGTATTAGAAAAAACTTGAGCTCAAAACTACCCCAGCTTTTTTAAATTCTGAGTCAAACAAAGGGCCATAATTCTGAAAATTAGAAAATCTGCAATGGGTGCTGTAGAGGGATATAAGGTCATCAGTTGTTATGTGTATATGAAGTTTGGGAACAACCCATTCGATGGGACAAAAATGTGTAACGGGATGCGACGCGACGTTACAGACAGCATAATTCCGAAATTATGTTATAAGTATGGTGCAAAAAGGTTAGATTGGTGCATTAGTGTCAGGATAGTGCAGTTTGTAGTGCACTGGCTTCCCCATATTTCCCATCTCGTCGTAAGTCAGAGGGTTCAGCAGGCGCCCGCTCCAGCAGGTTAATGTTTTTTCTTGGGATTTCTTGTTTCCCCCTACATCAAGACTGATAACACTGTCACACGGTCCGTGGAGAGTACTTTGTGTAAGCTGTAAGCTACTTTATGATTGATATAAAACAAATTCTTTAACCCTTAGCCCGCTATGAATGTATAATGGACTGTCCTTTCTTTGAATTAAGACCATTTCATTGTGACAAAGGGGTATTTAGAGAAAATGACTGATCAGCAGCCAGACATTGTAAACCCTGATCAGCCTGCGAGTTTAAGGGTTAAAGTTGTATTTGTATTTGTATCTAACCTGGTCTTATAAATGTATATGCTTAGAATTTCTTGGCTATCAGCTATAGTTCACTCGATAAATTTAGCTATATTTCAATCTATAAATTAAGCTACGTTTCAGTCAATAAATTTAGATATATTTCAATCTATGAATTAAGCTATATTTCAATCTCTAAATTCATCTGTATTTCAAATTATAAATTTAGCTATATTTCAGTCTTATAAATTTAGCTAAATTTCAATCTATAAATTAAACTATGTTTCAAACAGTAAATTTAGCTATATTTCAATCTATAAATTAAGCTATATTTCAATCTATAAATTAAGCCACATTTCAATCAATAAATTTACCTACATTTAGCCTTATTTCAATCTATAAATTTAGCTATATTTCAGTCAATAAATGAAGTTATATTTCAATAAATAATTTAGCTATATTTCAATCTATTAAGTTATAAATTTAGCCTTATTTCAATCTATTAATTTATAAATTTAGCCTTATTTCAATCAGTAAATTTAGCTATATTCATCTAATAAATGTTCTGATTTTCAGCAACTCTTGTTGGAGACCAGTCTTCAGAATCACAGAGTGACAAGTTCACTGGAGTATGCCCTTGTACGTATCACATCATGTCACAGATATGTTTTCGTACTGCATATTAATTAAAGGCACACATCATGTTTGAGATATATTTCACACTGCTTTTATCACATTTTATTTAAGCCACATAATAATTATCATGTTTAAGATGTATCTGCATACCCATGTTAATTAATAGTTTCAGATATATTTCACAGGGTAATACCGGTATGTATCACACTTTTATTAAAGGCACATAATCGTCACGAGCGACTGATCAGTAGATCTTTCGCACAACAGGGGGCATCTGTAGCCGAGTGGTTAGTCTTTTATTTGAAATCACTTACCCCTCATGGGACCAGGAATCTTTATGTGAGAAAGTTATCCAGCTGGCTTACGGATCGCCGGTGGTTCTACCCAGGTGCCCACACATGCACAAAAATTGCCCAGAGAGGCACCTGCGGTCTTTCTACACCAATGGAAGCTGGAAAGTTGCCATATGACCATAGCTGTTGGTGCGACTATAAACTCTAATTCAGTCATCTGCACAACTAACACTGACTGACCTTGAAGTGGAGGAATCTCACAGTTGTTTGTATGCCCTTAAAGGGACACTGTCCGTAACTTTTAGCTTATAAAACACACAATAATTATGTTCGCAAACATTACACACTAAACATTATTGAATATTTACTAATCAAAAGCAAGATTGTTTAACGAAATTCAATCGCGTTACAAAAAAAAGTAAATCCGCTTTGTGCGTTTGAACTCACAGCCCAAACTAAAATTACACTCACAGTAATAATAGTGTGCGTGAGCGTAAAGTGGTCGATCACGCTCCCGTCTGAGCTAAGCGGGCTATACATATTTCGCAATACATACTGCGGTGAAAACCTAATGCGCTAATGGAAGTCACGTGATCGCAGAAAAGGTAAATATTGTGGGTCCCACTTTATTTACATATAATAATTAAATCTTTTTTTTTTTCAAACTCACGAATGTATTCCTACATACTTCTTAGGGTCTATCCTCATGTTTTCATGTATACATTTCACTGAATAAAAGTCAGCCAGTTATTTGGTTATGCTCAATATCTGCTTACTTACGGACAGTGTCCCTTTAAAATATTTCAAATTTCCAATTTAATTTATAACGAAAGTTTAACAGCTTCAGTTAATATAATAAAACAGCTACTTAATTCCTTTGGAGTCACTGGATTAGAAAGAAATATTATTGGGAATGACTACCTACCCTTGAGAGTATTATTGCACTCGGTGACTCATGCAATAGTACCCTTCTCGGGTCAGTAGTCACTCCCTCTAATAAATAGTTCCAACCATTGACTTCTAAGGAATTAAATAGTTGTATAATTATAGTGTATAATTATAGTGTATGCATTATTATATTGGATTATACTTTTAAACATTTATTAAATTTTGTTTTGTACTTTATGCCAGATATGTGTGACCTTGCTGCGCCAGCTGGGGTTACTGACTCGACTTCTGATATCTCTCCAACCATTGCCTCTGAAACTTGTGCCCAATAAAGTAAGTATAAAAAAATACACGTCTGAAATGAGAAACATGTTAAACTGATGGAAAGCACAGGATGAAATGAAGCAATGATACCATCCTGAAAGTTTTGCACATTTTTAGCTCGACTATTCGAACAATAAGAGATCTTATGTAATCACCCCGGGGTCAGCGTCGGCGTCCCACATCAAGGTTTGCGTGTAAGCTGTGTTTACAAGTCTATATCTCTTACATTTCTTATCCTAGCACAACCAAATTTGGCCATGGGCTTCCTTATAGCATTATCTTAAGGGCTGCATAAAAGAAATTTTGGTTCCTGTGGGCTCCCATGGAACCCAAATTATGATAGCCCATAAAATGTGTCCCATTTCACATCAAATTTTGCGTGTAAGCTGTGTTTACAAGTCTATATCTCTTACAATTCTTACCCTAGCACAACCAAATTTGGCCATTAGCTTCCTTATAGCATTATCTTAAGGGCTGCTTAAGTAATTTTGGTTCCTGTAACCCCAGGGCTCCCATGGAACCCAAATTCTGATAGCCCTTAAAATGTGTCTGTTTCACATCAAATTTTGCATGTAAGCTGTGTTTACAGGTCTATATCTCTTACATTTCTTGTCCTAGCTGAACTAAATGTTGGAATTGGTTTCCTTATAGTATGTTGTAAAGGGTTTAATAAGTAATTTTGTCTTCTGCAAATTCTGGGCTCCCATGGAACCCAAATTGTGATGGCCCATAAAATGTGCAATAAAGGCAGATCTAGGTTTGCATGTAAGCATGTATATATATATAATTTTGGTTTGGGATTTACTATAGCATTATGCATCTTATTCATACTTCACTCATATTGTGGCATGGGCTCCCTCCTACCCACCCACCCACCTCCACACCTTTTTTTTTTCTTCATATTTCTGTGTTGTTTTAGTCAATTCTTACACATATGTTACCCACTTCAATTCTTAAACATCAGAGATCAGCAGAGCTTATGCCGTGGTGCGGCGTCCGTCGTCCGTCTGTCCGTCCGTCTGTCTGTCCGTTAACTTTTATTTGTAGCGACTACTCCTCTGAAACTAATGGATGGATATTCATAAAACTTTACAGAAATGTTGCCCATGAAGTCTAGTTGATCCTAGCAAAAATTCATGTTGATGTGAAATCCAAGATGGCCGCCAAAGCTAAAAATAGATTTTTTAAATTCAAGTTTGTAGCGACTACTTCTTGAAAACTATAAGTGATATTGATATGGAACTTTTTCTAAAATGATCAGCATGACATGATGTTGGTCCTTATCAAAAATCGTTTTGATTCGACGTTAAACGTGGCTGCCCGGCCATCTTTGTTTACATAGAGTTATATAGTAAAAACTTGTAGCGACTACTCCTCTGAAACTACTTGACGGATTTTCATGAAACTTCACAGAAATGTTGCTCTTGATGTCTAATTGATCCTAGCAAAATTTCAGGTCGGCCGGAAATTCAAGATGGCCGCCATGGCTAAAAATAGATTTTCAAAATACAAGTTTGTAGCTACTACTTCTTGAAAACTATAAGT
Source organism: Cyrtodaria siliqua (assembly GCA_037043455.1). Taxonomy (NCBI): domain Eukaryota; kingdom Metazoa; phylum Mollusca; class Bivalvia; order Adapedonta; family Hiatellidae; genus Cyrtodaria; species Cyrtodaria siliqua. The sequence continues at coordinate 116,954 of JAWPHD010001358.1, forward strand.
GATATTGATATGGGACTTTTTCTAAAATGATCAGCATGACATGATGGTTATCCGAGTCGAACATTATTTTGATTCGACATTAAACATGGCTGCCAGTGGCCATCTTTGTTTACATAGAGTTATATAATGAAAACTTGTAGCGACTACTCCTCTGAAACTACTTGATGGATTTTCATGAAACTTCACAGAAATGTTGCTCTTGATGTCTAATTGATCCTAGCAAAATTTCAGGTCGGCCGGAAATTCATGATGGCCGCCATGGCTAAAAATAGATTTTCAAAATGCAAGTTTGTAGCGACTACTTCTTGAAAACTATAAGTGATATCGATATGGGACTTTTTCTAAAATGATCAGCATTACATGATGTTGGTCCTTGTCAAAAATCATTTTGATTAGATGTTAAACATGGCTGTCAGCGGCCATCTTTGTTTACATAGAATTATATAATGAAAACTTGTAGCGAGTACTCCTCTGAAACTACTTGACGGATTTTCATGAACTTCACAGGAATGTTGCTCTTGATGTCTAATTGATCCTAGCAAAATATCAGGTCGGCCGGAAATTCAAGATGGCCGCCACGGCTAAAAATATATTTTCAAAAAACAAGTTTGTAGCGACTACTTCCTGAAATCAAAATCAATCAGTAGAGCTTCAAGGTCATTGACCTCTTGTTTTTTACATATTTCTGTGTTTTTTGGTCAATTCTTACACATAGCTTCTCATGTTAAGATATAAGACCCATGCTTACAACAATGTACATCATTTAAATATGGATTAAATTGTCCCACAGGACAATGGATACAAATATAATACTCATGATTTTTAAAAGTTTAGAGTATTTGTCGTAAGTTGGTGAGTGATTATACTCACAGTTTTAAAAACTGAGGGTAGCTGTAAAAAAAGTATTGCGTAAAATACTCAAATACTACGCTTATCATTCTAAAGTTTGATTAAATTGTGGCAATTCTTAGTAAAAAAGTGAATAAAGAGTTTACTGTTGCTACATTTTCTAGGAATCGCAAGAAAAACAAAAGAAACAAGGCAGTGAACAAAAGCCAAAGAAATTAAAAGAAACAGAAAAACATAAACCAGATAAATCAAATAATAAAAAGAGTATTCCTAAATCTAAAAATCAAAAATCTAAAAAGGAAAACATCAAGTCTAAGAGAAAAACTGAAGAAAACTGTGAACAGAGAAATGACGAAAAGTTGAAAGGAAAAAAAAGTTCAAGAACTTGTGCTAAAAGACTGTCTAAAGATGCATATAAGGATGATGATAAGGATGATGATAACGATGATAGTGGTGATGAACTTTACAAACCCATAATGGATGATGACAAACTCAGTTGCGGGGAGATATTAGACGAAGGTGACCAATCAGGAAAGAAAAGGGCAAAAGTGGACAAAATGAAGGGGAAAAGGAAGGCGGTCACGGAAAAAGATGTGGGAGAGTATGGACCTGTATTTTATTTAGGGTAGCTAGATCTCTTTCTTTGTGTTGCACTTTTTGTCGAGCTTGTTTACGGATCTCGACTTAGCGATCAAAATGTCGTCTGTGTGTCAGTCCAGCTGGCCGATGTTTGTTTGTCTGACTTTCATTTGTTGATATCTTCCTCATTACTTGCAGGATTTGTTCGAAACTTCACCAGAATGTTCCGTATATGCATCTGACATCATCATGCACACATTTTGGTTACTGTGACCTACTTTTGACGAAATATAGGTCACATCCAGTTGCCGTTAACGACATGCATATCTTGCTCCTTTCTTGCAGGATTTTCACTGAACTCTGCCAGAATGTTCCTTATATGCATCTAACGTCATTTGCAAAACTTCGGGTTACTGCGAGCTACTTAAGACTAAATAAAGGTCAAGTCCGGTCTCCGCTATGACATGCATTCCCCATTGATAATGACATAAATTAAATATTATAAATTAAATATTAATTATGTAAGGAACGAATATCTCATGGGATACACATTGGTGTTGGTCTAATCAAAAATCTTGACTACTTCACTGTTGGGCTTGGCATGCAGACCGTGGCCTTATAGTTTAAAGGAAAACCTTTAATTCAAAGAATACATTAAAAAAAAACATCTGGTTTAACAGTTAAATTGTCACAGATAAACTTTAATTTATTTTTTATGACCCACCACCGAATGGTGAGGGGGCATATAGAGTTAGCCTTGTCCGTCTGAGTGCCCGTCTCGAAATTGTTTGTGTCTAGGATGCCTTTCTATGATGTCAAGATGTGCATATCGATTCAGCATCAAAATCGACATGTATTACTTGAGTTACGGCACTTTTTCGTTAAATTTTACGTTAAAATACCTTGTGTGTCTATCTCTTCCCATAGTTTTCAACTGATTGTTTCGAAACTTTACAGGATGCTTATCTATGATGTCACAACATGCATATTGATCCACCTTGTATTAGCCCTTTTTTTTTTTAAATTTTACTTTTTCTGCTGACTACTCCTCTGAAACTACTGGATGGATTTTCATGAAACTTTACAGGAATGTTGCCCATGATGTTTAGTTGATCCTAGCAAAAATTCATCAAAGCTAAAAACAGATTTTAAAAAGCAAGTTGGTAGCGACTACTTCTTGAAAACTATAAGTGATATTGATATGGGACTTTTTTCTAAAATGATCAGCATGACGTGACAGTTTGATTCAACGTTAAACATGGCTGCCAGCGGCCATCTTTGTTTACATAGAGTTATAAAATAAAAGGTTTTAGTGACTACTCCTCCGAAACTACTTGACTGATTTTCATGAAACTTCACAGGAACGTTGCTCTTGATGTCTAATTGATCCTAGCAAAATTTCAGGTTGTCCGGAAATTCAAGGTGGCCGCCATGGCTAAAAATAGATTTTTAAAAAACAAGTTTGTAGCGACTACTTCTTGAAAACCATAAGTGATATTTTTTAAAATGACTTTTTCTAAAATGATCAGCATGGCATGATGTTGGTCCTTGTCAAAAATCGTTTTGATTCGACGTTAAACAAGGCTGCCCGGCCATCTTTGTTTACATACAGGATGTTGCTCCTGATGTCTAATTGATCCTAGAAAATTCCAGGTCGGCCGGAAATTCAAGATTGCTAAAAAGTAAATTTAAAAAAAAAAGGTTTGTAGCGACTACTTCTTGAAAACTCTAAGTGATATTGATATGGGAATGTTTCTAAAATTATCAGCATGGCATGATTTTGATCATTGTCGAAAATTATTTGATTCGACATTAAACATGCCCACTAGTGGCCATCTCTGTTTACATAGAGTTATATAATAAAAACTTGTAGCGCCTATTCCTCTGAAACTACTTGAAACTTTACATGAAATGTTGCTCTTGAAGTCTAGTTGAACCTAGCAAAATTTCAGGAAGGCCGGAAATTCAAGATGGCCACGACAGCTAAAAATAGACTTTTAAAAAACAAGTTTGTAGCGACTCCTTCTTGAAAACTATAAGTGATATTGATAAGGGACTTTCTCTAAAATGATCAGAATGATATGGTGGTGGTCCTTGTTGAAAATCATTTTGATTGGAAATTAAACATGGCTGCCCGACCATCTTTGTTTACATAGACTTACATAGCAAAAACTTGTAGCGACTACTCCTCTAAAACTACTTGACAGATTTTCATGAAGCTTCACAGGAATGTTGCTCTTGATGTGTAGTTGATCATAGCAAAATTTCAGGTTGGCCAGAAATTCAAGATGGCCGCCACGGCTAAAAATAGATTTTTTTAAAAAAAGATTGTAGCGACTAATTTTTGAAAGCTATAAGTTGATATGGTACTTTTTCTAAAATGATCAGCATGACATGATATTGGTCATTGTTGAAAATTATTTTGATTCAACATTTACCACGATTGCCAGCGGCCATCTGTGTTTACATAGCGTTATATATATCAAAACTTGTAACGACTACTCTGAAACTACATGACAGATTTTCACGAAACTTCACAGGAATGCTGATCTAGCTAACAAAACCTATCAGTAGAGCTTCAAGGTCATTGACCTCTTGTTAAATTCCTAAATAAAATATTTAATTGTTTACAACTCTGCACTCTACATTTTGATATAAATTCCTTGTAGCATGTGTATTCCAGGAAAATATTTAATTATACCCCGGCTTTTACAAAGTGAGGTAGGGGGCTATATAGGAATCACAATGTCCGTAATGTCCCACAATGCCCGGTAATGTCCCGTAATATCCTGTCTCGTCCTGTCCTGTTACATAACACACATTTCTAATGTTTGTAATGAATTGTTCCAAAACTACTTATACACCAAACAACTGATGATCTTATGTCCCTCTACATTACACATTGTGGATTGTCTATTTTGCTTCAAAATTATGGCCCTTTGTTTCACTTAGAATTTTCCACTCTGATATTTTATAAAGAACTTCATGTGACTTTCACTTCAAAGATTTTGATGGATTGTTATTACACTTGGCATACAGTTCACACATGATGATGGTAAGGTGTGTTTCTGCATTAAAGGTTTTCAATTTTGCATTTTTGTGCAGAATTATGATGCTTTGTTTTACTTAGAATTTAAGATATATTAGAGTATCACAAAAGAGGTGGTATTCATCAATGATAGTTCTAGTTTGATATTTGTTTCCTGCATATTTGCGTCATTTCTACCGTCCCATATCACTACCAGCACATTGTACTTTTGATACGTTTGTACCAGGTCTGACAATGACTTTGAAGAAGAAACCGCAGTCAGGACGGCAGACCTCAGAAGGAAGTCGCCAATGTCTAGAAACAAGGAAGTCTTGTCATCGGACTCGGAAGAGTCACTCACAGACTCCAAGTCATCTTCAGGTATGCACCGATATAAATTCAAAACAATTTTATTTCTAATGCCCAAAAACCTGTTCTATGTGTCAAATGTTTGTTGGAAAAAGATGTGTTGATTGTTTAGCAAAAAAACATTTAAAGTTCTCCAGCCATGTTTTGATTCATGAACATGTTTATGTTTATTTAAATCGAAATCAATACGCAACAATAAATATTTACAATTCACACATTGCAATATCTGTGAAAAGCGAGAACAAGATTTTATTTGATGATGTAGAAAACTTTGAACAGGTAAATTAATCCACAGGTAAATGTATTTATCAATTATCTGGCAATAGTTGTGCAGCTATACAATTCAGATTTACCTCATTTCCCCTTGCAATCACACAGTGGTAAAAGTAGTATACACATCATGCAAATAATACTTATTTTTACATACATACAACTTCTAGCGGTTCTAAATATATGTTTCTCTCCGGGACTATCAAGAAATGTTCATATGATTGATGTTTACGTGTTAAATTTGTTAATTGATACTACAAAAAGGGTGGCCATTCGCCTTTAATACTGTCAGTTCTTCTAAGTAATTGAGATTGATCAAATTGTGTTTTTGCCAATGTTTGCATATTCAGATATTTTCATTTCTGTATCTTCCAGAATGATTTCAATGTGTATCAAACTTATATACAAAATGAATAATCTCAATTTATAGAGTAACATTTTTTTTAATTTTGGAGGCTAAAGTCGATTTGGATCAGCCTCTGTTGAAAAATAATATGAAATATGCCTCACCTTGATCAAGGAAGTAATATTTGTATACTATTTTGTTCTGATTTTTTTTAGGCATAAATGAATGGATTGAAGTTTATTTGGAAAAAGAACAAAAATGGATTTGTAAGTTATGATTTTACTCTTCATGTAAAAATTATTACTTTTCTAGAAAAAAATATGTTTTCTGCAACAATATATATTGTGTAGAAGGAAGTGAAACTAGAGACACATGTGTAACTTTTCCAGCGACTGTGACGGCAGTATTTATGTTTTGCATTTAGGTCACTGTCAGAAACAGTGTGCACCAAAGACTTCACACTTTGGTTAAATAGATGCATCTTGGGTAGTACAAATAAACGTGAAATAGCAAAAGCTGGTGTACTGACCTTGATTCTGCAGACAAAGGGCAATTTCTTTACTAATTTTTGCGCTAAAGTTTTGCGTTTGGGTCTCTTTCTTCGACAGGCCTTGTGAGGTCAAGGCCTTTGTGTGATTAATTCATGATGTGTTCTGTGTTACTACAGGTTTTGATATGAATGGAATAGCAAATAAGCCATACGATATAGAGCAGCATGTGACACAGCCCATCTGTTATGTGATTGGAGTAGACAATGGTGAGTTGCAGTTAGTTAAAATAGTTTTATTTTGTATAATCATTGGCACAATATTAAAAACCATTCTCAGGTTGGAAGATATAAGATAATGCTGAGTTGCAATGAGTTGAAATAATTTTGTTTTGTATAATCATTACCACATTATTTAGAGCCACTCCCAGGCATAGATAATGGTTCAGATAATTAAATCATTGTGTAATACCTGGGACCAATCAGCTCATTATGTAGAGCTGCTCCTATAGAGAGAGGAAGAGGAAGAGAAATCCAAATCTGCTTGTACTATGGAATTGATTCCTCTTTTCTTTCAGTTGCTGTCTAATTTTGTTGTTCTTGCTCTGTGTATTCTGGTACATGGTTGGTTGTGCGAATGGTGTTTTTCATCATTTTCAGCATATTTTAGGCCATGTATGACAGTAAATTTTTTCGTGGCCTCAGACCACCCACTTTTTCCTGGGTACAACCAGTACTGTATACCTCCCGCCATCTGTCAATCAACACTTTTACACAAGTCGAACTCCCAGTGGGATTCAGACCCATATAAATATACTCTAGTTGTTTTATCCAACTGTAAAAGACCAGCAGGTATCATCAACAGTAGGGCCTATGTCTAAGACTCATTCATTCATTGTTGGGTCAATTCTCAGTTTATTCACTTCTTTGTCTAGTTGGTTCTGAAAAATGGTTGAATATGTACTTTAAATATTCAAGTTTAATGAAATGTTCATCCTAACCTCATATACATATTTGAAATCACCTAAAAGAATACCAGTTTGAATAAAGTCATATTTAATTTATTCCTTTAAACATCTAGTAAAATGTCCATTTTGAATAATATTAGTTGAAAGTTATATTTGCTGTTACCTTGTGATAACTTCATCATGGTACTTCAGTTTCCTACCACTGTGACATCTGAGTACCACAATGACACTGCCATCTGCCACATGAAGAGTGGGATTGTTATGGATGGCGGGAGGTATACAGTATGGGTTCTACCCAGGAAAAATGGGGTGGTCTGCCTTTGCCACAAAATAGTGGACCATCATATAAGGCCTAACATGTGCTAAATATCACGTGAAACATGATTCAAACAAACAAATGAGGAAGCTATCCAGCTGGCTTGCGGAACGTCGGTGGTTCTACCCTGGTGCCCGCCCGTGCACGAAAATTGCCCGGAGGGGCACCTGGGGTCTTCCTCCACCAATGGAAGCTGGAAAGTCGCCATATGACCTTAGCTGTTGGTGCGACTATAAAATCCAATTCAATTCAATTCAAACAAACAAACAAACACATCCAGAATGATTTTTGTACGTTGTGTAGCTTGTTTTGTAATCAAATAATAAAATAAATCAATTTTATACTTGACCTCTTGTTGATACTTTAGATGGATTTATCAAAGATGTGACGGCCAGATATGCCAGTCAGTGGTTGACACACACGCGCAAATTACGTGTGGATGCAGACTGGTGGGCGGAGACCCTATCACCGTACGCATGTACAGACAAACGAAGGGATAAAGCAGAAAACGGAGACCTACAGGGCCATTTGTTGCAGCGTCCAATGCCTACAACTGTGTCTGCATTTAAAAACCACCCATTGTAAGTTTTATGGCACTTGTTTTCCAGGCCAAGGGCCAGCAGAGCTTATGGGATGGCGAGTTGTCCGTCGTCAGTCGTCTGTTAACTTTTACATTGTTAAGATGATAGGGCCTTCATTTTCCATCCAATCTTTACCAGACTTAAACAGATTGTTACTATCAATGAAAGCTTGGACAAGTTCTTAAACCAGCCAGATTAGTTCAGTAACAGCAGAGTTATGGTCCTTGATTTAGTTAAAATTACTATATTTTGCCTTGTTAAGATGATAGGGCCTTCATTTTTCATCTGATTTTTACCAAACTTTACCAGATTGTTAATATCAATGAAAGCTCAGACAAGTTCGAAAACCAGCCAGAGTGGACTATTTGCACTTGAGTTATGGCCCTTGATTTTTTGAAATATGTTATATTTTGGCCTCATTTAGATGAAAGGGACTTCATTTGGTCGGATTTCAGTGAACTTCGCAGGGATGATCAGTACCAAGCCTAGTCGTTCATGTCGTCACCTTGTTCCGGTTGAGTGATTTTTGGGGGAGGTTTGGCACTTTAAAGGTTTTAATACACACTTTTGTCCGGACTAGTTCTCCTTAATCCCTGGTCGGATGTCAACGAAACTTTGCAGAGATGATAAGTACCAAGCCTAGTTATGCATATCATCAATGTGTTCCGGTTGAATGATTTTTGGCAGAGTTATGGCCCTTTAAAGGTTTTAGTACACAGACTTTGTCCGGACTAGTTGTCCTTAACCCCTTGCTGGATTTCAACGAAACTTTGCAGAGATGATCAGTTCCAAGCCTAGTTGTGCATATTATCGCCATGTTCCAGTTGAATGATTTTTTGCAGAGTTATGGCCCTTTAAAGGCTTAAATACACAAACTTTGTCCGGACTAGTTCTCCTGAACCCTTGACCGGATTTAAAAAAAACTTTGCAGGGATGATCTGTACAAAGCCTAGTTATGCATATCATCGCCGTCTTCCGGTTGATTGATTTTTGGCAAAGTTATGGCCCTTTAAAGGAAGGTTTGAATACACAAACATTTTCCTCGGATTTCAACGAAACTGTACCAAGCCTAGTTGCGCATATCATCGCTGTTTTCTGGTTGAATGATTTTTGGCAGAGTTAATGGCCCTTTAAAGATTTAGTACATAAACTTTGTCCGGACTAGTTCCCCTGATCCCCTGGCCAGATTTTAACGAAACTTGGCAAGGGTGGTCTGTACCAAGCCTAGTTGCGCATATCTTCGCCGTGTTTCGGTTAAGTAATTTTGGGCGGAGTTATGGCCCTTTAAAGGTTTAATACACAAAATTTGTCCGAACTTGGCAAGGATGTTCATTACCAAGCCTAGTTGCACATATTATCTTTGTGTTCCACGTGAATGATTTTTTTGCAGATTTATGGCCTTTTCCCAAGTGGGGGACACCTATGTTTTTACTAAAAACAACCTCTAGTTAATGTTTAGCTATTATACCAAGTTTATGCAAATCATGACCCTGGGGTCAAATTTGTCCCTGCCCCGGGGTCACAGTTATATTAGAAAATCATTAAAATCCTTATTAAACTACAAGAGCTTCAGTTGAAATAATTTGAAAGTAGTATTACCTTATGGTCCAATACACGTTTGTTCAAATGACTCTTGTGTGAAGTTGGCCCCTCACAGATTTACATAGACTTACATAGGAAATGCTTCAAAAAATCTTCTCTAAAAACTACAAAATATATATAATATTAATTTCTAAATGTCATAGCTTATGGTCCTCTACCAAGTCTGGTCAAATGGTGGCTCTGGAATCAAATTTAGTCCTGCCCCAGGATTGACCTATATCCATAGAGTTATAATTAGAGGGAGAAGAAACTGCAAGAGCTAGGGTCCAAATAAATTGCATGAAGGTTACAGTCCTCTACCAGATTTATTCATATGGTGAATTTGGGGTCAGATTTGGCCCTGACCCCTGGGCAGGGTCATAATTTTACATAGAGTTATATAGGAAAATCTTTAAAAAAGTCTTGTCGAACTACTTAAGCTTAAGTTCTTATAGTTTGTATTTAGCATATGTTTATAAGCTTCAACTTGTGACCATGAGGTCAAATATGGTTCACAGTTGGACATAGAGTCTTATAAGAAAAAGGGTTGGTCATACTCCTGGAATAGGCTAGTCAACATAAGACAGATATCTATTGTACTTTAGAAGTTTTTTATTTGCTACCAGTAAGCTTAATTTGATTTGACATTTTGATAGGTTGACTGTAACTTTCCATCTAGTGCACAACCTTCCAATTTAAGATAGAAATGTGATAAATTGATAAAAGTGTTAATAGTTTGACTAACTGTATTTTTCCATTCTAGTGCATGACCGTTCCTGAGCGGAAAATGTGATAAAAAAACTGTGAACTATGCAAAATTAAATGGAAAAATATGTTTTTAAAGCCAGTTGATGCTTAATTTTGTTATACGCCCATCCTAAGACGGGACGTATTATGTTGTGGCACTGTCTGTTAAGTTTTGCGATGTCCAATCTCTAACTCACACAAATATTATCCAATCATTATGAAACTTGTAAATAATGTTTATTGGCATATTATCTCGGTCAAGTTCGAAAACCAGCCCAATCGCCCCAGTAACAACGGAGTTATGGCCCTTTAATTATTGAAAATTGACAATTTTGCGCTGTCTGCTCTCTAACTTGAACAAATAATATCCAATCCTTATAAAACTTGGAAATATTATTTATGGGCATAATATCTCGGTCAAGTTCAAGAACCAGCCCAATCGGCCCGGTAACAACGGAGTTGTGGCCCTTTAGTTATTGAAAATTGACAATTTGGCGATGTCCGCTCTCTAACAAATATTATCCAATCCTTATGAAACTTGGAAATAATGTTTATGGGCATAATATCATGGTCAAGTTGGAAAATCAGCCCAATCGCCCCGGTAACAACGGGGTAATGGTCCTTTAATTATTGAAAATTGACAATTTGGCAATGTCCGCTCTAACTCGAACAAATATTATCCAATCCTTATAAAATTTGGAAATAATGTTTATGGACATAATATCTCGGTCAAGTTCGAAAATCAGCACAATCACTCCAGTTACAATGGAGTCATAGTCCTTTAATTATTGAAAATTGACAATTTTAACGATGTCCGCTAAATAACTTGAGTATTTGTTGTTCAATCTTTATGAAACTTTGGAATAATGTTTATTGGCATAATATCTAGATCAAGTTCGGAAACAAGCCAGATCGTCCCGGTAACACATTTTGATGATGTCCACTCAATAACTTGAATATTTGTTTTTTAATCTTGATGAAACTCGGTCAAGTTTGAAAACCAGTCTAATAGCCCTGGTAACAACGAAGTTCGTATTATGTTGCGGCATTGTCTGTCCATCTGTCTGTCCATCCTAGCATTAACTTTTGCGATGTCCGCTATGAGAAGATACAACGCTGATACTAACACCTCTGTTACAAAGATCATTTTGGCTCATTTTTAACTCTACTGACCAAGGGCCAGCAGAGCTTATGGGATGGCGAGTTGTCCGTCGTCCGTCTGTCCGTTAACTTTTACCTCGTTAAGACGATAGGGCCTTCAATTTTCATCCGGTCTTTACCAAACTTTACCAGATTGTTAATATCAATGAAAGCTCGGACAAGTTCGAAAACCAGCCAGATCGAAACAATAACAGCGCAGTTATGGCCCTTGATTTTGTTAAAAATGCTATATTTTGCCTCGTTAAGACAATAGGGCCTTCATTTTTCATCCGGTCTTTACCAAACGTTAAGAGATTGTTAATATCAATGAAAGCTAGGGCAAGTTCGAAAACCAGCTAAATCGGACCAGGACCACAAGAGTTTTGTGCCCTTGAATTATTGAAATATGCCATTTTCAGCCTTGTGAACACTCTAGCGCCTTCATTTTGTATTCAATCTTTCTCAAACTTGGCCAGATTGTTGATGTCAATGAAAGCTCTAAAGAGTTTGAGAGCCAGCCAGATCAAACCAGTAACACCGGAGTTATGGCCCTTTTTCAATATTTGGTAATGTACAATGCAAACTCAAGGGGTCAAGGGTTCAAATCTCACTGGAGGCTTTTTTTTTCTTTTTTTTCATAGGAAACATTGGTTGATGGGTTCATTATGAGAGCTTATTGTTATCACGTCGGCGTCGGCGTCCCACATCAAGGTTTGCATGTAAGCTGTGTTTACAAGTGTATATCTCTTACATTTCTTATCCTAGCACAACCAAATTTGGCCATGGGCTTCCTTATAGCATTATCTTAATGGCTGCTTAAGCATTTTGGTTCCTGTGACCCATGGTCATACCAATTAAATTATTTATTTATTTTTTTCCCCCCTTAAATTATGTTTTGAATTGTTGTTTTTTTTGTTTTTTTAAATTGTATTTTAATTTATTTATTTTTTTCTCATAATAAACCTTGGTTCTTTTTTCGCAATATATCGCAATACATTTTTTGGATGCAATACCCAGCATTCCTTTTTATTAACAAGTATGCTTTGTTATGTTGTTTTTTTCGTGTCTTTCTCATTATCAGGTATGCAATGTTACATTGGTCATCGTATCTTTCTTATTAACAGGTATGCCTTGAAGCGACACCTGCTGAAGTTTGAGGCTCTATACCCAGACACTGCAGTGCCACAGGGGTACATTAGGGGAGAACCTGTGTATGCCAGGGAGTGTGTACATACAGTAAGTATGGCTGGGGTACATTAGGGGAGAACCTGTGTATGCCAGGGAATGTGTACATATGTAGTAAGTATGTCTGGGGTACATTAGGGGAGAACATGTGTATGCCAATGAGTGTGTACATATGTAGTATGTATGGCTGGGGTATATTAGGGGAGAACCTGTGTATGCCAGGGAGTGTGTACATATGTAGTAAGTATGTCTGGGGTACATTAGGGGAGAACATGTGTATGCCAGTGAGTGTGTACATATGTAGTACATATGGCTGGGGTACATTAGGGGAGAACCTGTGTATGCAGTGTGTACATAAAGTAAGTTTGGCTGGGGTACATTAGGGGAGAGCCTGTGTATGCCATGGAGTGTGTACATACAGTAAGTATGGCTGGGGTACATTAGGGGAGAACCTGTGTATGCCAGGGGTGTGTACATACAGTATGTTTGTCTGGGGTACATTAGGGGAGAACCTGTGTATGCCAGGGAGTGTGTACATACTGTAAGTATGGCTGGGGTACATTATGGGAGAACCTGTGTATGCCAGGGAGTGTGTACATACAGTAAGTATGGCTGGGGTACATAATGGGAGAACCTGTGTATGCCAGGGAGTGTGTATATACAGTACGTATGGCTGGGGTACATTATGGGAGAACCTGTGTATGCCAGGGAGTATGTTCATACAGTAAGTATGGCTGGGGTACATTAGGGGAGAACCTGTGTATGCCAGGGGGATGTACATATAGTAAATATGGCTGGGGTACATTGGAGGCCAGGGAGTGTGTACATACAGTAAGTATGGCTGGGGTACATTGGGGGAGAACCTGTGTATGTCAGGGAGTGTGTACATACAGTAAGTATGACTGGGGTACATTAGGGGAAAATCTGTGAATGCCAGGGGGATGTACATATAGTAAATATGGCTGGTGTACATTAGGGGAGAACATGTGTATCCCAGTGAGTGTGTACATATGTAGTATGTATGGCTGGGGTACATTAGGGGAGAACCTGTGTATGCAGTGTGTACATAAAGAAAGTATGGCTGGGGTACATTAGGGGAGAACCTGTGTGTGCCAGGGAGTGTGTACATACAGTAAGTAAGGCTGGGGTACATTAGGGGAGAACCTGTGTATGCCAGTGAGTGTGTACATACAGTAAGTATGGCTGGGGTACATTAGGGGAGAACCTGTATATGCCAGGGGGATGTACATATAGTAAATATGGCTGGGGTACATTAGTGGAGAACATGTGTATGCCAGTGAGTGTGTACATATGTAGTATGTATGGCTGGGGTACATTAGGGGAGAACCTGTGTATGCAGTGTGTACATAAAGTAAGTATGGCTGGGGTACATTAGGGGAGAACCTGTGTATGCAGTGTGTACATAAAGTAAGTATGGCTGGGGTACATTAGAGGAGAACCTGTGTATGCCAGTGAGTGTGTACATACAGTAAGTATGGCTGGGGTACATTAGGGGAGAACCTGTGTATGCCAGTGAGTGTGTACATACATTAAGTATGGCTGGGGTACATTAGGGTAGAACCTGTGTATGCCAGTGAGGTGTACATACAGTAAGTATGGCTGGGGTACATTAGGGGAGAACCTGTGTATGCCAGGGTGTGTGTACATATGTAGTAAGTATGGCTGGGGTACATTAGGGGAGAACCTGTATATGCCAGAGAGTGTGAACATACAGTATGTTTGTCTGGGGGTACATTAGGGGAGAACCTGTGTATGCCAGGGAGTGTGTACATACAGTAAGTATGGCTGGGGTATATAAGGGGGAGAACCTGTGTCTGCCAGGGAGTGTGTACATACAGTTAGTATGGCTGGGGTACACTGTATATGCCAGGGAGTTGTGTATGCCAGGGATTGTGTACATACATTAAGTATGGCTGGGGTACATTAGGGGAGAACCTGTGTATGCCAGTGAGTGTGTACATATAGTAAGTATGGCTGGGGTACATTAGGGGAGAACCTGTGTATGCCAGTGTGTGTGTACATATGTAGTAAGTATGCCTGGGGTACATTAGGGGAGAACCTGTATATGCCAGAGAGTGTGTACATACAGTATGTTTGTCTGGGGGTACATTAGGGGAGAACCTGTGTATGCCAGGGAGTGTGTACATACAGTAAGTATGGCTGGGGTACATTAGGGGAGAACCTGTGTATGCCAGGGTGTGTGTACATATGTAGTAAGTATGGCTGGGGTACATTAGGAGAGAACCTGTATATGCCAGAGAGTGTGTACATACAGTATGTTTGTCTGGGGGTACATTAGGGGAGAACCTGTGTATGCCAGGGAGTGTGTACATACAGTAAGTATGGCTGGGGTATATTAGGGGGAGAACCTGTGTATGCAGTGTGTACATAAAGTAAGTATGGCTGTGGTACATTAGGGGAGAACAGTAAGTATGGCTGGGGTACATTAGGGGAGAACCTGTATATGCCAGAGAGTGTGTACATACAGTATGTTTGTCTGGGGGTACATTAGGGGAGAACCTGTGTATGGCAGGGAGTGTGTACATACAGTAAGTATGGCTGGGGTATATTTGGGGGAGAACCTGTGTATGCAGTGTGTACATAAAGTAAGTATGGCTGGGGTACATTAGGGGAGAACCTGTGTATGCCAGGGAGTGTGTACATACAGTAAGTATGTGTGGGGTATATTAGGGGAGAACCTGTGTATGCCAGGGGGATGTACATATAGTAAATATGGCTGGGGTACATTGGGGGAGAACCTGTGTATGCCAGGGAGTGTGTACATACAGTAAGTATGGCTGGGGTACAATGGGGGAGAACCTGTGTATGCCAGGGAGTGTGTACATACAGTAAGTGCAGTAGGAGAGAACCTGTTTGTACATACAGTAAGTATGTGTGGGGTACATTAGGGAAGTACCTGTGTATGCCAGGGGTGTGTACATTCACCCTTTTGCCATTATCAAATCTCGCTCTCGTTTTTCGCGAGATTTCGAGTTCGGGGTGTCTCAACACTAACTCTGTATAGTGAATATACAGTGTTTATTTGTTTTAGATAAATTTTAGAACGTATCATGCAAAAATAGCGTGCGAGTGCTGTTTCTAGGTTTGTTAGTAATATAAACTGTCAGACTATTGACCTTTTCTGGGTAAAATGGCTTTTTTATTGCCATTATAATGATACCTTGAAACTGAAAGTAGATATAGAAGTGCGCCACGGTTACTCAAATAGCATACTCCTCGCGTTTCGTAAATTATTTAAAGTAATTAGCTTTACTTATTACACTTAAATAAGTAAGTCCCTGCATTTAAATTACATTTAACAAGTTATATATATATATGTAAACAGGAACGGTTCATATTAATCTTTTCTACCAGTAGTTTGAGAGTCCAATACTGAGCATGCTGAGTTTTAAATTCACTACTTAACATAATTATATAAATTCTCCTTTAAATAATGTTCATAAAAGTATATTCCACAAACGAATATGTATTGCAAAGAGTCATTTACTGTTGATAATTGTTACGACAATTATTATGTAAAATAATTAACAGGACTCTGCAATATATTGTTATTCCTACCACAGTATAAGATTTCATAGATCATAGGACCTACATAGATATATAGCTATGCCAAAAACAATTAATTGAACAGTTAATGTTGAGTTTATGGAGGTTGTTTATTGCAATCAACAGATAAAGGGTTTCTCCAATAGTAATAATGCGATACCCCGTGGCTAATTGGCTGTCCATAGCAGTCCTACTAAATACCGCTAAGGACCACAAAGTACCACTAAGGACCACTAAGGGGCCACTAAAGACCACTAAGGGGCCAATAAGGACCACTAAGAATGAATAAATATATTTAATTAATAATTAGTTGATAAATTGCATGTCACGATAATTAAACGCATACAAAATCTCGCGCACAGACTGGCAAACGACAGGCAGAGAAAGTTAAAAACAATAGTTGACTTAAACATAATATTGTAAAATGTATATATGTCTGTATCATACTTTTAAGGGGATTTGAATGTTAATAAACATGAAACAAACTAAAATTGTTGTTGTGTATCATTTACAGCGCCCTTTTACAGACATACTAAGTTTTTATAAAAAGTGCTATTTCACATTCCTAAGGATTCGCGCTATTTCACATTCCTAAGGATTCGCGAAAATTCAAAACGTCATTGTTTCTCAGTTTTACCTTATAAAAATATATTTTCTCTCCAATAGTGTTTGCTGTTTCATTTTTAGATGCTGTGTTGGGATGCTGTGTTGTCTGTCGTCCGTCGTCCGTCTGTCGTCTGTCTGTCGTCCGTTAACTTTTCTTCAAATGACTTCTCCTCAGAAACCGCTTTTCTAATTTTGACGAAACTTCACATGGATGATCCTTAGATGAATGCTTTTTAGATTTGTTAAAATTAGGTCAGCGCTACATCCAATATGGCTGCCATTACCATATATGGTCGAAACCTTAAAAAATCTTCTTCTCCAAAACCGCTGGACAGATTTCAGTTTTTCTTTTAAAACGATCGCCAACGCCTAGATTATCAAGATTGTTCAAATAAAGTCCACGGGGTCAAAAATGGCAATGCCCCGGGGGTCCAATGTTTGTATATTGAGGTTTTGCATGTTTTTCATATAGACATAATAGGAAAAAACTTTAAAAAATCTTCTTCTCTGAAACCACAAGGCACAGAGCTCTCATGTATTACATGGTCCTCTACTAAGTTTGTTCAAATGGTGACCCTGGGGTCAAATTTGTCCCCGCCCCGGGGTCACAGTTTTACATACACTTATATAGGATTTTTTTTTTTAAAATCTTCTTCTCGGAAACTACAACAGCCAGAGGTTTGATATTTTGCATTTACTATAAGCTTATGGTCCTTTACCAAGTTTGTTCAAATGGTGACCCTAGGGTCACATTTGGCCCCACCCCAAGGGTCACATCTTTTATATATATAGGGAAAAACTTAAAAAATCTTCTTCTCTGAAACTGCAAGAGCCAGAGGTTTAATATTTTGCATTTGCTATAAGCTTGTGGTCCTCTACCAAGTTTGTTCAAATGGTGACCCAGGGGTCACATTTGGCCCCACCCCGGGGGTCACAGTTTTAAATAGGCTTGTATAGGGAAAATCTGAAAACATTCTTCTTCTCTGGAACCACATGGCACAGAGCTCTCATGTATTACATGTAGCATCAGCTTATGGTCCTCTACTAAGTTTGTTCAAATGGTGACCCTGGGGTCAAATCTGTCCCCGCCCCGAGGGTCACAGTTTTACATAGACTTATATAGGATTTTTTTTTTAAAAATCTTCTTCTCGGAAACTACAAGAGCCAGAGGTTTGATATTTTACATTTATTATAAGCTTATGGTCCTTTACCAAGTTTGTTCAAATGGTGACTCTGGGGTCACATTTGGCCCCGCCCCAAGGGTCACATGTTTTACATAGACATGTGTAGGGAAAAACTTAAAAAATCTTCTCTGAAACTGCAAGAGCCAGAGGTTTAATATTTTGCTGTTGCTATAAGCTTATGGTCCTTTACCAATTTTGTTTAAATGGTGACCCTGGGGTCACATCTGGCCCCGCCCCGGGGGTCAAAGTTTTACATCAATGCTTGTTTTAAATTTTTATTTTTTTTTTTTTTACATTTTTAGCTCTACGGGCTGAAGGCCAGCAGAGCTTATGGGATGCCGAGTTGTCCGTCGTCCATCCGTCGTCCGTCCGTCCGTCGTTAACTTTTGTCTCGTAAAGACGATAGGGCCTTCATTTTTCATCCGATCTTTACCAAACTTTAACAGGTTGTCAATATCAATGAAAGCTCGGATGAGTTCGAAAACCAGCCAGATCGGACAAATAACAGTGGAGTTATGGCCCTTGATTTAGTTAAAAATGCTATATTGCTATATTTTGCCTCGTTAAGACGATAGGGTCTTCATTTTTCATCCTATCTTTACCAAACTTTACCACATTGTTAATATCAATGAAAGCTCAGACAAGGTCGAAAACCAGCCAGATCGGACCAGTAACAGCAGAGTTATGGTCCTTGATTTAGTTAAAAATGCTATATTTTGCCTCGTTAAGACGATAGTGGCTTCATTGTTAATCCGATCTTTACCAATCTTTATCAGATTGTTAATATCAATGAAAGCTCGGACAAGTTCGAAAAACAGCCATATCGGATTAGTAAAAGCGAAGTTATGGCCTTGATTTAGTTAAAAATGCTATATTTTGCCTCGTTAAGACGATAGGGGCTTCATTGTTCATCCGATCTTTACCAAACTTTATCATATTGTTAATGCCATTGAAAGCTTGAACATGTTCGAAAACCAGCCATATTGGACCAGTAACAGCGGAGTTATGGCCCTTGATTTAGTTAAAAATGCTATATTTTGCCTCGTTAAGATGATAGGGCCTTTATTGTTCATCCAATCTTTAGCAAACTTTATCAGATTGTTAATATCAATGAAAGCTCGATCAAGTTCGAAAAATATATTGGACCAGTAACAGCGGAGTTATGGCCCTTGACTTAGTTCAAAATGATATATTTTGCCTCGTTAAGACGATAGGGCCTTCATTTTTCATCCGATCTTTACCAAACTTTATCAGATTGTTAATGTCTATGAAAGCTTGGTCAAGTTTGTAAAACAGCCAGATCGAACCATAAACAGCGGAGTTATGGCCCTTGATTTTGTTAAAAATGCTATAATTTGCCTCGTCATACGATAGGGCCTTCATTTTGTATCCGATCTTTGTCAAACTTTAGCAGATTTTATGACTTTCTTTTTTACGTTATTATTTTTTTTTATTTTAAATTTTCTCATTTTTAGCTCTGCTGATCTCTTTAGCTCTACTGATCAGAGATCAGCAGAGCTTATGCCGTGGTGCGGCGTCCGTCGTCCGTCCGTCTGTCTGTCCGTCCGTCTGTGCGTCCGTCCGTTAACTTTTATTTGTAGCGACTACTCCTCTGAAACTACTGGATGGATATTCATAAAACTTTACAAAAATGTTGCCCATGAAGTCTAGTTGATCCTAGCAAAAATTCATGTTGATGTGAAATCCAAGATGGCCGCCAAAGCTAAAAATAGATTTTTTAAATACAAGTTTGTAGCGACTACTTCTTGAAAACTATAAGTGATATTGATATGGGACTTTTTCTAAAATGATCAGCATGACATGATGTTGGTCCTTGTCGAAAATCGTTTTAATTTGAAGTTAAACATGGCTGCCAGCGGCCATCTTTGTTTACATAGAGTTATATAATGAAAACTTGTAACGACTACTCCTCTGAAACTACTTGACGGATTTTCATAAAACTTCACAGGAATGTTGCTCTTGATGTCTAATTGATCCTAGCAAAATTTCAGGTCGGCCGGAAATTCAAGATGGCCGCCACGGCTAAAAATAAATTTTCAAAATACAAGTTTGTAGCGACTACTTCTTGAAAACTATAAGTGATATTGATATGGGACTTTTTCTAAAATGATCAGCATGACATGATGTTGGTCCTTATCAAAAATTGTTTTGATTCGACGTTAAACGTGGCTGCCAGCGGCCATCTTTGTTTACATAGAGTCATATAGTAAAAACTTGTAGCGACTACGTCTCTGAAACTACTTGGCGGATTTTCATGAAACTTTACAGGAATGTTGCTCTTAATGTCTAATTGATCCTAGCAAAATTTCAGATCTGCCAGAAATTCAAGATGGCTGCCACAGTTAAAAATAGATTTTTAAAAAATAAGTTTGTATCGACTACTTCTTGAAAACTATAAGAGATATTGATATGGGACTTTTTCTAAAATGATCAGCATGACATGATGGTTATCCGAGTCGAACATTATTTTGATTCAATGTTAAGCATGGCTGTCAGTGGCCATCTTTGTTTACATAGAGTTATATAATGAAAACTTGTAGCGACTACTCCTCTGAAACTACTTGACGGATTTTCATGAAACTTCACAGGAATGTTGCTCTTGATGTCTAATTGATCCTAGCAAAATTTCAGGTCGGCCGGAAATTCAAGATGGCTACCACAGCTAAAAATAGATTTTCAAAAAAACAGTTTGTAGCGACTACTTCCTGAAATCAAAATCAATCAGTAGAGCTTCAAGGTCATTGACCTCTTGTTTTATTAGCTCTACTGGCCGAAGGCCAGCAGAGCTTATGGGATGCCGAGTTGTCCGTCGTCCGTCCGTCCGTCGTCCGTCCATCGTCCGTCCGTTGTTAACTTTTGTCTCGTTAAGACGATAGGGCCTTCATTTTTCATCCAATCTTTACCAAACTTTAACAGGTTGTTAATATCAATGAAAGCTCGGATGAGTTCGAAAACCAGCCAGATCGGCCAAGTAACAGCGGAGTTATGGCCCTTGATTTAGTTAAAAATGCTATATTGCTATATTTTGCCTCGTTAAGACGATAGGGCCTTCATTATTCAACCTATCTATACCAAACTTTACCACATTGTTAATATCAATGAAAGCTCGGACAAGTTCGAAAACCAGCCAGATCGGACCAGTAACACCAGAGTTATGGCCCTTGATTTAGTTAAAAATGCTATATTTTGCCTCGTTAAGATGATAGAGGCTTCATTGTTCATCCGATCTTTATCAAACTTTATCAGATTGTTAATGTCATTGAAAGCTCGAACAAGTACGAAAACCAACCATATCGGACCAGTAACAGCGGAGTTGTGGCCCTTGATTTAGTTAAAAATGCTATAGTTTGCCTCGTTAAGACGATAGGGGCTTTATTGTTCATCTGATCTTTACCAAACTTTATCAGATTGTTAATATCAATGAAAGCTCGAGCAAGTTCGAAAACTAGCCATATCGGACCAGTAACAGCGGAGTTATGGCCCTTGATTTAGTTAAAAATGCTATAGTTTGCCTCATTAAGACGATTGGGGCTTCATTGTTCATCCGATCTTTACCAAACTTTATCAGATTGTTAATATCAATGAAAGCTCGGACAAGTTTGAAAACCAAACATATCGGACCAGTAACAACTTAGTTATGGCCCTTGATTTAGTTCAAAACGCTATATTTTGCCTTGTTAAGACGAGAGGGCCTTCATTTTTCATCCGATCGTTACCAAACTTTTATTTTTTTAATTATTTTTTTTAAATTAATATTTTTTTTTTATTATTTTAATTTTTTTAATTTTTAGCTCTACTGATCAGAGATCAGCAGAGCTTATGCCGTGGTGCGGCGCCTGTCGTCCGTCCGTCCGTCTGTCTGTCCGTCCGTCTGTCCGTCTGTCCGTTAACTTTTATTTGTAGCGACTACTCCTCTGAAACTACTGGATGGATATTCATAAAACTTTACAAAAATGTTGCCCATGAAGTCTAGTTGATCCTAGCAAAAATTCATGTTGATGTGAAATCCAAGATGGCCGCCAAAGCTAAAAATAGATTTTTTAAATACAAGTTTGTAGCGACTACTTCTTGAAAACTATAAGTGATATTGATATGGGACTTTTTCTGAAATGATCAGCATGACATGATGTTGGTTCTTGTCGAAAATCGTTTTGATTTGACGATAAACATGGCTGCCAGCGGCCATCTTTGTTTACATAGAGTTATATAATGAAAACTTGTAGCGACTACTCCTCTGAAACTACTTGATGGATTTTCATGAAACTTCACAGAAATGTTGCTCTTGATGTCTAATTGATCCTAGCAAAATTTCAGGTCGGCCGGAAATTCAAGATGGCCGCCATGGCTAAAAATAGATTTTCATGCAAGTTTGTAGCGACTACTTCTTGAAAACTATAAGTGATATTGAAATCGGACTTTTTCTAAAATGATCAGCATGACATGATGTTGGTCCTTATCAAAAATCGTTTTGATTCGACGTTAAACGTGGCTGCCAGCGGCCATCTTTGTTTACATAGAGTTATATAATGAAAACTTGTAGCGACTACTCCTCTGAAACTACTTGACGGATTTTCATGAAACTTCACAAAAATGTTGCTCTTGATGTCTAATTGATCCTAGCAAAATTTCAGGACGGCCGGAAATTCAAGACGGCCGCCATGGCTAAAAATAGATTTTCAAAATACAAGTTTGTAGCGACTATTTCTTAAAAACTATAAGTGATATTGATATGGGACTTTTTCTAAAATGATCAGCATGACATGATGTTGATCCTTGTCGAAAATCGTTTTGATTCGACGTTAAACATGGCTGCCAGCGGCCATCTTTGTTTACATTGAGTAATATAGTAAAAACTTGTAGCGACTACTCCTCTGAAACTACTTGGCGGATTGTCATGAAACGTTACAGGAATGTTGCTCTTGATGTCTAATTGATCCTAGAAAAATTTCAGGTCGGCCGGAAATTCAAGATGGCCGTCACAGCTAAAAATAGATTTTTAAAAAATAAGTTTGTAGCGACTACTTCTTGAAAACTATAAGTGATATTGATATGGGACTTTTTCTAAAATGATGAGCATCACATGATGTAGATCCTTGTGGAAAATTATTTTGATTCGACGTTAAACATGGCTGCCAGTGGCCATCTTTGGTTACATAGAGTTATATAGTAAAAACTTGTAGCGACTACTCCTCTGAAACTACTTGACGGATGTTCATGAAACTTCACAGGAATGTTGCTCTTGATGTCTAGTTGATCCTAGAAAAATTTCAGGTCGGCCGGAAATTCAAGATGGCCGCCACAGTTAAAAATAGATTTTTAAAAAATAAGTTTGTAGCGACTACTTCTTGAAAACTATAAGAGATATTGATATGGGACTTTTTCTAAAATGATCAGCATGACATGATGGTTATCCGAGTCGAACATTATTTTGATTCAATGTTAAACATGGCTGTCAGTGGCCATCTTTGTTTACATAGAGTTATATAATGAAAACTTGTAGCGACTACTCCTCTGAAACTACTTGACGGATTTTCATGAAACTTCACAGGAATGTTGCTCTTGATGTCTAATTGATCCTAGCAAAATTTCAGGTCGGCCGGAAATTCAAGATGGCCACCACAGCTAAAAATAGATTTTCAAAAAAACAGTTTGTAGCGACTACTTCCTGAAATCAAAATCGATCAGTAGAGCTTCAAGGTCATTGACCTCTTGTTTAATTTTAATTTTTATTTTTTTTTAATTTTTTTTTAATTTTTTTTTATTTTTTATTTTTTATTTTTTATTTTTTTAATTAATATTTTTTTTAGCTCTATGTTGGACCAGTCGGACCAGTAACAGAGGAGTTATGGCTCTTGATTTAGTTAAAAATGCTATATTTTGCCTCGTTAAAGGTAGGGTCTTCATTTTCATCTGATCTTTACTGAACTTTAACAGATTCTTTAGTTATGGCCCTTGATTTAGTTCAAAAGCTGTTTTTTCCCGAAACTTTCAAAAAAATGTTAATGGCAGTCACTCGCTTCATTGATGTTATAAGAGCCATGTTAGCCAGTAGAGCGTCCACAGGCCCTCTTGGGCCTCTTGTTTTTATTTATTTTTTTAAATTTTTTTTACTTTTATTTTTTTTTGATTTATTTTTTAATTATTATTTTTTTATTTTATTTTTTATTTTTTATTTTATTTTTTTGATTGAAATATTATTTTTTTGATTGAAATATTATTATTATTTTTTTTAATTGATTGATTTTTTTTATTTTTTTTTTTTTGATTATTATTATTCTCTTAAAAAAATTATTTTTTTTATTTATTTATTTTTTTAGCTCTATGTTGGACCAGTCGGACCAGTAACAGAGGAGTTATGGCTCTTGATTTAGTTAAACATGCTATATTTTGCCTCATTTATACGGTAGGGCCTTCATTTTTCATCTGATCTTTACCAAACTTTACCAGATTCTTTTGTTATGGCCCATGATAAAGTTAAAAAGCTGTTTTTTGCCCGAAACTTTCAAAAAACTTAAATGGCAGTCAGTCGCTTCATTGATGTTATAAGAGCCGTGTTAGCCAGTAGAGCGTCTACAGGCCCTCTTGGGCCTCTTGTTTTGAATTTTATTTTGAATTTTATTTTTAAATGTTTTTTTTTTTTATTGTTTTTTTTTTAATTTATTTTTAGATTTTTCTTTTTTTTGAATTTTTTTTTTTTGCATATTTTAAGTGTTAGATTACTTTTTTTTTGAATTTTTTTTTTTTTATTATCTCTACTGGCCAACTTGGAAAACCAGCCAGATCGGACCAGTAATGGCGGAGTTATGGCTCTTGATATAGTTAAAAATGCTATATTTTGCCTCTTTAAGACGATAGTCACTCGCTTCATTGATGTCATAAGAGCCATATTAGCCAGTAGAGCATCCACAGGCCCTCTTGGGCCTCTTGTTTTTTTTATTGTTTTGCTGAAGACAGTAAAAACCATAAGAAATGAACAAACAATACTGAAAACGTTGGTGTTCAACTTATAAAGTAACACTTTAATGTGCACTTTAATGGCAAGTATAATGATGCAATCGATTTAAGACGATTATTACATGGTCTATTACTATCGTGTGCATCCTTATTTTGGTGCATCTGTGTTTTTGAGAAAACGGTAGAGAATGATATTTGAAGCAAACATCTTCAATTATAAAAATGACTGAAATACAATGTTAGAGGAATTATTTTGTTTAAGGTAAAACGTTACGGCAATACATAGGTTAAATCCCGAGTCCTGGGTATGTATCAGATTGAATGAATTCATCATGTCTGATACTTGTAGCAGATGCTTTCATAAAAATAATCTAAACACCACTTTTCTTTCATCTAAAACAGTTTACTCAAATAGTTTACCTATCATCTATTGTTTTTCCCCTAAGTGCCTCTTAATTGTCCTTAGTGGTCCTCAGTGATCCCTTAATGGTCCTTAGTGGTCCCTTAGTGGTCCCTTAGTGGTATTTACCGTAGTTATGTTATTAATATGAGCTGTCAGATAATGAATTTGCCGGTGTTAAATGTGGTGTTTATTTGTAATTATGAAAGTAGGTAGCTGTTCCTGACGTTATTCGAAGATCATAATTATTGTGTTTCTTAAATTGATTTAAAAGTTTGTTTATCTGCAAAACTGATGGAATATGTGACATGAAATACATAATTTCGATTTAAATAACAAACAAGCATGTAACAGACTTCCTTTTTTTTTTTCTTTTTTTTTTTGACAAATCCGACTGAACGTAATCTATTTGTAATGTGTTTAGTTTCACAAATGCATACTATAAATAAAATTGAATTGAAAACAGTTAGCTGAAGTTATTTTTTACCCTCGCCGTATGCACCAATTAAAATATGACACAATTATAGTATATCTCTGATGTCAACACACCACGCGCAGCCAGTGTTTGTGATTTATGGCCTCTTTGATCTAAGCAAACATACTGCTTTGGACAGCCAATTAGCCATTATTCGCATTATTACTATTGGAGAAACCCTTTATCTTTTGATTGTAATAAACAACATGCAAATAAAACCCAACATAAGCCACTGTTCAATTACTTGTTTGATTTATGAATGAAATAAAAAATATTTTACAGAGTTCTGTTAATTATTTTATCTATGCCGTAACAATTATCAACAGTATGTTAATATTTAATACTTTTGCGATACATATTCGCTTGTGGAATATAATTAAGTGTAATAAGTAAAGTTAATTACTTTAAATAATTTATGAAACACGAGGATTCTGATCTTTGAGTAACGCACATCTACCTACTTTCGGTTTCAAGGTATCATTATAATGGCAATAAAAAAGCCATTTTACCCAGAAAAGGTCAATATTCTGACAGTTTATATTACTAACACAACTAGAAACAGCACTTGCATAATACTTTTGCACGATACACTCTAAATTTTGTCTAAAACAAATAAACACTGTATATTCACTATACAGAGTTAGTGTTGAGACATCCCGAACTCGAAATCTCGCAAAAAACGAGAGCGAGATTTGATAATGGCAAAATCGAGAATATACTTGCTGGGGTACATTGTGGGTGTATTGATGAGCAGTTTTTTATCAGTTCAATGCAAGTTTAAGCTTATACAAATCTCTTTTAAAACTGAGAATGGAAATGTGAAAAGCATTGGTGAGGAGTGCACATGATACCAATTAAGAAATTGAAAGCAAATTGTATTGCTTTCAAGAGAGCATGCTACCAATTGGGAATCGACTACAGGTTGCATTGGTGAGAAGAGAGAAAGCTACCAGTTGGGAAATTGAATGTGAGTTGCATTGCTGAGAAGTGTGCATGCTGCCATTTGGGAAATCAAATGCAGGTTGCACAGTGAGAAGCGATCCATCTATGCTACATGTAGTAGAAAAGTGAATAGGCAAACAAATGAGCTTCCTGTGCACCTTTTTAAGATAGTTTACATGTGTAATCACATAAACAGTAAGAAACTAAATAATGGCAAAATTACACTATAAAACCATTTATCAAAACTTTATCCAGATGTTCAGGTCATATAATAATGTATATATGCCAACTAAAAGTATAGATTTATTCACAGCTATTTAAAATACCTCTGATTGAATATGCGTATAATGAATAAGGAGTTGGTAACTCTTAATCAGACGCTCCAGTATTGGGGTTTGGTCTGGTTGGTTATAGCTGTTTATAGTGTCTACAAAGCTTGGATTCTCAAAATATATTTGTTATATATACCTCATTGTCAGCAACTCTGCAGTTCAGGGTGAGAAGGTTCTAGGCCCATTTTCCATATTTTATCTCTATGTACATGGAGGATGAGCCTGGAATGTTCATGCCTGTTAGGCGCCATATAACCTTTCCGTGTTGATGCGCCTTAAAACCCAATTCAATTCAATTCATTGTCAGTAGGTTTAGAAACAGTGTACAGATTTAAAATTTGCCTGTTGTAATGCTGGAATAGCTAATTTAATATGTAAAAATAAATGTAACTGATTTATTATGTGTCAAGTGAGTAATATAGTATATCCGTTTTCAGTTGCATTCCAGAGAAAATTGGTTGAAAGAGGGGAGAAGTGTCAGGGTATGTGAACTTGTTTGTGTTTTTTTAGCTCTTCTGATCAGAGATCAGCAGAGCTTATGCCGTGGTGCGGCGTCCGTCCGTCTGTCTGTCCGCTCCAAAACATGAGGTTTATGAGCTAATTTGTTGGTCCCAGCAGGGTTTCAGGGCTATTTTGACTTATGAGCTTAAGCTCCTAAGCCTTCTGTAGAAACATGTCAGAACATGGCTTATGGGGTAAGAAATCATTATAAATAAACTTAGCTCCTAGGGGTGGACACTTAAAACTTATGTATGAATGGACTGATACTTATGAGCTAATTTCTTGGTATTTTTTGGTACAAACGGGTTTATGCGTTTGCGTAACTCATAATCATAGACGAAAATTTAGCTCATAAAACATTTACCCCATAAACCGCCAATGTTGGTCCGTCCGTCCGCCTGTCCGTCTGTCCGTCCGTAAACTTATTTTTGTAGCGACTACTCCTCTGAAACTACTGAATGGATTTTCATGAAACTTTACAGAAATGTTGCCCATGAAGTCTAGTTGATCCTAGCAAAAATTCATGTTGATGTGAAATCCAAGATGGCCACCAAATCTAAAAATAGATTTTTAAAAAACAAGTTTGTAGCGATTACTTCTTGAAAACTCTTAAGTGATATTGATATGGGACTTTTTCTAAAATGATCAGCATGTCATGATGTTGGTCCTTGTCAAAAATCGCTTTGATTCGATGTTAAACATGGCTGTCAGCGGCCATCTTTGTTTACATAGAGTTATCTAGTAAAAACTTGTAACGACTACTCCTCTGTAACTACTTGACGGATTTTCATGAAACTTTACAGGAATGTTGCTCTTGATGTCTAATTGATTCTAGCAAAATTTCAGGTCAGCCGGAAATACAAGATGGCCGCCATGGCGGAAAATAGATTTTCAAAATTCAAGTTTGTAGCGACTACTTCTTGAAAACTATAAGTGATATTGATATGGGACTTTTTCTAAAATGATCAGTATGACATGATGTTGATCCTTGTCAAAAATTGTTTTGATTTGACGTTAAACATGGCTGCCAGCGACCATCTTTGTTTACATAGAGTTATATAATGAAAACTTGTAGCGACTACTCCTATGAAACTACTTGATGGATTTTCATGAAACTTCACAGGAATGTTGACCTAGCTATCAAAAATCTATCAGTAGAGCTTCAAGGTCATTGACCTCTTGTTAACATTTCCATTGATTATAAACGTAATCTGTATGATAGTAGTTTATGATGGTCTTACTTTGTGCTTGCAGTTTAATTTTGAAAGCATCGGTAGCATCTACCTATATTCTTAGCAGGGTCTTCCACGGGGAATTTAAGAGCATATTCCCTCTATCCCTTAATTTTAAAGTCTCATTTCACCCTGCTCCTTAATTGAACCCCTATCCTTTTATCTCTCTGCACTTTCCCTAAAAAACACCAATAAAACTGCAAAATACACTATAAAAGACTACATATACATTTTAAAAAAAAGCTGCTTTTAGGCTATAGTTCTTAATCTTTGGAAGACAAAATATTCTATTTTGACATAGTTGTGTCTTGGGTGGTGCATCTTTTTGGACGCATGGATTTCATCTATGACCTTGACCTACTTTTTGGAGCTGATGATTTTTAGCAGCATCCTTCCATTTACAGTTAAAATATACTTCAAATTGCATCTAAACAAATCACGATTCCTAAAATATTGGTCACCCAATGGGAACCTCCCTCCCACACCCACCCTATGATATCCAAATTTAATTTTCCCATATCCCTTGCATTATGCCTGTGCAAGACTCTGCTTTGTGGAGCCCATGTGGCAGTCTTGTCTGAGTGTGATCCTTACTATTGTCCAGGATTGACAGTGTTTACTCCATTTCATTCTTAGCATGGTAGGCCAGAACTTACCAAGACATTTAGATACATTTTGTTGAGAGGGCTAGAACATGGCAGCTTTGCCATATAGGGACTAGAGGTGATCTAGACGAGTGATTGGTGTCAATCTAGAGACAAATGATAACCATCAAATTGTGCTTGAGGTACATATGAAATGCACACAAGCATTAAGTACCTTTGGTTTAATTACTGTTGAGGAACTCAGCGGCTAGGCAGATGATTCATTGATAAAACAGTGATACGGACATTTGCCCCCAGTACAAAAATGCACAGGTGGAAATTTTCCCCAAAGTGAAATGTAAGCTATGACATTTGCCCCAAACTGTGGGTGAATTTGTAATAAATAAAATAGTTTCAGTTAATAAACTTGCGTAGTGTTACAGGTTTAACTCAACCAATAAAAATCGTTCCAGGTTGTATTACACGTGTGTCATAAAATAGAATAATAAATGGGTGTTCGACACTGCTAACAACGGACGTTATGTGATAAATCAAGACAACAGTTGCTTTATTCTGTATTAAATACCATTGTCTAGATGGGTATTAAAACAATTTGTCTATTTTCATTGACAAAGTCACCATTTGAGCATTAAAAGCTACTGAAAGGTAATTTTGTGTTTAAGTGTTTATTTATCCTCGCTGTATTGCACTGAGCATTTTAGCGAGCAGACCTCGGTTTAAAGTCTCATCCGAAGGACTGGTAAGGTAGGAAATACTT
This sequence comes from Cyrtodaria siliqua, assembly GCA_037043455.1. Classification (NCBI taxonomy): domain Eukaryota; kingdom Metazoa; phylum Mollusca; class Bivalvia; order Adapedonta; family Hiatellidae; genus Cyrtodaria; species Cyrtodaria siliqua. Next base: position 146,997 of record JAWPHD010001358.1, read on the forward strand.
TTTGAAATATTTCGATAATTAACCCAAATTCGATCCTGGCTGGGATTGAACGCGCGATCCCTGGGTTACTAAGCTGCAATGCTAACCATTACACCACGGCGCTACCTTGTAAGATAATTGATGTAATCAGTGCATTAAATTAGTTTTGTTGGTACTCATTAAACAAAGGTCTTTATGTCATTATTTGAGCATTAACACCTATTATTAGGAGAGTGTTGTATTTATTTTTTATTGATTTTCTTTAAAAGATAATTGATAGAACAGAACAGAACAGAACATACTTTTATTGACTTGTACATTAAGTACATCATCATAATATATATACAACAATTACAAAATACATAATTAAATCACGTGTAACATACAAAGTATATGATTTATATCAGCTCTAAAGAGGATGATCTAAAAAGTGTTCACACATGCGTTATAGATATTCTATGTGACATCGCACATTTGAGATATAAAGCCAATTTTAAAAGAATCAGTTTGTTTTCAGTTTGCAATAATTCGATGAATTTAAAAATACTTTGTCTATTACAATAATATTGAGCTATGTATTTCCTCCTTATATCGGAGTAACATGGGCATTTTAGAATGAAATGAAACTCATCTTCAATATCTTGAGTATTACGATATTGACAAAAACGTTCATTTCTTTCAATCCTATTGATACCATACCGACCTGCTTGAATTCTTAGAGAATGTGACGATAACCTTATTCTACTTACTAAACTTCTTAAATCGCATGGCAATACATCGAAATATATTTCATAATGAAAATGATTTTTCACATTGTTATACAAATCTAAGACACCAGAATTTTGATATTAGAGTAATCATAACCTGCTTATGTAATTAATAAGTGAAAACTGGCAAATATTGGGCGTTGCACTAGTGGCGACGGAGTGTACTCCCTTATCAGGTGGGACGAGTAATCTCCCTTATATAGACTATATGTGAAGCTAGTGAACCAACACAACAGAAATGTCTATTTAATTATAAACAACTGTATTCCCACTGTCAAACTGATAAAGATCTAAAACTTAAAATGAAAACCATATACCTTGGTTGATGAATTTAAACAACATATATAGATAAACTAGTTTCATGCATTCAAACTACATAATATTTTATCACCAGATTGTTAATATTAATGAAAGCTCCGACAAGTTTGAAAGCCAGATTGGACCATGTACACCGGAGTTGTGGCCCTTGATTTTCGGAAATATGCTATATTTTGGCGTCATTAAGATGAAAGGGCCTTCGTTTGGCCAGATTTCAGTGAAACTTCGGGGATGATCAGTACCAAGCCTAGTTGTACATATTGTCACTGTGTTCCGGTTGATTGATTTTTGTGGAGTTATGGCCCTTTAAAGGTTTTAATACACAAACTTTGTCTGAACTAGTTCTCCTGAACCCCTCGCCAGATTTCAATGAAACTTTACAGGGATGATCAGCACTAAGCACCAAGCCTAGTTGTGCAAATCATCATCGCGTTCCGGTTTACAGATGTTTGGTAGAGTTATGGCCCTTTAAAGGTTTTTGATACACAAACATTCTCCGGGCTAGTTTTCCTGAACCCCTGCCCGGATTTCAATGAAACATGACAGGGATGATCAGTATCAAGCCTTGTTGTGCATATCATCGCCATATTCTGGTTGAATGATTTTTGGCAGAGTTATGGCCCTTTAAAGGTTTTAATAGACAAACTTCTGAACTCCTTGCCGGATTTCAACGAATCTTGGGGTGGGGATGATCAGTACCAAGCCTTGTTGCACCTGTCATTGCCATGTTTTAGTTGAATGAATTTTGGTAGAGCTATGACCCTTTAAAGGTTTTAATACACTAACTTTGTACAGACTAGTTCTCCTGAACCTCTGGCTGGATTTCAACGAAACTTGTCGGGGATGATCAGTACCAAGCCTAGTTGCATATATCATCGCCATGTTCCGTTGAATGATATTTGAAGGAGTTATGGCCCCTTATACATAAACTTTATCTTTAGCCAGTAAAGCGTCCACAGGCCGTCTTGTGCCTCTTGTTATATTATTATGATATTACCATGACATATCCACACTATATCTAACAAATGTACAAAATGCAGCATTTAATTATTTAATGTTATATGATAACATTCATAATTATATTTCAAAAAGAAAATCAAACTGAACAGTAACCTTGAAGTTCGAGTTATTAAACTAAAGCATATTGAGATCAAATGAATAACAATATCAAACTTTTCTGGGCTCTTCATTTGTCTTCGCCACTCGCCATAGACGAAACCAACCACTTTTGTCTAGCGCTTTTGCCAGTTTGGCGAGTCTTTTTTTTTTTTGAAAAATCATTGACGGGTTCTCGGTGTTTACAGAAGAGCTAAAATCTATAGATGTGTTACAACATTTGCGCTTTATATTACATTCGGATTATTTTACATAGCGACGTCTAACTGCAACTCACTTGGTGTGCCTATACTGGAGGAAAATTAGAAACCCAACAAGAGCAACAAGAGCTCGAGGAAAAATGTCGCATTTTTCAACAACATTGTCATCTGTTTTCGCGCATTGAAACCAGGCCATTTATTTTGAGTTGTATGCGATGCCACTAAAAACATAATGATTATTGTGTCATCCGTTTTTTCCATCATGGTTAAATTTATATGATTGATTGATTGATTGATTGATTGATGCACCAACACATAAAAAGGCCATATGTCATCAAAAGGAATGCTCGCTCTTCATTTACATCAAGATAAAAAATATGCAAAGTGAGCCAACAACATCCTCATCCCCATGTTCTGACTGTTCATCTCAACTAAGTGGACGGAGACACTGTGGTCTTATTCTACCTTGGATGTAAACTTGATCTTCTACTTTGGATGGTACCACCGACATGGTACCACAGGGGGCCGTAATTAACCAATGAACATGAAAATTTAATTGGGTTTTACGGCGCACAAACTAGTGGCACAAACACAGTTTATATGAAATTACTCGATTCTGTTGATTCTAGAATTATATTAACAAAATAATCTTATTTGACTTATATATATAATTATATATATATATTAATGATATAAAGATAAGAAAGTTATACAAATATTTAATCAGAATTTTTGTATTAAATTCTGCTAAAGTGGCTGAAAAAGCTTAGCCAAAAGTGGCTAAACAAAAATCCAATTGGCTAAAAAAAAATGAAGTGGTTTAGCCAAAGTGGCTAAACATTTTTGGTCTAATGAAGAGCCCAGGTAATGTACACGGTGTGTAATAATTAATGGAGAATTTGCGTATGTTTGTATTAACTGCTAGCACGTTATTATGAATTAAATGACTCCATTTACAGCATGTTTGTAACATTCATATTTATTTGAATAATAAAGAAATACCTGACAACTGAAGGTGCACATACCTGAGATTACAATGTCCATTTAAGCAACACCTAACACATTTACCGTATAATGCTTTAACGGCCAAACTGTCACAGAACTTTTATTGCTTACATGAACACTTTTATTTAAAATAGGATTTAAATCCCTTTACTGTTTTTTTTTTGTCTTGAACAAAGACTGTCTAAACACACTATGAAGTTGGTATGGTGGATAGTGATGCAGATACCATGAACCATCAGTTTTAACTGGGGTTGGGGGCAAATGTCCTACCCTGTTATTACTATTGGGTGGGAGCCTGAGGGGAGTGTGGGGAGGGAATGTCCTACCCTTTTGTTACTATTGGGTGGGAGCCTGAGGGGAGTGTGGGGGAGGGAATGTCCTACCCTGTTGTTACTATTGGGTGGGAGCCTGAGGGGAGTGGGGGGAGGGAATGTCCTACCCTGTTGTTACTATTGGGTGGGAGCCTGAGGGGAGTGTGGGGGAGGGAATGTCCTACCCTGTTGTTACTATTGGGTGGGAGCCTGAGGGGAGTGGGGGGAGGGAATGGCCTACTCTGTTGTTACTATTGGGTGGAAGCCTGAGGGGTGTGAGGGGAGGGAATGTCCTACCCTGTTGTTACTATTGGGTGGGAGCCTGAGGGGAGTGTGGGGAGGGAATGTCCTACCCTGTTGTTACTATTGGGTGGAAGCCTGAGGGGAGTGTGGGGAGGGAATGTCCTACCCTGTTGTTACTATTGGGTGGGAGCCTGAGGGGAGTGTGGGGAGGGAATGTCCTACCCTGTTGTTACTATTGGGTGGAAGCCTGAGGGGAGTGTGGGGAGGGAATGTCCTACCCTGTTGTTACTATTGGGTGGAAGCCTGAGGGGAGTGGGGGGAGGGAATGTCCTACCCTGTTGTTACTATTGGGTGGGAGCCTGAGGGGTGTGTGGGGAGGGAATGTCCTACCCTGTTGTTACTATTGGGTGGAAGCCTTAGGGGAGTGGGGGGAGGGAATGTCCTTGCTCATATTTCAATCGGGGCACAAATGTCCTACATAACATTTCACCTGTGGGGGCAAATGTCCACTTGTGCATTTTTGTACTGGGGGGAAAATGTCCTGGATTCGGAAAACAATAATTGTTTACTTGTTAAGTTTGGCCTCACCTGGAGTAAGGTATGTTTTAGTTTGGGCCTCACCTGGAGTATGGCAACATTGGGTGGCCACTTTCACATTTGAAAGACACAACTGCTAATTGAAGTTGTGATGCCTAGAGTTTTGTTTGTTGTGGAGATTGGATCTTGTTTGTGATCAATAGCGATAATTAGTTTGAGATTGAACTTGCCATGAGGTGACAATGTCTGAAGGAGGTTTGATAAAAGTGTAGAAAAACATCCATGAACTCTATTAAAGGGGCAAGAGGCAATCGAGAAGAATTATGGGTGTTAATCCAAAGATCATATAACATACATCACAATGTGCTTCCAGCGATTTTATTCACCCTTTTGGGAATGGTACCGATACCCATTCAGTTGAGGAAATTTGCGGCATTTTGCCATAATTTGGGCATTTTTCACTATCAAACAAAAGCAGTATTGTATGTTTAAATACATTGCAAACACATTACCATGTTACATTCTCTTGTAGTATATCATTACCCTCACCTAAAAGAATATAGTCCCCCCCACCCCACTTCTTGCCTTTAAATAAATATTCACTCAAAATATTATTTTAAAAAAATCTTCTTTTTTTTTTGATTGGGAATTGGTATTGGTATTGGTATTGGTATTGGAATTGGTACCTTTTTTCAGTACCACTTATATAAGCAAAACAAACACGGCTTCAGTTCTTTATTCAATATACATAGGCACTTAACTAGGCCACATGGAACGTCCGATTTAATTGTTGTTAATGAAGTAGTTTGGTCTGGACGACTCGGCTAGTTGTGGTGTATAGTTTGGTCTGGACGACTCGGCTAGTTGTGGTGTATAGTTTGGTCTGGACGACTCGGCTAGTTGTGGTGTATAGTTTGGTCTGGACGACTCGGCTAGTTGTGGTGTATAGTTTGGTCTGGACTACTCGGCTAGTTGTGGTGTATAGTTTGGTCTGGACGACTCGGCTAGTTGTGGTGTATAGTTTGGTCTGGACGACTCGGCTAGTTGTGGTGTATAGTTTGGTCTGGACGACTTGGCTAGTTGTGGTGTATAGTTTAGTCTGGACGACTCGGCTAGTTGAGGTGTATAGTTTGGTCTGGACTACTCGGCTAGTTGTGGTGTATAGTTTGGTCTGGACGACTCGGCTAGTTGTGGTGTATAGTTTGGTCTGGACGACTCGGCTAGTTGTGGTGTATAGTTTGGTCTGGACGACTCGGCTAGTTGTGGTGTATAGTTTGGTCTGGACGACTCGGCTAGTTGTGGTGTATAAATCTTTGTAATTTGTATGATGCTCTAAGGCATTTAGACGGCGTCTCCATGGTCAAATGGTTAATGACGTTGCATTGTAAACCTTTGCCTCACATTGCGGGTTCGAATCCCACTGGGAGCTCGACTTGTGAGGAAGTGTCGATTCTTACAGATGGTGGGAGGTGTACAGTAATCTACCCAGGAAAATTGGTGGTCTGCCTCCACCACAAAAACTCGACCGTCATATATAACATTACATGTGTTGAAAATGACGTAAAACACCATACAAACAAACAAACAAAGGTGCTTAGAAATTCTTTGTTTTGTGATAGAAGTACCTACTTTGGAATTACATGTAGATCTGTCAGTAATCACCATTTGAATTAACATTGATGATTTAGTAACAAATCGTCGAGCTTAACAGACCGAACATGTTCATTAATAATAATTAACCAGAATGTGACATGCGGCTTGGTGTTATGCATATGGACATTTCATACGAAACTGAAGCACATTATGAGGGGTTTGTATTTGTATTGAATTGACACCAGTCCCCCTTCCAGTCCCCTTCCAGTTCCCTTCCAGTCCCCTTCCAGTCATTGTAGGTAACAATCATTACCAATAGACAATGAATGTGTCATAACAGATCACTTCTATAAATTGAACAAAAAAACAACCAATTCTGAGTTCCATGACATACCTAAGTAAAAACTTAAATTTAAGTGATATGTGGTAAAAACACATTTATCCAAATCATGGGTAGACTTCTCACAAGACCTCTCTCAAAATTATCTGTAAAAACACTTAATGAAAAATAACACGGAAACAAAATAAAGAGACATTGTGAATTCATATTGTGAGAGGATTTAAATTAATATTATTTAAAAATTATTGTTATTAAAAGTAACTGCTCATCTATTCTAAAAGTGATATCAGATTATTTGTACTCTTGTGGAGAACAAAACCAGGAAAGACTAAAAATAAATCTGGATTAAAGAGGCACATGACACTTGGGATTAAAGGGACATTTGACAATTCTGATTAAAGTGACGCTTAGCAATATTAGGACTTTATTCTAAAATTGGATTTTAAAGAAATACAGGATCTAATTAATGTGTATTCTGTTTGAAAAATGAAGCTGTTGATATTAAGTTTGATGTGACTTATGTTTTAAAACATATTCGCAAATCCAGATGATATTGTGTCTTTAAAGGGAATGTAGCGACACCGCCAAACAAGCTCTTTTATCGAGAATTCTGAAAAACTTGCAAAAAGGTGAAAGAATTATCAAAATCGGATGATAAATAAAAAAGGTATGACAATTTGAAGGTTGTTCTAAAATGGATATGGGAGCCACCATTTTGAAAACTATGATGTCATAGTTCCATATGACCATGTATGGAATATTGATAAATATGATTTAAAGCAAAGCAAATCACCGCAAATGAATGCAAACTCCTTGACTGGTCATATAAAGCATTATTGCCATTAGTTATACATATTCTTCATACAGTTACTTTAATTGTTCCACTTATAAATGAGTAAATTCATATTTATCGATATTCCATATATGGTCATTTAGAACTGAGATGTCATAGCTCTAAAAATGGCGGCTTCCATATCCATTTCAACAGAACCTTCAAACGATCATATCTTCTTTGTTTATCATCCGATTTTGTTATTCTTTCACCCTTTTCCAAGTTTTTCAGAATGCTCAATATTAAAGATTATTTGGCTGTGTCGCTATATTCCCTTTAAGCCAGAATCATAATTTAAAAAAATATATTGTTTTTCAGATTGGTGAAGAACCGTACAAATTTGTGAAATCGAGACCGAAGTGGGTATGTAACTAGCTGAATTTTCTTTATATATACATCTCCCTATGCATTGTTAGGCTAATTAAGGACAAAAACACAGAGGCCAAAATTTCAGTTTTCCCAGAGTTGTTGACATTGATTCGCTGTCTGGCTGGGCCTGTCTTCATTGCTAGCTTCATCCTTTGTCGTGTTGATTCTTACGGATGGCGGGAGGTGTACAGTACTGGTTCTACTAGGAAAAGCTGGTGGTCTGCCTCCGCCACAAAAAATCGACCGTCATATATAACCTTACGTCTAGCAGATGACGTAAACACCATACAAACAAACAAACAAATCTCCCTCTGAGGTTGCTGTCCCAATATAACTTAATGTAATGTTTTAACAGGACGTAAAACTCCATTTCATCTCATTTCCAGAAATCGTTCTTTCCACTGTCACATATTTTTCTACCATCATTCTGAAAATGTCTTGATTACAAGTATACTGTGATTTAAAAGGCTTTCAGAAATTTCTACTTTCTGTTTCGGCTTCCCATAGACCCAGTGAAAAAAGGAGCTCCTTATTGTGCTTAAAGGCTATCCTACGTACGTTCATCATAACTTCAAAAGTACTTGACCAATTTCAATAAACTATCACTCATTTTCTTAGTTGGAATTCCAATCCAAAGATATAACTTTCATAGCAACAAGCAGTGGAGCAGTCTATCAGGTAAAGTGAAATCTGTACTGAAAATGAATCTTATTTTTGCCCGAGAGTTTTTCGGTATAATAAAATAAATATCACATTAATGAGAGGGTGATAGTAAAAATGTTCACCCTTCGGATATTGATTTTCGCCCGAGGCGAATCATATCCTCAGGGTGAACATTCTTACTATCGCCCTCTCATGATGTGATATTTATATAATGTGGGTTAAAATTCTATGTGTGTCATACATGAAGGTCATACATGAAGGGACATAATATGACACCTTTCCAAGTTACCTGTCACAATATAATCTAGGGTTGTTAAATGCCATAAAATGAAAATAAGGAGATATTATAAGATTTTGAAATGTGAAGATGAGATTTCTTAATGTATTAAAGCTTTACTGGCATGTGAGGTTTAGCCTAAACTATCAAATGAGAAAGTGGCAAGAGGTATGTTATTTTTAAACATATTTTTTTTACATCGATTACGAAACAACTTGCAACTTATATAAATCACTCGCGATGGCTTCCTCGGTAGAACCTGTACTAAGCAATGTGGATTAATTATCTTGCTCAAGGATAAATAACATGGGCATGGCGATGATCGAACCCACAACCTTTCGATCTGGAATCCAACGCTCTACCACTGGACCACTCACGTCTGTTAGGACTGTTAAAGCAAGTTAGACTCTCTAGTACATGTAGTTCTAAATTAGCTTTTGTTTGCTATAGAACCGCCCCAAGAATGACCCAGAAGCCAAGGATCTTGAGCTGTTTGGACCGTGGCAAACAGAATTGTACATCCCACCACCTGCTGTCGATGTGAGTATACCAGGTACTTGGTGCCTCGGCAGCCAACTGATTAATTAGTGTAGATAGTTATGGTTCACCTATTTAACAAACAAAAAATCAGGTAAGTAAATAAATTGTCATTTTGATACCTAAATTGGAGAAAAAAAAATATGCCCGTCTTCAGGCGGGATATTATGATATGGTGTTGTCCGTCCTTCCATCAATTGGTCTGCCCATAAAGATTTCATTTCCAGATTACTCCTCCGTCAGTTTTAATCCAATCGTGTTGCACCTTGGTAGGTAGTTTCATTGTAACATGCAGATGTGCATCATATGTGGATCATATGCTGTAGGTACATGATCAGAAGTGAGTACACAAACTTTACAGAATGAAGTCAAGCTTGGTGCTATTACAAGAGGTTTCAATGTAAAGATATGGCCTTGTGGACGTAAGAAATACTGGTTGGTGACTGGTATACAGTGAATGACTGTTTAAATATCGAGCTTTATGAGCACTTAATGTTTTAATCATTGTAAGGTAAATTACTGAGGAATGCTTATGGCAATGTGGAGATGAAATATCAAATTTGAAGAGAACTTCTTTCTTTAATCCTTGTAGGGTAAAGTTCCCAGGAATGCCCACGGTAATGTGGAGATGTTCCTGCCTTCCATGCTGCCTGGAGGAACAGTCCACCTGCAAAGTAAGTAATGATATATCAGTGTACCTTAATGTCTTCTAAAACTGAAGTTGTAAGCGTTGTGATAAGTTGGTGTTGCTATACATGGCTGTGAAACAAGACTCGCATATAAGAAACTCTCTTCCTTGATCACTGATTTAATACACAAAACGTCGGTGTGTTCTTGGGCAAGACACTTTCCCTTAGCCTCGTCCATCGGATGGGGACGTAAACCGGGCGGTCCCCGTGTATCAGTCTATCCACAGAGCACATTAAAGAACCATAGGAATCTATTCGACAATAAGAGTAGGGCAGGTTCCTGGATTCCTATGTATCCTTCCCCTCTCTCTGGGGCGGCTCTAAATAACCTATACTGTGTTGATGAGCCGTTAAACAACATTCAATTCAATTAACACATAAAAACTACTGCTATCTAAACGATTCCTAAGGACACACTGAAGTAACCCAGTGGCAGCAGTAAGAGCTGTAATCGCCACATTCAGAGATGAACATATTGCATCCGTGGCCGGGATAGTCGAGACGCTGCTTCTAAAACTTTCTTGCCTCTCACCACTGCAGGTTTGACCCACATTGTCACCTCATGGCAAGAAGTGTCGATTCTTACGGATGGCGGGAGGTGTATAGTACTGGTGCTACCCAGGAAAGATGGGGTGGTCTGCCTCTGCCACAAAAAAGTCAACCGTCATATATGGCCTGACATTTGCTGAAAAGGACGTAAAACACCATTCCATGAACTTACTAATCACTGGACCACTTCAGTCCCATTGCTTCATTTTGAATCCTGCATCAGTTCCTCTTACCAACCTGACACGGTAAACAAATATTTTTGTCGCCGTGACCTACTGAATCTTGGTTTCTGTTGGTGGGATACTGACCACACCTCATTTGTATGTTCCTTTTATTGACCTGACATGTTTAACCTTTCTTTTTTAGCTGTGACCTACTTTCTCTGAAATATAGGTCACTACAACTTCTGAATCTTAGCTTCTAAAGGTGGGATATCAACCAAACTGTATCATTGTCTTCCTCACATCAGCTAGACGTAGTGTGACATCAGTTTCTTTGACTTGCTTTTTGTGTCGACTGCATAGCATGGCAGACACTTAGGGATCATATTGTCATCATCCGTTGTCGTCCGACAACCTAACATTGGCCATAACTTGAAAAGTGTTAGGCCTATGTTCATAAAACTTCACACACATTTTCATCTTACCTCAAGGAATGTTGTTAAACATGTCCAATAACTCTGGCTTTCATTTTGGCAGAGTTATGCCCTTTTTCATAAAACCAAGCTCATAACTTAAAAAGTATTTGACCTATGTTCATGAAACTTCACACACATCTTTGTCTTACCTCAAGGAATGTCGTTAAACATGTCCAATAACTCTGGCTTTCATTTTGGCAGAGTTATGCCCCTTTTCGTAAAACTTTAACCTGCAACCTAACCAAGCTCATAACTTTAAAATTAATTGACCTATGTTCATAAAACTTCACACACATCTTTGTCTTACCTCAAGGAATGTTGTTAGACATGTCCTATAACTCTGGCTTTCATTTTGGCAGAGTTATGCCCCTTTTCATAAAACTTAAACCTCCAACAACCTAAACAGGCTCATAACTGATCATAACTTGAAGATTTATGCCCCTTTTCATAAAACCTAACCAAGCTCATAACTTAATAAGTATTTGACCAATGTTCATGAAACTGCACACACATCTTTGTCTTACCTCAAGGAAATGTCGTTAAACATGTCCAATAACTCCAGCTTTCATTTTGGCAAAGTTATGCCCCTTTTCATAAAACTTTAACCTGCAACCTAACCAAGCTCATAACTTAAAAATTATTTGACCTATGTTCATGAAACTTCACACACACCTTTGTCTTACCTCAAGGAATGTTGTTAGACATGTCCAATAACTCTGGCTTTCATTTTGGCAGATTTATGCCCCTTTTCATAAAACCTACCCAAGCTCATAACTTAAAAAGTATTTGACCTATGTTCATGAAACTTCACACACATCTTTGTCTTACCTCAAGGAATGTCGTTAAACATGTCCAATAACTCTGGCTTTCATTTTGGCAGAGTTATGCCCCTTTTCATAAAACTTAAACCTGCAACAACCTAAACAGGCTCATAACTGATCATAACTTGAAAAGTACTTGACTATGTCAATGAAACTTCACAAACATTTTCATCTTACCTCAGGGAATGTCGTTAAACATGTTCATAACTCTGACTTTCATTTCAGCCGAGTTATGCCGCTTTTTATAGAACTTTAACCTGCAATCTAATTGGGATCATAATTTGGCAAAATATTGACCTATGGTCATAAATCTTTATAGTTATTTTTTATCAATTAATCAATGCCTTTGACATGTCCAAAGACTCTGACTTTCATTTTGGCAGAGTAATGGCGCTTTTCATGAAACTTTAACCTGCAACCCAACCTAGCTTATAACTTGGCAACATATAGACCTATGGTCATGAAACCTTATACAGTTCTTCCTTATCAATTATCCAATGCAGATTTATGCCCCTTTTCATAACCTTTAACACTTAAAAAAAAGCTCCATAATTTATAGTCTTGATCATCTTCGACGCTTGATTGTAAATAAAAACGTCTTGACAAGTCATGCAGAAACAATTTTGAAACCGGAACCAACTGGAACCACGTAACAGTAATTGTTATTTTTTTTATGGAAGTATTTCTTACCATCCGCATTTAGTTTGTTGATTTAATGATGTAGATTCCCTCTTTGTTTATATATAAATTTATTGTCTTTCTGCATTTCTGTATATCTTGGATACCAGGTGTTCGTTCCTGTCTCAATCAATCAGAAATACCAGTGTATCGGCAAAAATCAAAATTTGTTCAGGAGGTCCTGTCTAGACGTTTGTCTTAAAAACAAGCAAGCGTTGCAGATTATCTAGACTGCATAATCTACAAAGGATTGCACCCCGTCTTCAATTCAGTTTGTAGTTAGGTTGTTCTTGCTGAAATAAGTACATGGCAGGTGATAATAGTGTTCCGTGGAACACATGGCAGGTGATAATAGTGTTCCGTGGAACACATGGCAGGTGATAATAGTGTTCCGTGGAACACATGGCAGGTGATAATAGTGTTCCGTGGAACACATGGCAGGTGATAATAGTGTTCCGTGGAACACATGGCAGGTGATAATAGTGTTCCGTGGAACACATGGCAGGTGATAATAGTGTTCCGTGGAACACCCTTCTAGTTCAGAAATATGGCTCACATCCAGTTAGCTGCACTGCTATACCTCACCTTCTATATGCAGTGTGTTTCTCTCCTTGACCCAACATGGAATTATGACAATTTTTCGCTGTAATCTTTTTGTATTTATGGGCCTGACATGCTGGCCGTGGCCATCTAGTTTGACTATACATGGGTTCATACTTCTATCTTTTACTGCTGGTCAATATATCTGACATCTTTTTGAATTTATGGGCCTAACATGCTGGCCGTGGCCATCTAGTTTGACTATACATGGGTTCATACTTCTGTCTTTTACTGCTGGTCAATATATCTGACAAAATTAAAAGCTTTTCTATTGTTTAATGAAATTTTTCGTGTTTGTTTTAGTACCAGGATTAAACAAGGTTGCCAAGAAGCTTAACATAGACTGTGCCGCAGCCATGATAGGTTGGGACAATCATTGTGGATTTTCACACCCTCTGTAAGTAAACCAGTCTGATACTTCATTTAATGGTGCATTCTACTCAACAGTAAGGTATATGCCAAAGCAATTATTAGCAGTTTTAGAATTGTTTAGAATATTTATTCAGATTATGCAAAATTTATCCCAAAAACACATGATGTTTTAAGACTCAAGATAACCATGTGTTGCTTTAAAGAGACTGGAGAAAACCTGTTGTTTGTAGAATTTCCAGGTTTCTTGTTGTTTTATTAGTATTTTTCCTGTTGTTAGGCAACATAATTCTTATTGATGTAAATGTTATTATGTTTGATTATTTGCGTATTTGTTCATTTTCATAAGTGTATTCCTTAATTGTTGTCTCTTAGATAAGTTCTTATCGACATTTTACCTATAATCAAGTATTTAAATATATACTTTAATAATCTACTATCATAATGGAATGCCTAAGTAACTAATGATTGGTTACAATCGATTAATCGCAACATCACTAATGCACATTGTATAATATTGTGTAGAATGGATGGCTGGATAGTGTGCGAGGAGCACAAGGATATCTTACTGGCAGCCTGGGACGAGGAACAGGAGATCATTAAAGAGAGGGAGGCGGAGGTGGGTATATATCATACGTATCTAGTGATTCAATTTATAGATAAGAATTAAACTTGGCAAACTATGCCAAATAAATAATTTTAATACCTCATTGGAAATTATTGTACTATAATGTTGTAACCCATGAACACTGTGCTTAGCATAAAAAAGGGCACTTCCATGCCAAATGGTTTATTTATAGCACAGGTATTGTGGATGTAAACCAAGTTCACAAAGGTCGCATAATTTGTTTCTGGAGGGTGAGTTACAGATGAGTTGTTTCAGCCTAATGCCTGGCGACATGGCATTGACAGCTATATTATATGCTAATACTGGCCACAAAGTCTGCCATCTCTGTTAAGGTAGAAAATAAACACGTGGCTTTAAATATTCTGGAATTTTGAATTAAGGGAGTTTGAAATGAGATGGATGCATGGAGGAGTACATTTGGCCAACATTATCCTGGAATGGAAATGAGTTGTGGAACGGTCTTACAGACTGAATATGTTTTGGAAAAATCAGTGTTTAACGCTATAATTTTTATCAATATATCTAATATATATGGCTGCTTTTTGTAATCAAAAGGTTAACATAAAGGCCATAATTCCTATCTATTATCTGGTTATTTTCAGAAACGTGAGAAAAGAGTATACGAGAACTGGAGACTTTTAATTCGAGGCTTACTCATAAAGGAAAGGTTGAAAAAGAGATTTGACTTTGAGGTAGGTGCCTTTCAGGGGATTCTTCATAATCTTAGCTTTGATGGTATGTCTTATAGATCAGGTAAACATTATGTCCGCTTAGTGTTATCCCATAGAAATTGCATAATTATAATATGGTTAAAAAAATAGAACTCAAATATATCTATTTTTTTGTCTCGCCTTTTCGAAGGAAAAAAGAGACATAGGTGTTGCTTTTCCGGCGGCGGCGGCAACATTCAAGTCTTGCGTTTGTCATTTTCTCTCCATCTATATGCACTAGACCTTTCACACTTTGCTTATAGTTGAATCATGGGTGGTACATCGCAACGTGACAAAGCAAATGTGGAAGTGACCTTGACCCTCCAAGCAAAGGGCAGATAACTTACTAATTTTTAGGTTCAACTTTTGCGTTTAGGTCCCTTTTTCACAAACTATGCACTAGACCTTTCAAACTTCGCTTATTGTTGTATCTTGGGTGGTACATGGCAACGTGACAAAGCAAATGTGGAAGTGACCTTGACCCTCCAAGCAAAGGGCAGATAACTTAATACTTTTTAGGTTCAACTTTGGCGTTTAGGTCACTAAGACCTTTCAGACTTTGCTTATAGTTGTATCTTGAGTGGTACATTGCAACGTGATAAAGCAAATGTGGATGTGACCTTCACCATCCAAGCAAAGAGCAGATAACTTTAATTGTTACATTTACATCACTTTCTCATGAACTAGAATTATGCACTAGATGTTTTAAACCTAATTTATAGCTTAATCTTTAGAAGAAAACATATTCTATTTTGACATAGTTGTGTCTTCGGTAGTGCATCTTTTTTTTGGATGCCTGGATTTCATCTATGACTTCGACCTACTTTTTGGAGCTGATGATTTTTAGCTCTACCGGCCAAAGGCCTTCATTTTTTAAGTGATCTTTACCAGATTGTTAATATCAATGATAGCTCACTCAAGTTCGAAAAGCAGCCAGATCGGACCAATAACAGCGGCGTTATGGCCCTTGATTTAGTTAAAAATGCTATATTTTGCCTCGTTAATACGATAGAACTTTCATTTTTCATCTGATCTTTAACTTTACCAGATGTTTTGCCTTTTATTTTATTATTAGTATATATTTTTTATTTTTATTTTTTTTTAATATATATTTTTTTATATATATATATTTTTTTAATTTTATTTTTTAATTATTTATTTTCTTATTTCATTTTTTTTGGTTTTTTTTTGGTGTTAGTGCCATGTTAGCAGGAAGCATTGCTGTGCCTATTGCATTTTTTTTCCGGTTCGTTGATTTTTGATGGGAGTTACGGTTCTTGACATTATTATTTTTTTTTTTTTAATTTCTTGTCGGCACTACTCCTCCTAAGCGCCTTGTTGGATTTCGACGAAACTTGGCAGGAAGCATCGGTAGGAAAAATGCTAAATTGTATTTTCCTTTGTTAAATCTGTAGTTACTTCATTTTTTATCTGATCTTTACCATATTGTTATCCCCCATTCCCCATTTTTATGAAATTTCATTCAAAAAAGAAAAAAAGAAAGTGGAACAAATCAAAAAATGCCCATGCCAGACTAGACATGGCAGACTTATTGCCCATGATTACCAGGTGAGAGATCTAAGGCCATCCTATCCCTGTTGTTTTGCAATGTTTAAAAAAAAATACTGATGGGAATTTTATGTCGACAACCCTTGATATAGAGCCGTTTTAGCCAGTAGATCATCCACAAGCCCTCTTGGGACTCTTGTTTTTAATAGAATGACATTTTGTTTTAAACTTAAATGTCATCTCACCAAACTCCATTGTTTTTAGTTACTAAAATGTTTTCAAACTTTCATTTAAGCATCATTGACCTTTTTATTTTTAAGTCCAGCCCCCGTCAGGCGAGACATGTGAATCCACAAATTTCTTGTATTTATTTGTCATGAAACAGTTTAACCAGTATGTAATTTTTAGCTCGACTGATCAGAGATCAGCAGAGCTTATGCCGTGGTGCGGCGTCCGGCGTCCGTCCGGCCGAGTTTACAGGAGGGCCTTGTGTGTCTTTTTTTGTGTATAAAGTATACTTTTTTTTCTTGTGTGACTGACACACAAGCAAGTATATCTCTATGCGCAGGAAATAGCCTAATTCTTCATTTAAAGCAATAAAAAAGTGCAGTCACACAAGGGGAAGGGAGCTTGTGCGACTAAAATGTGTCCAAATGGTAAAAACGACACACAAAATGTAAAAAACAGTCACACAAGATACGAACGTACACACAAAAAACCGACACACAAGTTTTGAGTCACACAAAGCCTGATTTTGTGTATGTCCGTCTGTCTGTCCGTAAACTTTTTTTGTAGCGACTACTCCTCTGAAACTACTGAATGGATTTTCATGAAACTTTACAGAAATGTTGCCCATGAAGTCTAGTTGATCCTAGCAAAAATTCATGTTGATGTGAAATCCAAGATGGCCGCCAAATCTAAAAATAGGTTTTTAAAAAACAAGTTTGTAGCGACTACTCCTCTGAAACTACTGAATGGATTTTCATGAAACTTTACAGAAATGTTGCCCATGAAGTCTAGTTGATCCTAGCAAAAATTTATGTTGATGTGAAATCCAAGATGGGCGCCAAATCTAAAAATAGGTTTTTCAAAAACAAGTTTGTAGCGACTACTTCTTGAAAACTATAAATGATATTGATATGGGACTTTTTCTAAAATGATCAGCCTGACATGATGTTGGTCCTTGTCGAAAATCGTTTTGATTCGACGTTAAACATGGCTGCCAGCAGCCATCTTTGTTTACATAGTTATATAATGAAAACTTGTAGCGACTACTCCTCTGAAACTACTTGACGGATTTTTAGGAAAATTCACAGGAATGTTGTTCTTGATGTCTAATTGTTCCTAGCAAAATTTCAGGTTGGCCGGAAATTCAAGATGGCCACAACGGCTAAAAATAAATTTTCAAAATACAAGTTTGTAGCGACTACTTCTTGAAAACTATAAGTGATATTGATATGGGACTTTTTCTAAAATGATCAGCATGACATGATGTTGATCCTTTTCAAAAATTGTTTTGATTCAACGTTAAACATGGCTGCCAGCGGCCATCTTTGTTTACATAGAGTTATATAGTAAAAACTTGTAGCGACTACTCCTTTGAAACTACTTGGCGGATTTTCATGAAACTTTACAGGAATGTTGCTCTTAATGTCTAATTGATCCTAGCAAAATTTCAGATCGGCCAGAAATTCAAGATGGCCACCACAGCTAAAAATAGATTTTTAAAAAACAAGTTTGTAGTGACTACGTCTTGAAAACTATAAGTGATATTGATATGGGACTTTTTTGTAAAATGATCAGCATGACATGATGGTTATCAGAGTCAAACAATATTTTGATTCGACGTTAAACATGGCTGCCAGCGGCCATCTTTGTTTACATAGAGTTATATAATGAAAACTTGTAGCGACTACTCCTCTGAAACTACTTGACGGATTTTCATGAAACTTCACAGGAATGTTGCTCTTGATGTCTAATTGATCCTAGCAAAATTTCAGGTCGGCCGGAAATTCAAGATGGCTGCCATGGCTAAAAATAGATTTTCAAAATACAAGTTTGTAGTGACTACATCTTGAAAACTATAAGTGATATTGATATGGGACTTTTTCTAAAATGATCAGCATGACATGAAGTTAGTCCTTGTCAAAAATCATTTTGATTCGATGTTAAACATGGCTGTCAGCGGCCATCTTTGTTTACATAAAGTTATATAATGAAAACTTGTAGCGACTATTCCTCTGAAACTGCTTGACGGATTCATGAAACTTCACAGGAATGTCTAATTGATCTTAGCAAAATTTCAGGTCGGCCAGAAATTCAAGATGGCTGCCACGGCTTAAAATAAATTTTCAAAAAAGAAGTCTGTAGCGACTACTTCCTGAAATCAAAATCAATCAGTAGAGCTTCAAGGTCATTGACCTCTTGTTAGTATTGTGAAAGTATATCAGTTCTTTATTAATTGCAAATCGTCTTAACCCTGCTAATGCATTTTCCACAAAATTTGTAACCATTACACGATTGATATAGACAAAATGCGACATTAATACACATATTCTCCGCAGGTTTTGACTATTAGGATACATATCTGCTTCTTTCCTATTTGTTCAGGAGAAATCTACCCCTGAAGATTCAAAAGTTGAAACACTGGAAGAAGAGCAAGGAAAGGCTTCCGATCTGGTACACGCTTGGCCGCAGAACAGACTGACAGACGATCACCACACACTGTATAAAGGCGAAAATATCTGATGTGTACATGGGGATATGTAGTTCACGTTGCATAAAGCGGAAAATACCTGATGTGTTCATAGGGAAATGTAGTTCACGTTGCATAAAGCGGAAAATTCCTGATGTGTTCATAGGGAAACAATGTTCACATTGCATAAAGGGGAAAATACCATATGTGTACATATAGGGAAATGTAGTTCACGTTGCATAAAGGGGAAAATACCTGATGTGTACATAGGGAAATGTAGTTCACATTGCATAAAGGGGAAAATACCTGATGTGTACATACGGAAATGTAGTTCACGTTGCATAAAGGGGAAAATACCTGATGTGTACATACGGAAATGTAGTTCACGTTGCATAAAGGGGAAAATACCTGATGTGTACAAAGGGAAATGTAGTTCACATTGCATAAAGGGGAACATATCTGATGTGCATGTACATAGGGAAACATAGTTCACGTTGCATAAAGGGGAAAATACCTGATGTGTACAAAGGGAAATGTAGTTCACATTGCATAAAGGGGAACATATCTGATGTGCATGTACATAGGGGAAACATAGTTCACGTTGCATAAAGGGGAAAATACCTGATGTCTGTGGGATGTTATTCACTGACACAATATGTAAAGGGGAAAATATGTGATGAGTACATTGGATATGTAGTCCTCTGTGTAAAGTGGGAAATATGTAATATGTGATTTATGAGAGGTAAATTTCAATTCCTCGCTGTGTAAAGTAGGAAATATGTGATTATGAGAGGTAAATTGCAATTCCTCACTGTGTAAAGTAGCGCAGTATCGTTACGCTGAAGAACTCGTGCATATATAACCTATAAATATATATATGCCGATCCTCACTGCATCAAGCAGGAAGTATGTGATTTATGAGAGGTGCTATGTAGTTCACATTGTGTAAATGTACAATTGAAACTTGGGCCAGGGGCCATCTGAATTGGGGAAAAAAAACGCTTAAATGTATAACTGATGTTAAAAATGAAGAACTTGTGTTTACATTAAAACAGAGAACATGTACAGGGTCAGCCAGAATTTGATGTCTGAGAGTCTCAACATTTGAGGGGAAAATGACAAGCAGAAAATACCCACATCACTCAGTATAATTAAAGCAGTAAGCGGAAATAAAGTAAATATAAGCGATTTACTATCACCATGTACTATCACCCTCGCGTGAGATAGTAAGAAATTACACATGGTTGTCTATGGGGATTTAGCATGGGCGTTTTATGTGAGGTATAATAAATATGTTTATTTACCCGTAGTAGGATTCGATAACATTTAGGACAATTTAAATTGGAGGACAGACAGCAGACAACACCCTATGCATAAGCTCATGCAATAATCTCTGGCCTGTGGCATTAATTAAATACAACTCCTTTTTTAAATGAGGTATACACTATACATTTAAATTTATTAAATTCTGACACAGGTAAAAACAGCAGTCCCATGGCTGTATATCGTCTCCAAACAATGTTCCTTGGTGATCATTTTGGTATAGGGCTGTTTGTTTTCTTTGATCTATGCACTGCTGTCGCTGGTCGGCAAACAGCAGCTGTCGCCTTCCTCTTTGTCTGAACAGACTGGGCTCCAGTTTTTGGCCTCTCCAAGAAACTGAAACCTGAAAATAGTTTTTCATAAGACATGTGTTTTTAGCTCTACTGGCCAAGGGCCAGCAGAGCTTAAGGGATGGTGTGTTGTCCGTCTTCCATCGTCCGTCCGTTAACTTTTGCTTGTGTACACTCTAGAGGCCACATTTCTGATGCAATCATCATGAAACTTTGTCATAATGTTTGTCTCAATGAAATCTCGGTCAAGTTCGAAAATGGGTCATGTGGGGTCAAAAACTAGGTCACTAGGTCAAATATTGGAAAAACCTTGTGTACACTCTAAAGGCCATATTTTTGACCCGAGCTTGATGCAACTTTGTCAGAATGTTTGTCTTAATTATATCTTGGTCAAGTTTGAAAATGGGTCACATGGGGTTAAAAACTAGGTCACTAGGTCAAATACTTGAAAAACCTTGTGTACACTCTAGAAGCCGTATTTCTGACCCAATCTTCATGAAACTTTGTCAAAATGTTTGTCTTAATTATATCTTGGTCAAGTTCAAAAATGGGTCACATGGTGTTAAAAACTAGGTCACTAGGTCAAACTTTGGAAAAACCGTGTGTACACTCTAGAGGCCATATTTTTGACCTGATCTTGATGAAACTTTGTCAGAATGTTTGTCTTAATGAAATCTCGGTCAAGTTCAAAAATGGGTCATGTGGGGTCAAAAACTAGGTCACTAGGTCAAATACTTGAAAAAACTTGTGTACACTCTAGAGGTCATATTTGTTACCCAATCTTGATGAAACTTTGTCAAATTGTTTATCTTAATTATATCTTGATCAAGTTCGAAAATGGGTCACATGAAGTTAAAAACTAGGTCACTAGGTCAAATATTGGAAAAACCTTGTGTACACTCTAGAGGCCATATTTTTGACCCGAGCTTGATGCAACTTTGTCAGAATGTTTATCTTAATTGTTTGTCTCAATGAAATCTCGGTCAAGTTCGAAAATGGGTCATGTGGGGTCAAAAACTAGGTCACTAGGTCAAATATTGGAAAAACCTTGTGTACACTCTAGAGGCCATATTTTTGACCCGAGCTTGATGCAACTTTGTCAGAATATTGTCTTAATTATATCTTGGTCAAGTTTGAAAATGGGTCACATGAAGTTAAAAACTAGGTCACTAGGTCAAATATTGGAAAAACCTTGTGTACACTCTAGAGGCCATATTTTTGACCCGAGCTTGATGCAACTTTGTCAAAATGTTTATCTTAATTGTTTGTCTCAATGAAATCTCGGTCAAGTTCGAAAATGGGTCATGTGGGGTCAAAAACTAGGTCACTAGGTCAAATATTGGAAAAACCTTGTGTACACTCTAGAGGCCATATTTTTGACCCGAGCTTGATGCAACTTTGTCAGAATATTGTCTTAATTATATCTTGGTCAAGTTTGAAAATGGGTCACATGGGGTTAAAAACTAGGTCACTAGGTCAAACTTTGGAAAAACCGTGTGTACACTCTAGAGGCCATATTTTTTACCCGATATTGATGAAACTTTGTCAGAATGTTTGTCTCAATGAAATCACGGTCAAGTTCAAAAATGGGTCATGTTGGGTCAAAAACTAGGTCACTAGGTCAAATACTTGAAAAAACTTGTGTACACTCTAGAGGTCATATTTGTTACCCAATCTTGATGAAATTTTGTCAAATTGTTTATCTTAATTATATCTTGATCAAGTTCGGAAATGGGTCACATGAAGTTAAAAACTAGGTCACTAGGTCAAATATTGGAAAAACCTTGTGTACACTCTTTGTCAAAATGTTTGTCTTAATTATATCTTGGTCAAGTTCAAAAATGGGTCACATGGTGTTAAAAACTAGGTCACTAGGTCAAACTTTGGAAAAACCGTGTGTACACTCTAGAGGCCATATTTTTGACCCGATCTTGATGCAATTTTGTCAGAATATTTGTCTCAATTATAGCTTGCTAAAGTTCGAAAATGGGTCACACAGGGTCAAAAACTAGGTCACTAGTACACTCTAGAGGCCATATTTCTGACCCGATCTTGATGAAACTTTGTCGAAATGTTGTCTTAATTATATTTTGGTCAAGTTCGAAAATGGGTCCCATGGGGTCAAAAACTAGGTCACTAGGTCAAATACTTGAAAAACCTTGTGTACACTCTAGACACCATGTAGTACGACTCGATTCATCAATGGTATAACTGTTTTGTTTCATTCTAAGGTTTATAGTCCCTCTACCATATGAGCCCCCGTGAAGAATCCCCCGTTGACTCGGCATTATGTTTGGACTAAAAAAGGTTTTGATTTTGAATTTTGAATTGAAAGACTCCGCCTCAGAGTCGGCCAAAGTGTCTGAATTGTCTGCCAAATATATAATCATAGCACTGGCGGTTAATTTAACCTAATTTCGCGCGCTATGATTATGCGTGTGTATGATGGTTTTTTAGACTGTTTTTGATTTTACTTTGTGTTTTGGTACGCAACTGCATTACTTGTTATAATTGGTTTGGCCTAGGGTGACGGACCGTGGGGCGATGTGGGATACGCGTACTGCCCGGCTTTGTTGCCTGGCATGGTACCGTATTTTATATTAATACCAGGTGACCATAGCCCTCTTTTATGGGGCCACGGCCCCTGGTTTGGGTTTTTTGGGCATTGTTGTTGTATGCGCGTACTGACAAGGTACCGCATATATTTTTTAAAGGGTCATTGTTATGGGGTTTGTTGGGCAATACACTTTTTTCATTTGAGTTTCAAGTGCAGCAGTTGCGTATCAAGGGTGTATATGGATGTATTATGGGTTATTTGCCTCTGGGCACGAGGCTTGAATAGAGTCTGGACGTGGTCAGTTTGGATCGACTAGGGCGAGGCTAGGAACCTCACCAGAGGGGGCTTCCCTGGGTGATGTCTTGTAGGTTGAATCTCGAATGCGTTGATTGTTTGATGTTTCTTGAAGGTGCCCAGGTGCACTTGTGCCACCCACTTGAGGTTTGTGACACCTTGTGCCCCTGGGCCGTAGACCGCGCTAACGTAGATAGATTGGCGTTGCAGGTCCGGGCTCCCTCTTCAAGACATCTAGGCGCATTATACTGACATATTAGTGAGATTCTAACCTATCTTTGATTGACCATACCTTTTGCTGATTTTTTTGTAACATAAAACGGCCTCATTTTTAGATCAGTATTTACATTTTGGGTTTGGGCATATAGCCTTTATTGGTACATATACATTTATAAAACAGTTTATCATGGTTTTATTTACAGAAACAAGATGGTTTGGTCAATCTCTTATAGGTGTAGATGGTACTTGTTGGTTAAGGTTTTGTATACGTACCTCTTTGTCTGCCATCTCGTGTTTTTATAAAAGATTGTTCTTTTACATATAGTAATTACATACACATATAGTTAAATACTTAATGTTTAATTGCTATTTTACACTTTCTTCTTATCATTGACATGTCTTACTTGAATTCTAGTTGGTATTTAATATATGGTGGTGTATATTATTATTTACACATATTTACACCTATTACTGCATATATCACCACCTGCATACGTATAAGTATCTGTGCCGGTGCTTATATTACTGTATTAATCTTTCCAGACGGGGTTAGTTCTATTATAAATGTTAAGCTAGTATATGAGCCCGTACTCAAACTTAATGGCACGGACCCCAAAGACGCCACTCAAAACTGCAGGACCACGGGTGGGCTTGTCGTGGCGCCGTCTGAGTTTTGTACAAAGAAGATCACTTGTGCCCCTCCGTTATCATTGTACCACAGAAACTATCCATGTGCGGATGGAGCCCAGTATCAGAATCAACCAATGTTTTGCTACCTGCTACGTTTTTATTAATTGAACTCTTTGACCTATCCCCATCTGGTTACCTATGTTTTGGTCTTTTATGTTTACGTTATGTTCTGCTTATCGGTTCCTAGAGTGGGGGCACACCACTTTCGGGGGTTAACCTCCATGCATTACATACTACTTATCATTATTGTTACTATCAGAATTGCATGTCTTTTAGTCTTTATATTATTTGGTATATATATATATCCTCTTACTTATTTACACTCTATAGCCTATAACAAATTATATACATATAGTATTATGTGGTCCCTGCAGTATCCACAGTGTTGTCGCGCCACCCCATTTTTTAAGTCTTCTTGAAGCCTAAGCGTCAATACGTTTGCACGCCCCAAAGACTACAGCGAACATTCGTTCGACGTATATGTGTCAGTGGAGAGACTCGCCTACTATGTCGGTGTAGTTCCTTCATAGTTAGGCATTAATTTGGTAGCGCGGCCCCACCGTGCGATGTGTTAGGTCCCATGACAAATCTAGTGTTTACATATCCTATACTTATAATTCATACACTATTTCTACTTTTCTGATGTCTTTTATATAAATTTCATTACTCATACCCTGATATAAGATCCACTGCTTCGTCTGCATCGTTAACCTTACTCAGCGCCCACGGAGCTAAGACCCGGGCGAGTTACACCACACTCTTTACTGGATATCAGGAAGGATGGCAGATTTGGCCATGGACTCATACACTAACTCTAAAAGCTAACATATCCTATACTTATAGTTCATACACTATTTCTACTTTTCTGATGTCTTTTATATAAATTTCATTACTCATACCCTGATATAAGATCCACTGCTTCGTCTGCATCGTTAACCTTACCCAGCGCCCACGGAGCTAAGACCCGGGCGAGTTACACCACACTCTTTACTGGATATCAGGAAGGATGGCAGATTTGGCCATGGACTCATACACTAACTCTAAAAGCACCTATAGGTAGTGACCTTGTTAATAACCCCTCGTCCCACTTTTATGGCCATGTAGTTCAGCTGCCATACACACTATTGGATGATATTGTCTGGTTATGTGTATGCCAGCTGCTATCATGTCCACACGTGTATGCGGTTCTCCTGACACACGCACTCTACATGATAATGTCCGTTATGTGTATGTCATTTGACATACATACCATGGGTCTAGGGGCCATTAACTTACTGTTTATATTACTGTATCTAGATTGGAGTTTTTGATAAATTTGAAAACGGATGCCCTCGTTTTCTCCATAACAGACTTTATAGGAAATAGTAGTGTTTTTTTGTCGATTACTGTTAAACCCAGTTCTAGCAGTTCTGCTTGGAGCTCGCTTCTTTGCTCCTTATAGCGCGGGCAAAGTCGCGTTGGATCAAAGAAGATATGTTCAAACGTTTCTGGCTGCCCACAGTCCTTACATTTTCTGTTCTTTAAGTTATCGTATCTTTCTGAACCTATGCCTGTTCGTCCTAATCTAAGCCGCGTATATATAGCGTCTAAGCGTCTATTATCATTGTATTGTTCTATTTTCGTTGGCGTATGAGGATAAAGATCAATTCTTTGCGTTTTTATATTTTTCCATCTATTGAACCATACCTGTTTGATATTACTTTTTATGCTACTATAGACTTCATGTACTCCGGGGTTAAGGGGTATAAGACTTCCTGTTATGGAGCCCTGTTTTGCAATCAGGTCTACTGCTTCGTTGCCCGTTATCCCTACATGGCTTGGGATCCAGGTCATATCAATTATTCTATTATTATTTTTTGCTTTTTTGATGGCATACATAATTTTTACTATTAGATCTTGCCTCGTTTGGGACCTCCCCTTTGCTATTGATTGGAGTGCACTTAGGCTGTCACTTAGGATTACTACTTTTTTGATATCATTCATGTTTACCCATGTAATCGCAGCATATATTGCTGACAGTTCCGTTGTATACACAGATAGCATATGGTCTAATTTAATTTTTAGCCTATGTATTATTTTGTTGTCCGGACTGTATATTAATACGCCTGATCCAGCTATATTTTTTTCCGGATCTTTGCTACCATCAGTAAATATTTTGATGCAATCTGAATAATTGATTTCTATATGGTTATCAGTTATTTTCTTAGCCTCGTCTATTGGGGTTGTTTTTTTATTTATTAACTCTTGCAATTCAAAACACGGCTTAATTGTTTCCATATTTACCATTGATGGGAATACTGGTTCTTGAATTCGTATATCTTGTAATTTATATTTTTTCAATAGGTCTTGCACAGTTTGCGTATATGGCGCGTTAATGGTATAACAGCCAGTAGAGCTGTTTAAGTATAAAACTGCTGACTTAAATATAGCTTTGTTTTCAAGAACTTTCAAAAAAGTTTCCGAGATTAAGAGCGAGACCCTTTTGTGTGTAATTGCATGGTGCAAGTGTCTACAGTGAGACGATGCCATAGGGCGAGTGTTCAGGGCCATTTTACCATCATGTTTTGTATGTGCTTTCAACTTAAAGGGACACACGGCAATCTTGAAGTTTTTATCAAGCGTCAATATTAGCGTCTCTACTTATTTACCAAGGATCATTTTGACTTTAAACCTGCTTGCATATCATTAAATAAAATTTAGATTTTTCCATTTTCTATGTTTATTTTACCAAATGTTGAAATATATTATTGGTGCAGTATTATCAAAATTCAGTAATATACAAAAACAATTTGGTTTATACTATTCTTTTAATTATTATTAATGACTGAAATAATGCATGTTATTAAGAAAAACTAACGGGACGCCGCGAGTTTTCAAAAAATCAAGATTGCCATGTGTCCCTTTAACACTTTTTGAAGCTGCAGTGTTTATGTTTGGACTATATATGCATAATCTTGGGTTCACGCACGAGAGTATTTTTTGTTTAATTTTTAACAGCAAGCATTTAGATTTTTTTTATTTTTTTTTAACCAATACCAATTTTTAAATAGAAAACAATTATT
This sequence comes from Cyrtodaria siliqua, assembly GCA_037043455.1. Classification (NCBI taxonomy): domain Eukaryota; kingdom Metazoa; phylum Mollusca; class Bivalvia; order Adapedonta; family Hiatellidae; genus Cyrtodaria; species Cyrtodaria siliqua. The sequence goes on from JAWPHD010001358.1 coordinate 174,404, forward strand.
ATACCTTCATACTTTGGTCAGGTAGACGGTACAAAGACCCGAGAAGTTTTCTGGTCCATGGCTTTATCTTTCTGCGTCTGCGTCTTCATTTTTGGAACATTCTTGTTTAGCTTTTCCAGCCTATCGAAATATATAAATGCAACCAAAATCTATATATCAAAATAATGTAAACATAAACTTTAAGAAAAATCGAGTTGAACGTCATCAGCAAAATGGCATGCATACTTTGAAACTTATCAAATCATTTTCTTTAAAATCCTGATTAATATATGATTATATGGATACACTTCTCATTCTGAATCTGTTTTGTTTCGACTGGAACCGGGCAACCGGAAGCCGCTGTGAGACGACCAGCTTGACGACCGGAAACCGGTCTACAATTCAAAACTTAAGTCGCAGTTCTAAATCCATTAGATTTTATGCTTATAAACCAAACAATTTACACAAATTGTTTAATTCATAAAGTATGCATTTTAATTAGTTGTAAAGAACTGTTTTCCATCGAATTTACGATCGCCATACATTCGCGAAAACTGATGTCATTTTCAGCATACGATTTCCTCCATCTTAAAAAGGAATTGATGAGTTCGTGTTACGTGGAAGAATAAATATCTACTTATTAACTTGTTTATATGCAGGACATATGATTAGTGTACGCTCCAAAATACTTACGGATGTTGTTTCTGCTTTCGCGGTCATGCAGTGCAGCGTTTTTAAACTGTGACGTCACGTAATTTTCACTCGTCGTTATAAACGTTATAATTCCGTTCACGTGGAATAAACCTCAGTTTCTAGACCTGATTCACCGACAATAACTCCACACCAAACAATATCATTAAATCATTTTAATTTCTCGCTCGATATCAGTTTAAAAGGGACACACGGAAATCTTGATATATTTTTCATTTTTAATTATGAAATAATTGTTTAAAAACAGTAACTGTTTATGTTTTTTATTTATCCAAAATCGTTGTAAAAAGCAGAAACGCCAATGTAGCCCAAATCCAAAATATCACTAGAATTCCAGTGTTCCTGGAATAAGGCAGGGTTCTCCCCAGCACCTTAAACACCACGGTGCTTGAAATTCAAAATCACTATATATAGGTCTATATTTTATCTTTATTTGTAGTTCTTATTGTTTGAAAATTATTCTACCCAGTGTTTTTTGGGGGTTTTAGTGGAATGGTGGCCGGTCCCATCAAAGGGGGGAAATTCGCATCTGGGGAAAATATTTTGTTTTATACAAAGGAAAAATGTAACATGTGCCACATATGTATTACTTTCTTATTATTTGCATGTTTCTTTCATATATACATCATCTTTATATTTACATATGTGCCACATATGTTACTTTCTTATTATTTGCATGTTTCTTTCATATATACATCATCTTTATATTTACATATGTGCCACATATGTAAATGATGCATATGTATTACATAAGCTGAATTAAGTTAATAAATTACTTGTGTAAAGCAAGTAAATCACAAAAAAATAAAGTATTATCGGTGTTTACAACTGTCTCACAGTCTGTTCATCCCTGATGTTTTTCTTGCCGTTTTTCTCCATTCTGACATCGATTTTCTGCACATGTAAAATGCAAGAAAAAAAGCAATTTTTATTGCTTTCTTGTATAATACGCACCTTTCCCCTTTCGGAAACCTAATAGCGGTAAAAAAACTGCGTACTTTACACGGAAAAATACGGTACGTTCTGAAAATTGTATACTACTTAAACATAAGACGCATGCAAACTTACTGAATTCCAAATCCTAAATGAAACAAACAAAATTTTGACATTATGACATTATTTTTTTTTAAAAATGTTAAAAGGCATCCAAACAAAATGGCCAAGAGGACCTGTGAATGCTCTACTGGAATAGGGTCACCATTTGTACAAGGTTTCATGCATTGTGGTTTTAGAGAGGAATTTTCTTTTGTCCCTATACAAGTATAGTAATTTATGTAAAACTGTGGGCCCTGGCAACATTTTACCCCAGGATCACCATTTAAACCAACTTATTAGATACAAACCAGAAACGTGGAAATGCCACAAAATACGTTTTTTCCAAGTGGAAACCATTTTTCTATTTTTAGCAACAGTGACGTTGAACTTGACCTTAGTGACCCCACATGCACAACTAGACCTGGAACTCATCATCCATAAAAAGTTTCATTTAAATCCGGCCATGTGACTATATGTACAACTAGGCCTGGTACTGATAATCCCTGCAAAATTTCACTGAAATCCAGCCAAATGGAAGCTCTTTTCGTCTTAATGAGGCCAAAAATCATTAAACTGGACTATATGTGATACTGTTTACCCTTCTTGAAACCAGAATCTCCGTCAAGTTTTAATATCCTGTCATCAAGCAGGGTACCATCACACTCACCTGTCCACCGGTGCATCTTCCTCAACCATACTGGGGGGCGTCCGTGGCCGAGTGGTTAGAGTCTCTGACTTGCAATCACTTGCCCATCACCGCTGCAGGTTCGATCCCTCAGGGGCCTAGGAATCTTTATGTGAGGAAGCTATCCAGCTGGCTTGCGGAACGTCGGTGGTTCTACCCAGGTGCCCGCCCGTGCACGAAAATTGCCCGGAGGGGCACCTGGGGTCTTCCTCCACCAGTAGAAGATGGAAAGTCGCCATATGACCTTAGCTGTTGGTGCGACTATAAAATCCAATTCAATTCAATTCAACCATACTGTCTACCCTCCTTGAACCCAGTGTCTCAGTCAGTTCTTTCTACCCTGTCATCCAGCAGGGTACCATCACACTCACCTTCTCATAGTTTCTCTCTCGACCATACTGTCGACCCTCCTTGAACCCGGGATCCATGTCGACTCTTATAAGGCTGTTATTCAGCATAGTACAATCACAGTGTTGCACAGCCATTTCTGCCTCATTCCGGGAATTATATCTTTTTCCTGGTTAAGGCCATATATTTATTATAGTATTCTAATTATATACATCATTATCATATCGGTTATTATTAAAAATAATACATGTACCAGCTTCATACAGAGATGTATACAAGCTTCTATCTTTGACGACCATTGTTGAACCTGGAGACATTGTTTGTATAATGATGATAGTCCAGTATATCCGAACAATGACAGAATCTCTTAGTGATTCTAAAGCAGATTTTAAGGATTGGACTATTTTTAGTAATGACGACTATCTAATTGGCAATCACAAAATCTTGATAAATTCATAAAATCATATCTTAAATGTATATAGAGGGAACAGAGGAGGGAACAGAGGTGGGAACAGAGGAGGGAACAGAGGGAATCAATGTTGCAATGGTTACATTAAACATCCTAGATTCCCGCAATCCTAGATTCCCGCAATCGACATCACTATTATCATTAAAGCTTTGCAATGTCATTTAGCACTTTGTTCTTTCTATAGATTATCAACATGGAAGTGCCGATATAACCTTAACATCATGTCCTGTAGTGTTATTATTTAAGCATTAAGGATACTCTACAAAACAGAAACCGCATGGCCTATTCGAGACTCTATCTAACCCCATAGTGAGATGCTTCACCTTTCCAAAGGTATTGAATAGACTGAGGATCTGTTCCTCTGTAGTACCGAAGGACAGCTTACTGACATACAGTGTACAGCTTTGCCGAAGCTGCTCTTCTTTTGTTCTTCTGTCCTGAAAATAGCAGTTATATATCTGAAAATACAGCACTGTTTACATTGGTGTTTCATAATCATACAGAGCAGTTATATATCTGAAAATACAGCACTGTTTACATTGGTGTTTCATAATCATATAGCATACCTGAATACCTATATGATTGTTTCTTATCAAAGTTTATTTTTCATTTGTTTACAGAGATGTATACAAGCTTCTATCTTTGACAACCATTGTTGAACCTGGAGACATTGTTTGTATAATGATGATAGTCCAGTATATCCGAACAATGACAGAATCTCTTAGTGATTCTAAAGCAGATTTTAAGGATTGGACTATTTTTAGTAATGACGACTATCTAATTGGCAATCGCAAAATCTTGATTATTTCATAGAATCATATCTTAAATGTATATAGAGGGAACAGAGGAGGGAACAGCGGAGGGAACAGAGGGAATCAATGTTGCAATGGTTACATTAAACATCCTAGATTCCCGCAATCGACATCAATATTATCATTAAAGCTTTGCAATGTCATTTAGCCGTTTGTTCTTTCTATAGATTATCAACATGGAAGTGCCGATATAACCTTAGCATCATGTCCTGTAGTGTTATAATATATTAAACACAAATTAATGTTCACCACCATGAGTGTGTTGGGAGCAGTATCTAGGTCCTGACCTTCAAGGTCAAAGTCAGATGAACACTAAAGGTTATTACTATAATTTTGTTTCTGGGCTGTAACTTCATGGTCACATTATGAGTTGGCAAGTGTATTGTTTCTGGGCTGTAACTTCATGGTCACATTATGAGTTGGCAAGTGTATTGAGGGAAATAAGGGGTCTGTGCTTGACTGTATGGTGGTCATTTTCTGTTTTTCATAGTTTTGAAGAAAAAAAAATTGTTAATTGATAATACTACAAAAAGGGTGGCCATTCAATTTAAGATCCTTTTTGTCACAAAAACAGTGTTGTCAAATATGTAAAATATACTCACCAAAAAAAAAAAGTACCCCCTTTTTTTCTGGTATTCCCCTAGGCCAGTTTTTGAGGGCATACGACAGCTTGAACAGCTCTCGATGTTTTTAAGTACACTTCCCCGAGTACTAAATATTCCTTTAACCAGTTTCAAATTTTGCCGAGCAATACTCTTTTATGGATGCTATGGAAACCGTAAAGGGAGGTAATTTGATGATTTTTGATAATCAAAAGCTGCTACCTAGCAGTAGTTGTGTTTTTCTGTGATTTTTTCAAAAGCAACATATAGAGAATATTGTCTTGGACAAATTGAGGTAATGTTTGTAGATGTTATATGTTTTTACCAAAAATGCATGGTTTAAGAAAAAGGGGGATAACTCCCTTGTGTACTGAACTTTCCAAAAAAAAAAAATTGTGAACTATTGGTGGTGGATGATCTAATTATTCTATATACATCATTTATTTTTTCCTGTTTTGCTGTCGATATAATAAGGGAAAGAAAAAGGGGTGCTTTTTATTTTTGCTCAGTATATAAATCAGATGGACATAAAACTGCCACTGCATCAGACAGCGCCAAAACATCATAAAAGCACGTCCTTGGACGCCAAAACGTTATGTGACATCATAACGTCATGGCACACACAATGTTTGGCATCAAAGAGTTCACATTTTGTAAACAAAATTACAAACTGATATGTATAACGTTAATTACTTATTATAAGTTGTTGGTAAATAATAAGTTCATGACTTAGATCCGGATGATACAGATAAATTTAAGATAAATAAAATAGTTTCAGTTAACAAAACTTGCAGTGTTACACATTTCATGCTCAACCAATCAAAATTGTTCCAGGTTGTATTACACAATAGAATATAAAATATGGATGTTTGACATTGCTAACAAGGACGTTGTATGATAAAAAACATTCCGCATATTTCTTAATCACCTGCGACCACAAGGTCAAGGTCATATACTTGGAAGTTTTGAGTTTAGCAGCCTGATTAGTCTGATATCAGATATATTAGTCTCTAGTTTCCGAGGTATATTATTATTATGCTATTACTGGTAATTATATCGAGCATGGGGCATGATTATTGTTTTGAAATTTTGGTAACATTAATCTTGGTCAATTTCGCTCGTCTTGAAAGTGCATGGTAATACAGACCTTGTCCACTTGAAATACATGTAGCTTAGATATGATGTAATTATATCACTTGTATGCTTTTCAAGTATTAACCATGTGGATGAATACCGTATTTCCCCTAAAAGTAGCGCCCGGGTGCTACGAAAAATGCCAATGTGGGGCGGTTATAAAAAGCGATGTAGAGGGTTTTTGGATAAAAAAGATCAAAAATGTATTGAATTTTGAAGAATTTTTTTTTTTTGGAAAGTTGGGTGGGGTTGGGGTGGCTACTATTAGGGCAGGCCCTCTTAATAGGGGAAATATGGTAGTCAGCACATTTATAGAGAAAAATACGGTTTAGTCGCCTGTGACCGTACGAGTTTGTTATAAATACCAAGTGTGTTCAGTTAACATGGTAATATTTTAATAAAATCATGTACAATGTTTCAAAATGTCTGCTTGTGTTTTGTCTCCAGTTTTGAACAATTCTCATTTAACAGCTCCTGTTCATCAACAGATTATTGATGTTATTAAGAGTCACACCGACAGATAGAAACAAGAGGTCAATGACCTTGAAGCTCTACTGATAGGTTTTTGATATCTAGATCAGCATTCCTCTGTCAAGTAGTTTCAGAGGAGTAGTCACTATAAGTTTTTACTATATAACTATGCAAACAAAGACGGCTGCTGGCAGCCATGTTTAATTTCGAAAACAATTTTCAACAAGTACCAACATCATGTAATGCTGATCATTTTAGAAAAAGTCCCATATCAATATCACTTATAGTTTCAAGAAGTCGTCAGTACAAACTTGTTTAAAAATCTATTTTTAAGCTTGGGGACCATCTTGAATTTCCGGCTGGCCTGAAATTTTACTAGGATCAATTAGACTTTAAGAGCAACAATCCTGTGAAGTTTCATGAAAATCCGTAAGGTAGTTTCAGAGGAGTAGTCGCTACAAGTTTTTACCATATAACTCATTATGTAAACAAAGATGCAGCCATGTTTAACATCGAATCAAAACGATTTTCGACAAGGATCAATATCATGTCATGCTGATCATTTTAGAAAAAGTCCCATATCAATATCAGTTGTAGTTTTCAAGAAGTAGTTGCTACAAACTTGTTCTTTAAAAATCTATTTTTAGCTGTGGTGGCCATCTTGGATTCACATCGACACGAATTTTTGCTAGGATCAACTTGACTTCATGGGCAACATTTCTGTAAAGTTTCATGAAAATCCATCCAGTATTTTCAGAGGAGTAATCGCTAAAAAAAAAGGTTTACAGACGGACGACGGACATCTCTGATCAGTCAAGCTAAAAAAGATTCCTGGTTCACCCTACCATTACTACATAACATTATTTCACTAGTTCTTCGCCCGATGTGGTTCAGGCATTCCTTAGGTCAAGATGACCAAATGTTTTTTAAATTATGGCCGCCAGTGGCCTGTTATGAGCTTGGTTAGGTTGCAGGTTAGTTTTATGAAAAGGGGCAAAACTCTTTTGATCTAGCAAATTTAGTGAACTAATATCCCCTGCCTGTTGGGCAATTTGTTTGTATGGAATTTGTTTGTATGGTGTTTTACGTCATTTTCAACACAAGGTTATATACGACGGTCGATTTTTTGTAGTGGAGGCAGACCACCAACTTCTCCTGGGTAGAACCAGTACTGTAACTCTCCCGCCATCCGAAAGAATTGACACTTTCACACATGTCGAGCTCCTAGTGCGATTCGGACCCACAGCGGTGAGAGGCAAAGGTTTACAACGCAACATCGTTAACCATTAGGCCACGGAGACGCTGTGTTGGGCAATTGGGCCATGAGATAAAAGACTGTAGAACAAAGGGCCATAACTATGGCAATATTCATTAGATCATTGTAACAGAAACAATATGCCCATCTTGGTAGTATATCCAATCAACCTGTAAAGTTTCTTCTGAAAACAATTGGGAACTAACAAGAGGTCAATAACCTTAAAGCTCTACTGATAGATTTTGATATCTAGATCAGCATTCCTGTGAAGTTTCATAAAAATCTGTCATATAGTTTCAGAGGAGTAGTCGCTACAAGTTGAAATTTTTACAATATAACTCGAGGTAAACAAAGATGGCCACTGGCAGCCATGTTTAATGTCGAATCAAAATAATTTTCGACAAGGATCAACATCTTGTTATGCTGATCATTTCAGAAAAAGTCCCATATCAATATCACTTACAGTTTTCAAAAAGTGTCACTACAAACGTGTTTTAAAAAACTATGTTTAGCCATGGTGGCCATCTTGAATTTCCGGCCGACCTGAAATTGTGCTAGGATCAACTAGACATCAAGAGCAACATTCCTGTGAGGTTTCATAAAAATCCGTCAAGTAGTTTCAGAGGAGTAGTGGCTACACATTTTTACTATACAAACTCTATGTAAACAAAGATGGCCACTGGAGCCCATGTTTAATGTCGAATCAAAATAATTTTCAACAAGGATCAACATGTCATGTTGATCATTTTACAAAAAGTCCCATATCAATATCACTTTCAGTTTTCAAGAAGTAGTCGACCTAAAAAAAATCTGGGATCAATTAGACATCAAGAGCAACATTCCTGTGAAGTCTCATAAAAATTCGCCAAGTAGTTTCAGAGGAGTAGTCGCTACAAGTTTTTACTATATAAATCTACGCCATGTTTAAAGTCGCATCGAAATAAATTTCGACAAGGATCAACATCATGCCATGCTGATCATTTTATAAAACGTCCCATATCAATATCACTTCAGTTTTCAAGAAGTAGTCGCTATAAATTTATTTATTTTAAATCTATTTTGAGCCGTGGCGGCCATCTTGAATTTCCGGCCAGCCTGAAATTTTTCTAGGATCAACAAGACAATGTCACATCAAGAGCAACATTCATGTGAAGTTTCATGAACATCCGTCAAGAAGTTTCAGAGGAGTAGTCGCTACAAGTTTTTACTATATAACTCTATGTAAACAAAGATGGCCACTGCAGCCATGTTTAACGTCGAATCAAAATAATGTTCGACTAGGATCAACATCATGTCATGCTGATCATTTTAGAAAAAGTCCCATATCAATATCTCTTATAGTTTTCAAGAAGTAGTCGCTAAAAACTTATTTTTTAACAAGAGGTCAATGACCTTGAAGCTCTACTGATAGATTTTGATAGATAGGTGAGCATTCCCAGTGAAGTTTCATAAAATCTGTCAAGTAGTTTCAGAGGAGTAGTCGCTACAAGTTGAATATTTTTAATGTATAACTCTAGGTAAACAAAGATGGCCACTGGTGCCCAGGTTTAATTTTGATTCAAAATCATTTTCGACAAAATTAAAATCTGTTTTTAGGCAAGGCGGGCATCTTAAGTTTCTGGCCGACCTAAAAAAAATCTGGGATCAATTAGACATCAAGAGCAACATTCCTGTAAAGTTTCATAAAAAAATTGTCAAGTAGTTTCAGAGGAGTAGTCGCTACAAGTTTTTACTATATAAATCTTTGTAAACAAAGATGGCCGCTAGGCCGCTGGCGGCCATGTTTAAAGTCGCATCGAAATAAATTTCGACAAGGATCAACACCATGTCATGCTGATCATTTTAGAAAATGTCCAATATCAATATCACTTAGTTTTCAAGAAGTAGTCGCTACAATTTTTTTTATTTTAAATCTATTTTTAGCTGTGGTGGCCATTTTTTCTAGTATCAACTAGACATCAAGAACAACATTCCTGTGAAGTTTCATGAACATCCGTCAAGTAGTTTCAGAGGAGTAGTCGCTACAAGTTTTTACTATATAACTCTATGTAAACAAAGATGGCCACTGGCAGCCATGTTTAATGGCGAATCAAAATAATGTTTGACTCGGATCAACATCATGTCATGGTCATCATTTTAGAAAAAGTCCCATATCAATATCACTTATAGTTTTCAAGAAGTAGTCGCTACAAACTTATTTTTTAAAAATCTATTTTTAGCTGTGGTGGCCATCTTGAATTTCTGGCCGATGTGAAATTTTGCTAGGATCAATTAGACATCAAGAGCAACATTCCTGCAAAGTTTTATGAAAATCCCCCAAGTAGTTTCGGAGGAGTAGTCGCTACAAGTTTTTACTATATAACTGTATGTAAACAAAGATGGCAGCTGGCAGCCATGTTTAACGTCGAATCTAAATGATTTTTGACAAGGACCAACATCATGTCATGCTGATCATTTTAGAAAAAGTCCCATATCAATATCACTTATAGTTTTCAAATAGTAGTCGCTACAAACTTGTATTTTAAAACTTTATTTTTAGCTTTGGCGGCCATCTTGGATTTCACATCAACATGACTTTTTGCTAGGATCAACTAGACTTTATGGGCAACATTTCTGTAAAGTTTCATGAATATCCATCCAGTAGTTTCAGAGGAGTAGTCGCTCAAATAAAAGTTTACGGACAGGCGGACGGACAGACAGATGACGGACGCCGCACCACGGCATAAGCTCTACTGATCTCTGATCAGTCAAGCTAAAAATCTATTTTAGCTGTGGTAGCCATCTTGAATTTCTGGCCGACCTGAAATTTTGCTAGGATCAATTAGACATCAAGAGCAACATTCCTGTAAAGTTTCATGAAAATCCGACAAGTAGTTTCAGAGGAGTAGTCGCTACAAGTTTTTACTATATAACTCTATGTAAACAAAGATGGCCACTGGCAGCCATGTTTAACATCAAATCAAACGATTTTTGACAAGGATCAACATCATGTCATGCTGATCATTTAGAAAAAGCCCCATATCAATATCACTTATAGTTTTCAAGAAGTAGTCGCTACAAACCTGTATTTTAAAAATCTATTTTTAGCTTTGGCGGCCATCTTGGATTTCACATCAGCACGAATTTTTGCTAGGATCAACTAGACTTCATGGGCAACATTTCTGTAAAGTTTCATGAATATCCATCCAGTAGTTTCGGAGTAGTCGCTACAAATAAAAGTTTACGGACAGACGGACGGACGAGAGATGCCGCACCACGGCATAAGCCCTGCTGATCTCTGATCAGTCGAGCAAAAAATGATGACAACATGCACACAAGGTTGTTTTTTTATTAAAAATTCAAAGACCAAAGGGCCACAACTCAGTAATACATATTTGACCTATGTCAATATGGCCATCCGTTGGTGCGTAAGGCAAACAAGATATTTTTATATGAAACCGAAAGAACAAACTGTCATAAATCGGTTAATACTTGATTGCAATAACAAAACAATACGCGCATCTTGACATACCTAATGCATCTGTAAAGTTCCCTGTGAATAAATTAACAAGAGCACCGCCTAATAGGACATTATACGCCCGTTTCCTTCAGTTTTTATGTTAAAAGTATTTCCTAGGTATCGGGTCAATGTAACCCTTACCTTTGACCTTCTAACAAAAAAATAACTGAAAGGGGATGTTGTTTAACCAAGAGCACTATTTGTATAAAGTTTCAAGACTAGATCAAATATTCACAGCTGGGAAGGAATTTGTGAGGATCAGGTCACAGTGATGTTGACATCAGACCTACTAAGCTTAAAATTAATAGAAGTTGTTGTTTTAACATGGGTCCTATTTCTGTAAAGTTTCAAAATTGTAGGTTTAATAGTTACAAGTAAACTGTTACAGTGAGGAAAATGTCTTAGGATTCAGTCATTGTCAGTTCAATGTGACCTTGATGACCTACTGAACCCAAAAGTAATATGCTTCCTCCTCTGGCCAAGGACAATGCACAATGAAGTTTAATAAGTGTGGGTATCATATTTCCGGGATTATCATTTGCAATGTGTATGTCCATATGAAGACATGGTGACCTTGACCATTGACCTACTAAGCCCAAATATGATAGGGTTCCTCCTCTTACCAATGGCAATGTATCTATGAAGTTTCACGAGTGTAGGTATTATGCTCCTGGAGTTATCGCTTGGAATATGTACTGGTGACCTTGACCAAGTGACCTCAAAAGCAACAGAATTATCTCCTCCGACCAAATGCATTGTATCTATGAGTGTGAATGTTAAGGTTTCACAGTCATTTGGCAGAATGTGCATTTCCATATAAGTTCATGGTAACCTTGACATTTGGCCTACTGACCCCAAAGACAATAAGGTTCTTTCTCTTGCCAACGTCAATGAACAAGTTTCATCAGTAGAGGTGTTATGGTTTTGATGTTATCACACAGAATACAATATTACCACATAAGGTCATAGCGACCTTGACCTGCTAACCCCAATGAAATACAATATTTTCTCTTACCAAGGGCAATGTACCTAGTATGAAGTTTCATGATTGTAGGTGTTATAGTAACGAAGTTATCATCCGGAATGCGTTTGTCTATATAAGGTCACGATGACCTTGACCTTTTACATACTGACCCCGAAAACAATAGGGATCCTCCTCTCACCTAGGGCAAAGTACCTATGAAGTTTCATGAGTGTAGGTTTTATCATTTCGGAGTTATCGACCGGAGTACGCAATTGTTTACGGACGGGAGGACAGACACAACCCCATACCATAATACGTCCCATTTTTCAAACGGGCGTATAAAAAATTGAAGTTGCACGTATAGGATTTTTCGGACACATCAAAGGACAGACGACCTCAATGCTATATCGCCCGACTTGCTGAAGTGCTGGGGGATAAATCAGTAGGTTGGATCATTCAATAGGTTGTATTATGGTATTATGTTAAAGAGGCTCTACCTATATCTTTTATTCCACCAATTGATATAAACTTTACTTAATTATAAAGAGGACTATGAAAAAGGTAAATGGCAATAATTTCACCCCATGTAATATGCATTTTGCTGGGGAAAAACAGGATTGAAAAGATCGGATTTTTGAAATTGTATTCGTGATTGTTTTAGACAAGCCGATTGCGGAGATTTTCCGATCTTATTCGTTTACTATCGGAACTGCCCCGAATAGTTCGTAATCGCATTGCGCATGTCCGACAAAATCGTAAAAACTCGTAGTTCTCCGGCAGGAATAAACGGCAGGGTCGCATTTTATTCAAGATATTGTTTTGATTATATCTAATAATTTACAGAACTGGAATACGAACCATGTTTCTTCTTAGAATACTCATAAAATAGCTTCGTTTACATATAAATGCAGTAATATTTAATATTTTACATTAAAAATCGCGTAGATATAGGTAAGATATAGATTTAAGTATGCACATTACTACATTTCTATTTACAATTAACAAGGTTTAGGGGCTTTAAATTCTGTTTTCTGTCTGTCCTGTAGACGACCTTGCTTCAACTGTTTTAACTGCTCTCATGCAACTTCACACCCTATCACTGTCGGTAGTACTATCCTTAGTGATAGGAGGACCCCTATTGATTTTGGGGTCAAAGGTCAATGTCATCAAAGGTCAATGTCATCAAAGGTCAATGTCATTATGAGCTGTTGTCATTGTCCTGTAGGACTACTTATAATTATATACTTAATTGTTAGATAAAAATGTTACATATCAATAATAAAATAACCAAACATCAAACTCAATGCCTTCAATTTTTAGCATTTGAAATTTATTCATAAGCAACTTTAAAGAAAAAACTCGTTTAAACTGTGTTTTATAAAATCAATAACAATTTGGCCAATTATGTGTCCCCATCAAATGCTTTCTCCTTCTTTTGTAGGGGTATATTACCAGGTGGCGCTACAAAATAATCTTCATCGAGCTTGCAGGCATTTACTAATATTTCCGCTTTGCATCCACCCTCCGAGATATTATCTTCCCTCAATACGAGTTCTTTGTCCTCCAACACAGAATACATAGGCTCAACTCCCTCTGTGTTCACAACGTGCAACTCATTTGCATATTTAATTGCACTGTATAACCTCTCTACACCCGCTTTATTGTTAAACTCTACCAAAGACAGTCGTTCCAGATGCTCTATCATGCTGTCATCAATCTGCGGCACTTCTGGTAACGTGCTCGGGTCGACTGCCTTCCATGTTAGTCGATCAGGAACTTTGGAAGAAAACAATCGAGGGAGAACCAGCTTTCGTACGCACCTATTCACGTAGTAGGTCAGCGGGAAAGCAGATAAAAGCGTACAAGCCATTTTGAAAGTCTAACGTGATATAACTTTAGGTAAAATTACAGAGGTTTGTGAATTATACCATAACATACATGCCTAACGTTTGTCTATTAAAACTGCCTAAATATACACTTAGTGGTTTACAGATTAGAGCGATACCTATTGGTCACAACACTGATCAACCGCAATCGAACGATAATGAACAATTATTGACTTTAAGTTCAGCTTATTATCACTTGTTTCTTAAGCAAACTTTAATCGTGAGACTGAGCTGCTTGTCTTTCTTCTTTTAACTTTTTTATCTTCTCCCCAACAATTTGTTCAAAATCCTGAAAAACAAAAAGTAAAATGTGCACCACTCGTGACAAAGTGAAAACCAATCTCATTAAAACCATATCCTAATTACGCTTTGATACTTTCCGCTATAGGATCTGACAACATTGCCTTGAGGGTCACATCAGATCTACCTTTCATCTAATCAATATTCATGAGAAGATCAACCATTGAAATCGCGCATTTCATATGCACTTCAGATGAAGTTCGAGTGAACTGAACAAACGAAAATCCACATAAACACACAGATCTGTATCCGAATAAAGTCTTCAGCAGTTATTGCTGTGGATTGCACAATAAATTCGAAGAAATGCACTAAATGGCATGTTTTACATCAAGAATATGAAGAAAATCATGGTCGCTGTCATGCGTTTTGAAAATATATAATCTACCGAAATTATTACGACATTATGTTGTCTAAATATTATGTCTGGCCCGCATAGCTCAGTTGATAGCGAAGTCGACTATTGACCCGCGAGTGTAATTTTAGTGTTGGTTCAACCCCACGAATTGGTATGGTTTTTTGTACCGCTATTGAATTCCATCAAACAAACTTGTTTTTTTTTTCAGTAAATAGTCAATAATGGTTGGTGTATTATGTTTGTCAATGCAATTATTTTGTGTTTTATAAGCTAAAAGTTACGGATATTGTCTCTTTCAATACCGAGCGTAGACTGCTCCACAGCGTTTGACTGAACGCTACATGCACAGAAAGTCTATATCAAGCAATTTTGTTGGCTGAAATCTGATTGGCTAATCGTAAGCTCACATATCAATAATAATGACATGACCTCCAATGCAGTGTTTTCAGATCCTTAGCAGTGTAGAGTCATCGTAGGGTAAAGGGTTTGATTTTAATGATACCGAGAGAAAACCAAACATCCTAAAAGAGATTGTTGGCAAATTTTGACAGTAAAGGAGACATAAAATAGAAACATATAAGTTTTAATGTTCCGTTAACACTTCATGAATTATCGCGACAGTAACCTCAGAGGCAGATAAGGTGAAAGATAAAGTTTCTCATCAGAAATGCCTCCTCAAGGGAGGTCTGTAGCTTTAAAAAGTAGGTTTCACAGAACAACAGCGACGGACCAACAATGCTTATACAAATCACCCCGGAAGACAATTCTAATGGAGTCACGATATAGTTGAGCAGCAGTGAAAGTGAGAACAGACTTCTTTATTTAAACACACTTCAGTGAATACCGTAGTATAGTATACATACGTCCAGTGGTTTGAAGATGTGGTGGACCGTCTGTGCCCCTGCAGCCATAGACAACAATGCAGCACCAACTAGTTTTAAGTAAGTCCCCCACGACTGACCGGCAGGCATTGCACGTGACTGTAACAAAATGGCAATATTGTAGCACCAACTAGTTTTAAGTAAGTTCAAAAGACTGACCGGCAGACATTGCAAGTGACTGTATTAAAATGACAATAACGTAGCACCAACTAGTATTAAATAAGCCCCCCATGACTGACTGGCAGGCATTGTGCGTGACTGTAACAAAATGACAATAAAGACGACAATATGCAATAATTCAGCAACAACTGGTTTTAAGTAAGTCGCCCACTCACACTGCAAAAGACTGAAAAATCCAAAACTGATCATACAGGTGTAGATCATACAGGTGTATTTGTTTTAGCCATATTTTGTAATTATTACATTTGAGTATACCTGTTTTCCCAGCTATCGCCTTTTCATATGGTGTATATGTGTGATATTTGTTCCTATAAATCAAAAAATTATCAGATTTGTTAGTATTCCAATCCCATATATAGTCATATAGACTTTACATCATCGGTCTGGTCATAGTTGTTATATGGCGGCTTCCATTAGCTTTGTCTTCTTTGTTTAGGGTTCATGACAAATCTCTCACCCTGTTTCAAGTTTTCATAACACTCATATAAAAACGTGATGGCACAAAATATATTTAAAGGGGTTGATGCATTATTTTCAAACACAGTTTATCTTAAAGGGCTCTGAAAAACTTGAAAAAACTGAAAGAATTATCAAAATGCCATGAAAAATAAAGGAGATATGACCTATTGAAAAATTGCAAAGAACATAAATGGAGGCGGCCATTTTTGAACGATGACGTCATCGCGCCGTTTTACCATATATGGCATATTGATAAAATGTATTTTGAAGCAAAGAAAATCACTGCAAATGAAAAATAATACTAAAATGTATACATTTTACATTTTTTTATATTTATTTTTAATCAATTTGCAGTGGTTTTCTTTGCTTTAAAATACATTTTGTCAATAAGCCATATATGGTAAAACGGCGCGATGACGTCATCGTTCAAAGATGGCCGCCTCCATTTATGTTCTTTGCAAATTTTCAATAGGTCATAATTATCTCCTTTATTTTTTATGCCATTTTGATAATTCTTTCAGTTTTTTTCAGAGCCCTTTAAAATAAACTAGGTATGGAAATAGTGCATCAACCCCTTTAAATAAAAAAAGACCAGTGTTTTACCAAGGTATCAGATGATAACTCAGTGTCTGACAATGATATTTTTTATTTTTTTTTGGTAAACAGCCTCAAATATTCAATATTTACAAACCTTGCTTTAGACTGAAATTTAGAGAAGAACTTAAATGCCAGCAAACTACTATATATATATTAGCTACAGTACTACAGTACCCGTATATATATTTAAACAGACTGTAGAGAGTGCTAGCATTTTTTTGCGCGCGTCAAAAAAATATCACACACTTCCTTTGTGCGTAATGTGTATAATTATCGGATATTTTTTTATGAAATTTGCGATGTGTCCCAAACTTTATGGAAGGGGAAAATAATTATTTCAAAGTTGTCCCAATCCTTATACGGTGAATATGGTACTGTATACTACTGGTATATATATTTAAACAGACCAAGGACAAAGGTCCTTAACAGCACACACTAATTATCATAAAAAGAGGTCAATAAGTTCTGAAAGCTAGATCAGCATTCCTGTGAAGTTTCATGAAAATCTGTCCAGTAGTTTCAGAGTAAGTTTCAGAGTAGTCGTTACAAGTTTTTATATATAACTCTATGTAAACAAAAATGGCCACTGGCAACCATGTTTAATGTTGAATCAAAATAATTTTCAACAAGGACCAACATCATGTCAAACTGATCATTTTAGGAAAAAGTCCCATATCAATATCACTTATAGTTTTCAAGAAGTAGTCGCTACAAAATTTGTTTTTTAAAAAATCTACTTTTAGCCATGGCGGCCATCTTGAATTTCAGGCTAACCTGAAATTTTGTTAGGATCAACTACACATCAAGAGTAACATTTCTATTAAGTTTCACGAAAATCCTTCAAGTAGTTTCAGAGGAGTATCTATCTTTAGTTGTGGTGGCCATCTTGAGTTTCCGGCCAACCTGAAATTTTCCTAGGATCAACTAGATATCAAGAGCAACATTCCTGTGAAGTTTCATGAAAATCCGTCAAGTATTTTCAGAGGAGTAGGCGATGCAAGTTTTTACTATATAACTCTATGTAAACAAAGATGGCTGCCAGCAGCCATGTTTAATGTTGAATCAAAACAATTTTCGACAAGGACCAACATCATGTCATGCTGATCATTTTAGAAAAAGTCCTTTATTGCTATCACTTATAGTTTTCAAAAAGTAATCGCTACAAATTTGTTTTTTAAAAATCTATTTTTAGCTTTGGCGGCCATCTTGGACTTCACATCAACATGAAATTTTGCTAGGATGAACTAGACTTCATGGGCAACAATTCTACAAAGTTTCATGAAAATTCGTCCAGTAGTTTCAGAGGAGTAGTCGCTACAAAAAAAAGTTTACAGACAGCCAGAGAGACGGACAACGGACACCGCATTAATCAAACCTCAGTGACCCACAGACAGTAACTAAAATAGTCTTTGTCCAAGTTCAAAAATATTGATAAATATAACTCCAGTCCATACCTGACTATGGTTTCTCCTTTCTGTTATTGTTGATGTTGGCCAACACCTTTTTTTTAAACTCCTCCAACTGCAGTCGTCTTTCTGCCTCTTTGTCACTCTGGCTTCTCTTGAATGTTGTATCTGTCAAATAAATGTCAAATACTGTTACACGCAGAATTACAAACATGTTAACAAGCAGAGTAAAGACAACTTATTACATTTCTCAGTTAAAGAATATTCATATTCGCTAAATATTAATAACAAAAATAACGGAGACGTTAAGTCATGACCTCAATAGTGATGCTGACGTCGACGTCATCCTCCGATAACGTTCATAAAAGCAAATAAGTTTGGTGATATCATACATAAACTGACTTAAAATATAAATTAGATTATTTAACTGCTGGGTTCGATTACAGGGAAATCCTTCCCATGATGGTAGGGGCATTTTCATTTATCACTCACTCACATATGCTTGTTCATGAAAAGAACCACAAGTAAATGATTTTAAACGATCAGCATGATAAATAACATATTATGTTAGTGCCTGATCGTATCCAGTTTATCAGGTTTGGCAAGGAAAAAAATGAAGCCCTCATCACAGCCTCGGACCTGATAAACTGTATAGGATCAGGCACTAACATGATATTCTCTATATAGCCCTCTCAAGTGAATTCTGATGAGGCCTTCATCACAGCCTCGGACCTGATAAACTGGATAGGATCAGGCACTAACATGATATTCTCTATATAACCCTCTCAAGTGAATTCTGTTTTATGGCACACCAACACAATAAGGTTACACATGTATATGGCGCCAACAGGAATGACAATTCTAGGCCCACGTCCTTTGTGATGCAAATATGAAGAATGGATCTAGAATCTATTCACCAGCAGAACTGCAGAGTTGCTTCAATTTCTTCTATACACTCATTTTTTTTACAGGAGTCATGATATCATTGCTTCTGCCACCACTCAAGTTGCATTTAAAAAAAGACAGGGATGATGAGGAAGATCTTTGGTGAACATGACAAAACTGAATTCTGGGGATTTTACCCACCTGCCTGGATAAGCAGTGGTCTTTTTCTGCCCAGAAAGCACACGGCGCTAGCCCCCTCAAACCCATTTTGCAATAGTATACATATACAGGTATATAAAAAAACAAAAATCCTGTTACCAAGCAGAATATCAAACAAATACAACATACATTAATGGGAGATACCAGTGATCTATAAATTACCTCCCCTCTAGCTCTCTGCATTTGAAAATCTGGTCCTAATATTTCATATCCTTTGTGTTTATCATTGTATTGCAATTAGTGTGCATTTTCAACAGTATTTCTTGGATAAATAAGTATCATTTCGCTGCAAATCAGTGTGCGAGATGATGCAAATGTAGTACTATACCCATTTGAATACAACTGTGAAAGGGTTAATGGTAGAGTTACTTACAGAAGTTTGCTCCGTTTGGTTTCCAGTGTATCATAGAAAACTCCAATGCTGCTCCGAATAGGAAGAAAAATGGCATCAATCGAAACAGTCCGAATGTGCGCTCTCCAGGAATAGCTTTCAGGATGGATCCTATCAATTTACTAGACATGATGCATGCTGGGTCATGACTAGTGCCACCTACAACAACAAAATAGCTAGAAAAATTAGTCTACAAGAACATAGACCGAAGAACAGATAGGGCGTTTACTCAATCTCACATAATCTCGTACATGTATGTCACAAACTAAAACTGCAAAATCTCGTTCTTCATTCTCTCTTTTTTTTTTATTTTAAAGACAGAAGGAATATAAGATTTTAATTACGAGTTTCTCAAGACTGGATTTCTATATCGAGTGAAAATAGTCCGCATAACAAAACGAATGAGCAAGTACTCGTTTTTTTGGATGCGTTTTCATGAGGGATAAAAATCATGTATTAAACAAGAGGTCAATGACCTTGAAGCTCTACTGACTGATTTTGATTTCAGGAAGTAGTCGCTACAGACTTGTTTTTTGAAAAATTATTTTTAGCCGTGGCAGCCATCTTGAATTTCCGGCCGACCTGAAATTTTGCTAGGATCAATTAGACATCAAGAGCAACATTCCTGTGAAGTTTCACGGAAATCCGTCAAGTAGTTTCACAGGAATAGTCGCTACAAGTTTTCATTATGTAACTCTATGTAAACAAAGATGGCCGCTGACAGCCATGTTTAACGTCGAATCAAAATAATGTTTGACTCTGATAACCATCATGTCATGCTGATCATTTTAGAAAAAGTCCCATATCAATATCACTTATAGTTTTCAAGACGTAGTCACTACAAACTTCTTTTTTAAAAAATCTATTTTTAGCTGTGGCGGCCATCTTGAATTTCTGGCCGATCTGAAATTTTGCTAGGATCAATTAGACATTAAGAGCAACATTCCTGTAAAGTTTCATGAAAACCTGTCAAGTAGTTTCAAAGGAGTAGTCGCTACAAGTTTTTACTATATAACTGTATGTAAACAAAGATGGCCGCTGGCAGCCATGTTTAATGTTGAATCAAAACGATTTTTGACAAGGACCAACATCATGTCATGCTGATCATTTTAGAAAAAGTCCCATATCAATATCACTTACAGTTTTCAAGAAGTAGTCGCTACAAACTTGTATTTTGAAAATTTATTTTTAGCCGTGGCGGCCATCTTGAATTTCCGGCCGACCTGAAATTTTGCTAGGATCAATTAGACATCAAGAGCAACATTCCTGTGAAGTTTCATGAAAATCCGTCAAGTAGTTTCAGAGAAGTAGTCGCTACAAGTTTTCATTATATAACTCTATGTAAACAAAGATGGCTGCTGGCAGCCATATTTAACGTCAAATCAAAACGATTTTCGACAAGGACCAACATCATGTCATTCTGATCATTTTAGAAAAAGTCCCATATCAATATCACTTATAGTTTTCATGAAGAAGTCGCTACAAACTTGTTTTTTAAAAACCTATTTTTAGATCTGGCGGCCATCTTGGATTTCACATCAACATGAATTTTTGCTAGGATCAACTAGACTTCATGGGCAACATTTCTGTAAAGTTTCATGAAAATCCATTCAGTAGTTTCAGAGGAGAAGTCGCTACAAATAAAAGTTTACGGACAGACGGACGGACGGACGGACGGACAGATGGACGGACGACGGACGCCGCACCACGGCATAAGCTCTGCTGATCTCTGATCAGTAGAGCTAAAAACTCATAGTAATTAAATCATATATTACGTTTTTCAAAATAAATGTTAAATACCTTTAATATTAATTTTGAGCAAATTTTCACCAAACATATATATTGCAACTCCTTTGTGTATGCATCTCAAAGCATGTGTTGTGTGTTGATTTCTGTTATATACCGTTTTGTTATGAGTCCCAGTTCATTTACAACCACCGAGAAACATGAAATATAATTTCATTGAAACATTTTTCAAATCAAGCTAACGAATAACATGATGTTGACGCGACTTTGTTTCGTCAATTGCTAATTTATGTCATTTTCTTACGATGTCTGGCTGCACTTACGCGCGTGTTTTGAAGTGCCTAGTATTAAGTACTTAAGCAGTAGAAGAAGAAAACGAAGTATACTAAAGTTTTAAAACATCAGTCTAGCGGGATATATTTCCCCATAAAACAATCGTTTGGAATCAAAATAATTTTTAAAATAACCCTATAACCAAGTTATTTAATTTCAAAAGTAGCAGTGTTTTTAGGCTGTTTTTATAGCCGCTATTGGGCCATTTTCCCAATGCCAAAACATACATTTTTTTCCGATTTTGAGACAAAAATTCCCAACTGAAGGAAGGAAAAGAAAAACACACAGAAAAGTATCAAAAGTTTGACAAGTATTGAGTATGAAATGCTTGTCAATGTCGCTGTTTTACTGTGAACGGTATGAAAGATACAATTATCACACTGGTAAACCGGCGACCGAAAAATCAGCTGGCTACCGAAAGATCAGCTCAAAGCAAAAAGGTACCCATCAACACTGGGGTAAGTATTTCTACTCGTTGGATACGTTATTCTCAACATATTTAAAAAAGAAATGGTTCTCCGTGTTGCTGAATGAAGATACATGAATGTGTGTAATTGCCTTTGCATTATGTCAAATAGTTTGTGAGATATGGCGAGCTAAACGTGAATGTTTCCCAAAAAGATGTCAATTCTGAAGTTTATACCCCAAATACTCATAAAATATTCAATACAGAGGTAAAACAGGTATACGATTACAACAATTTATATTTAATGTAAAACGTGTATAATTTTTACTGCAAGAATCCACGTATTAAAAAAGTTATGACTATTTAAACTACACCGGTCGGTAAGAAAATGCGCCCGAATGGCACAGCTCCGAAAATTATTGGCGCCCCGAAAGACCAGCCCTGAAATCAACTTGAGAAAATCGCATTTTTGTGACCAGACGATGTTTTATTAGTATCTCACCATCATTTAAAGTATTCAAGAAAGGGTTGTGAAAAAGAACAATAAACCAATGATAAATACGGCATTATTGACTTTATTTATGCAGTTAAATGTTAGATTAACAGTGTCATTAGGAAAGTTTTTCTATTTTCATGACTCTGGGCGATTATCGCGTCGGTGTATGGCGTGCAATGCGTAACATTATTCTTTAAAATATGTTTGCACAATAAACAGAACTAGTTGTATGCAATAACAATAAATTTGCATACAAAATAATATATTCTTAGGCTATAATGTACTATTTGTAATAAATAGAGTATGGTTTCATTGAGTTGGTTCATTTAAACATCGAGATGGGCGTAGCCCATCGAGGTGTTTAAATTAACCAAATAGATGAAACCATACTCTATTTGTTTTGTAGCATGTCCATTTCAGCTCTATTAACTGTTATTCTCACTGTTATTCTCACAGTTATTCTGACAGGTCTTATTTTCAATTAAACGATTTACACCTGTGTCTGAACAAAGAGAATGGTCTGTGACCATGCTACAAGTATTCATTGTAGCATGGTCGGTGACATTTCCTTTGATGAATGCAGAGCATTAAATCGTTTAATTTAGGGTAACTAAAGGGGCGTGGCTACACCGTACTACAACTACCGGATATTGGAATTTAGAGTACGGTCACTATGACGTCACAGTGTTACTAAGTACACCATGCTACAAAAAAGATAGAGTCTGTCTCAGCTCGTTGGTTATTTAAACACCTCGATGGGCTACGCCCATCTCAGTGTTTAAATAAGCCAACTCACTGAGACCAGACTCTATCTATTACATGTTAAACTATTTTCATTCTACAAAAATATAAATGTCTGTTACCGAACATAAATATTAAATAATTTTGTTACATATGTAATGTCGAAAAATGTTTGCACAATATCAACCTTGGAGACGAGCCAGTTAATCGAAACGCCATGTAGGGCTAGAAATATTATCCAATCAGAAAGCTGGTAACATACGAGTTTTGAAATTATTGTGGACAAACATATAAACATAATGACGAGTCCAAATATGAATACAATACGGTTGCGCAAAATTTATTCACACAATCGTCAACATATTGTATATGGAATGCAAGCAGCCAATTATGTTCAAACATTTCGAATCTACATACCAAATACACTTCAATGGACATAAACAGTTGGTTTACAATACAAATGCTATTGTTGTGCACATAAGTATGCGTTTATTTATTGTGCATAAATATTTTATTCATGCATACAAATAATAAGATATACCATATGAAATAGTTTATCGAATATTTCGGTGTCAGAACGTACTTGGTGTAGGTAAAGTAGATATTTGTCAAAAAAACACTTTGTACATTAATATATTCTGGAAATGTAGATCCCCTGGAAGCATAAAATACATCCAAAGTAGGAAAATAGCAGCATCGGTTTAATTGAAGCTGTTCATTTACAGTAATCGTGTTATTCTTGCATGCACGTGCTTTGAACACAAAGTAGAAGACTTCAAATAATTTCACATTCTTTCGTTAATAACGCGTGTTCCCATCCTTGGCAGTGGAGCTATTCTTGTTTCATATCATAACATAAGTTAATGCGTAAAACCACGGACCTACACTAAATCTACTCAAGTTCATGGTACAAGGTTTGGAAATATTTAAAATTTGATCAACTTAAACGCATTTATGATGAATCGCACCGAAAAAAACACCAAGGTTTTTCGCGCGCTAGTATGGCACTGACAGTCAATATACTTTTAGATTTGGGATAGTATTATTAATTGCGCACTTAAGATTTTAAGATTTAATTTTACTTTGTCTCACTTACTACACCGAACGCGACTTCATTAAAATTCAGTAATCACGTGATTAGTCTTATAGGATGCTAGTCTGGCCTGCTGAATCTTGTGAGAAGCTTTACCCTGGATATCAATGAGACTTAGAGCCTCTTTGTTTGTTATTATTGTCAAGCATCGGCAAAAACCCAACATTATGTTATATTCACTTTCATCCGTGTAGTGTTCATGACCGTAAAGTTGACACATCGATATCTCATCACCAGAGGGTATACCTTTTGTGATATCAGTCTTCGAAATAGTTTTTTTTAAGCACTTGCCCCTTCGGGCAGACAACATAGAATTTCAACTTGCCCGAATCCATATTAACTTGTCCGGAAAAAAAATCAATAAAAGTCTTGATTTCTTATTGTATCTTTATTCTCTATATGAAAATAACAGAGAAAAACTTTTCTTGAAGAATTTTCTTTGTTTCGTTTACAGGGTTCGACAAATTTTTAAAATCTGTGGTAGCCCACTGGCTATCAGAAACTGAACTTGGTAGCCCGGCATGCGCGCGGCGGACTCGAGCCGTCTCATTAACATTTTTCACATTGGTGAACTGTTATTGAACTGGTTTGTATGTAAATGGATTTTGAACATGTTTGTATGTAAATGGATTTACTAATACAATTATTTCTATAATATATGACTTTTGACTTTGTTGTTTTACCAATATAAAAATAAAACAAATTATCAATTTCCTTTGAAGTAATTTAGAGGCATTTTATAAAGATCCAAATCTAGGCTTTAAGGGTTTAACTAAATTTTAAAAAGATTATTTTAAATCATGTGGGTGCTAAAGCAAAATTATTATAAAATGCCTCTTAATCATTTAAATGAAAGGGATAACGTTTTATTTTTTTTGATGATAGTCATTTGTACTTCAAAGTCGTCATCGTGTAAAAAAAATCGACAATAAAATCTACAGTCCAGGTTACATTTTTACGCTAGCGTTAATAAACAATAAAGTTGTGCTTTTATATACGAAATAAACAAGTGCTAATATACATAGGCTAACGTTGATGACTACACGCGCAAACAAATGCATGTACATTGTACCAGGCAAATACTCAAAGGAACGGCCAGGGAAACCTGTTTACCAGGGCCATTAGTTCAGGAAACATAAATTCTTATAATGAGTATGATGCCCCGATGCAGCTTTTTTAAAATAGCGCCGTTCAGGATTGTTATTCGCTTTTGATTCTGTTAGATATAATTATTTACGAAAGAGTATGATAATGGACCTTTTGGTAAAATATAACCGAGAATCCCCATAATCGCGATGGATACGAAATACCATCGCCGCGATTAGTGGGAATTGTCGTAATCTGCGTGGAACCATCTGTATTATCATTTGATTTTTGACTTCTTTAATTGTCTTAGTCAATCGCCAGGTTTCTATTGCATGCAATTTGCAAACTAATTTGCACCTCAGGAAAAGGAGACACAATCTTCTCCCATAATGCCCTATGGCCATCCAATCAAATGTTTTCCAGTCATGTCCGAGTGAATAAATTATTGATGCAACGTCATTATTATCCAATCAAAGTGTACCCTAGTATTAAAACAACTAACGAATATTAATGAGCTATGCATGTGTCAATCAATCTGGTCCGATCAACCGTGGAGTCTAAACACCTTGTTAATATTGGTGTTATTATCGACGCGTGGTGGTGTAATCTTATCTAATTAGTTGGGAACACAGGATTTTATGATATAGATTAGAGCTAAAATGATTTTTTGCCGGGCTACTTCAAAAGAAAATTTGCAGTAGCCCGCCGGACGCGAGATATTATTGATGTATTTTCGATTTAAATTTCCGACCATTTTTTTCACATGCCCGATCGGGCAGACAGGTTATAATTCTAACTTGTCCGCCGGGATTTTTACTTGTCCCGGGCTTCGGGCAAGTGGGTTATTTCGAAGACTGTGATATGGTAATGAGACTTCACTCATAATGTAGTTATTATTTTCTGGTCCTTTGGGGTCATTGTATATGTTCTGGTTTATTCTGAAAATAGAATACCAGGGGCGTTGATAAAGGGATCTTACCTTTCCATATAATGAAATATTTGAACGGCGTTTCTAAGTCTTCTTAAGTGTGGTATAGGTGTGTATGAGATAATTATAACACACACGGTCACCATACGTACATGTCATGTTTAGTTTGAGAAAGATTCTCATGGACTATGGGTATCGGGCATATTTTAATAAAATATTTATCGATTTCAGGGCCATGGACACAACTAATATGGACATTTCAGACCTAGAGAAATCAATCCTTGATATCTCTGTGATAGATGGGTCTTTTCTCGATATATCTGCGGAGGTAGTGGTGGACCCGAGTGAAGACGGGCACCAATGTGCAATATGTAATAAGACGTTTAAACTCAAGAGTAGTCTCAAGCGACACATTAAGGTGCACAGCGACACTGTTTATAGATGCTCCAAATGCACAATGTTTTTTGATACCGAGGTAAATTTAGCTCAACACAACGAGAAATGTCATTCATCTAACCACTTGTGCGTTACATGCGGAAAATGCTACACATGTAAATATAATTTAGAGCGACATATTGCATGCAAACATGCTGATACGATACCCAAATGTAAGTGCTCTACATGTGATAAAGTGTTCGCCCAAAAACTGACGTTTGAAGCCCATCAGCACATACACCAAGGAATAAAACCATTTAAATGTTCTTCATGCGGCCACACGTTCAGATGTAAACATAAAAAACAAAAGATGAACGTGTATGCAGTGGTGGATGACACTGATGACTTTCCTAATGACACTGTTAATCTAACATTTAACTGCATAAATAAAATCAATAATGCCGTATTTGTCATTGGTTTATTGTTCTTTTTCACAACCATTTCTTGAATACTTTAAATGGTGGTGAGATACTAATAAAACACCCGTCTGGTCACAAAAATGCGATTTTCTCAAGTTGATTTCAGGGCTGATCTTTCGGGGCGCCAATAATTTTCGGAGCTGTGCCATTCGGGCGCATTTTCTTACCGACCGGTGTAGTTTAAATAGTCATAACTTTTTTAATACGTGGATTCTTGCAGTAAGAATTATACATGTTTTACATTAAATATAAATTGTTTTAATCGTATACCTGTTTTACCTCAGTATTGAATATTTTATGAATATTTAGGGTATAAACTTTAGAATTGACATCTTTTTGGGAAACATTCATGTTTAACTCGCCATATCTCACAAAATATTTGACATAATGCAAAGACATTTACACACATTCGTGTATCGTTCATTCAGCAACACGGAGAACCATTTCTTTTTTAAATATGTTGAGAATAACGTATCCAACGTGTAGAAATACTTACCCCAGTGTTTATGGGTACCTTTTTGCTTTGAGCTGATCTTTCGGTAGCCAGCTGATCTTTCGGTCGCCGGTTTACCAGTGTGATTATGAAATGATTTTATGAAAAATCGTGCTGTAATTCCCAAATCTTACGGTATAGGCTATGTTCCCGAAATATAGAAAACAATAAATGAGGCACTGACATGATTCTTGCACAAGACACACCTTCTCATTGTGATGAACATTTGTGTGACGTTTGATGCAATTCAGTAGTTTTGTACTAACGGCTGACATGAACAATTTTATCTTTGAACTCCACTGTGAGTGTGAACTTTGAGGCACTAACATGATTCTTGCACATGACACACCTTGCACATGACACACCTTGCACATGACACACCTTCTCATTGTGGAGTACATTTGTGTGAATTTTGATGCAACTCCCTTCAGTAGTTTCCAAGTAATGGCTGAATGGCAAGTAATGGCTGAAACATGATTTTTTTTATGATTTTTTGACCTTTGACCTCAAACTGTGACCTTGAACTTTGAGGCACTGACATGATTCTTGCATGTGACACACCTTCTCAATGTGATGAATATTTGTGTGAAGTTTGACGCAGTTCCCCTCAGTACTTTCCAAGTAATGGCTGAGTACTTTCCAAGTAATGGCTGAGACATTATTTTTTTTACGATTTATTGACATTTGGTCTTCAAGTGTGACCTTGACCTTTGAGGCACTGACATGATACTTGCATGCGACACACCTTCTCAATATGATGAACATTTAGGTGAAGTTTGACGCAACTCCCTTCAGTAGTTTCCAATTAATGGCTAAGACACGAATTTGTTCACTATTTTTTACTTTTGACCTCCAAGTGTGACCTTTGAGACAGGGTCATGATTCTTGCGCACGACACACCTTCTCGTTGTGATGAACATTTGTGTGAAGTATGACGAAATTCCCTTCAGTAGTTTTTAGGAATGGCTGAGACGATTTTGGGAGGACAGAAGAACTACTATGTCTCCCTGTTGGGGTATAAAAAAACACCGACAGTAGTAAGAAGTGTATGAACGAGTCAAAAGTGCCGTATCGGTGTAGCATATACACCGCTTATCAAGGACACAATTTCAAGCGCAGCTGATATGTAATTCTATTGATTATATTATATCCTAAGCAGGTAAACTCGGTGTTTATCGTTGATGCTCAACTGAATTCAGCACTTTATACAACTAATTTCAGGGAATTTTCTGCATTTATGGAAGTGGGGCCAGGGCCTTCTGAATTGGGGAAAAATGTGTGTGAAATCTATAAATTGGTAAAAAGTATAATCCTACTATATTACATAGTAAAGCACTAACAAATGATGGAAAAGTGCTTAAATCAAGCTCATATGCAAGTCTGCAATAAATACATTGTCAAATAGGGCTACATTTAATATAAGATTTTTTTATTTATTTATTTTTATATTTGTTTTCTGTATTTTGGGAAATTATTTTGCTTTTTTGGGGAAAATATGAGGATATTTTGGATTGGGCCAAATTGGGTCTAGAAAAATCCCTGAATTTGTAGTGATAATTATATTAAAAGCTTTATTTTTTGTGTACAGCTATGTATCTTCTTTTAAAGTTGTCTGATTTTAAAACACCAATATGGATATATTTAAATGTAAAATTATAGCCTAATATTTTGTTTTTTCATACAGAGACTGACGATAAAGTCCGAGTAAACCCTTTTATTTTCACTACTGAATATCTCAACTTCTCGGAAATATGTCATTAATGACAGGATGTGAAAGTTATGAATTATCATGCAGGACTAATATCTGCGACGATGAGATAAGTGAAAGTAAATCGACAACCAGATTGCTCTAACTGTTCAGAAACCTCGCTGAAATACTAAATTCGTAATACATTCTGGTAGGTGATAAACTCGGTCTTTATCCTTGATGTTCAGCCAACTTTACTTTTAAAATTAAGGTATTACAATGTGATTCTTTTAAAACTCTGCCTATGTCATGCACATTCATGCAAATTGATTCAAATTGATTCAATATATGTCTCTTTTAAAATCAAAATCTTGAAAATTATCGTCTTTTTACTCCGCCAATGATTTTTATTTTACTATAGAACAGAAGGATAACAAGAGGCCCAAGAGGGCCTGTAGACGCTCTACTTGTATGATGTGATTCAAAAACATAAACATGATAGAGGCCAACCCAAGAAACATGTTTCCGGTATATAACTCTATGTAAACTTTGGGTTATCGTGGCGGCCTTTTTGAATAATTTTGATTATTCGACGATAATGAAAAACACAAACTTGATAGAGGCTAATCCAAGGAACATGTATATGATATTTCACAAGAATGGAATAAGTGGTTTAGGACATGTCGTTTGAAATTTCCTTAAATTTGACCTAGTTTTAGCCATGGCGGCCATCTTGGATTACTGGCGGCAGTGAAAAACATAAATCTGAGAGGGACTATCCCAAATATCATTGTGCTTAAGGGTGCCCTCTGGTGACGAATTAGCGTGATCTGCGCATAATTTCGCGCAACGCATTTGTGAATGTTGTAAAAAGTGGGAAGATGTTCCAAAATCACTTTCCAAATAATAATAAACAATTAAATGTTATTAAACAACAACCTGTAGCATGTCGCTTTCTTTTTATAAGTTCTACATTCTATTCCGCTGCCATTTTACTATTACGACATCGGGATTTACCTCCCTTCGACACAGACTGCTTTTCGCGTTGCTGACCTCGAATACAAAAATGGGTAAAACAAAACGTGGTTTCTTAAGCGTAAAACAATTAAACAAACGTAAACAGATCTTAGAAGCACAGAAGAGAAGATGGCAGAACACGGGGAACACTGAAACCGTAGATTCCACCGGCGATCATGGTTATTGTACGTATCAATGTTCTCTGAAATTTTATATTTTCTCTGACTTCAGTAGTGCATATTTTTGGCGAAAACGAAAGTAAAATTATGTTACTTGCTCAGGTTGGTCATTGTAATTGGAGCATTTTACATTTAGCAACATTTATTGCTAATATTGGTTTTATTAAAAACTGCACTTCCGCACCGTTAATTACGCTTATGGGGTCTTTGTCTGCAGGAATGTATCCCCACAGGAATGTACCCCAGATACATTCCTGTATACAGGATTGTACCCAAGGTCATTTCTGTATACAGGAATGTGCCCCACTATTGCAGATCTCGAGTGAAGGTCGCGTGTCTAATGCTTGCAAATGGTTTTATTGTTATTTACTTTAAAATATAATAAAGCTTTTCAATATGTTTATAATATGTTTAACAGATACACTTGTTTTCATTATAGTCTTGATTGTTTTTAAAGAAAATACACACAAAACATCAATGTTAGAATTTTCAAAATACGATAAGATCTGGCAAGATTTAAAGTCTGGTACAATATTGTATACAGGAATGTACCCGAGGTGTATACAGGATTGTACCCGGGGTGTATACAGGATTGTTCCCGGGGTCAAGTACGACATGTCACCTCGGACTTTACCATTGGTTCAAACAGTGGAAGTGTTTGCAGGTTAGAAGCCTAAGAAGATCTTTTTCCCCAGTCAGGTGTTATTGGTCAGTTGTCATAGTAGTGACATGATGAAATCATGAAAATATCTTCTACAATATTATTTCTTCCTTTTTTTAAAGGCCTTTGTCACAGAATGACATACCTGACTGTCAGATATTGCGGATGACAGTTTGGTTGACGAGGGAGCTGGAGACTGGCGGACAGGTAGAAGGGTTGTTGAGCTAGGTGTTCTTGCTGATGCCCTATCTTCTTGCAAAAAGTGCCACTTCAGCTGTCACATGCCATGGGGATACTCGCATATGGATTGTCCACAATTAAAAAAAGGTTGTTTTTTCAGTGCTTGTTTTGCAATTTCAATTTGTGCTTTGTGCACTATTCAGACAAGGGTCTTCACTTTAAAATATAAACTTCATTTATTTTACAACAATCGCGAAACAAGTTTATACAACATATGTCAATTACTCTCGTTGGCACGAATGTAAGCGTAACTGTGGTCTTTCGTGTGGGAGGAAACCGTAGTAACCGGAGAAATAATCGGAGAAAACAAGCCTGTCTGATTTGGTGACCACCGTGTCACCTCACATGTCCCGGCCGAGAATTGAACCCTAGTCCCATTGGTGAGAAGCAAGTGACATTTCAGATGCACTAATCGGACAGTCAACTTTTCAGACACAGAACATTCTAAACCTTTCATTGTTCACACAAGGTTTAATTACACTTTTCATCTCTGAATTTTTATCGTGTATTAAAGCTATACATCTCTGAAATTGTACGCAAACAAATTTACTTGTAAACTGTTGACAATTTAACCCGCAAGCCGATAGCTCGGGGCTGACAAGTTATTGACTCTTAGATTTCAATAGCTATGACCACTCTGATGTATGTTTTATTAATGTTTATAAATGAAAATCCTGATCATAAAAATATTGTTTTATATAAGCATACTGTCCCCAACCTCTGAATATTTGAAAGTAATTAATACATCCTTACCAGGGAAGTTAGTAATCAGTTTTGAAAATTCTTCTTTTTATCAGTTCCATGCAGTAATACACAGTGCGGCTACACTAACAATGTACCAACTGGGAAGAGGCACAATAAAATTTGGGATGCCAACACAAAGTTAGCAACAGGTAAATATGGTTGCAAGACTTTTCAACATTGAGCATAATGTAACTGCTGATTTCACCTGTCAGTTAATTAGTCCCCCACCGTCTGGGGACTATAGGTTTGCACCCTGTTTGTCCGTCCGTCTTTCCGAAATGCTTGTCCGGTCCATATTTTTAATACTATAAGACTGAGATACCAAACTTGGTATGTGGATATACTTGGGGTAGCGGTGTGTCGCGTACCAAAAACAGGTCACCGTGACCTTGACCTGTGACCTCTGTCATAGAAAATTCTTATCCGGACCGTATTTTTAATACTATAACACTTAGAGATACCAAACTTGGTATGTGAATACATCTTGGGATAGCGGTGTGTCGCATACCAAAATAAGGTCATTGTAACCTTGACGTCCGGACAGTATTTTCAATACTATAACACTTAGAGAGATATCAAACTTGGTATGTGAATACGTCTTGGGATAGCGGTGTGTCGTGTACCGAAATAAGGTCATTGTGACCTTGACCTTGATTTTTGACCTCCATCATAGAAAATGTCTGGAAAATGTTTGTCTGGGCCGGTGGGGTCTATGGTTTGCGCTGCAATTCTTGATGCAATTCTCGTTACTTTCAACGATATATCACTGTAGCGTTTGCAACTTTAGAAGAATAAGCAAGGCAATGCGAAAGATATCACTGTAACGTTTGCAACGTTAGGAGAGTCAGCAAAGCAATGCGAAAGATATCAGAATGAGATGTGTGCGTTATTTTCACATTTTAGGGGTATTAGAACAGAAATAGAACATCGTTTACGGTGAATTATCTTGTAATATATCACGGTTGGACTATATGCTACCCTGAAATGTTTCAGTACCGACATCTTTCGGGGAGCATGAAGTTCTTAAGTTCTTATGGTATACAAAAAATAAAATGCCAAAAAATTAATTATACGATTTATTAAAAAAGCTTCACATTTTAATGAGTAACAACAGTTTACCTGAACATGTTTAAACTTTCATTTATAAAATAAGTCAGAACAGTGGTTCTACACCCATATCCAGGTCATATCTTGTCAGGAGGGAAAAATCTGGTTTTAAATATTGAAATAACAACAAACAGAGTGGAAACTTCCTATCTAAACCAATGAAGTAGCCAAAATATCATGTGGTACCTTAACTATTCCTTCTAACGGGTGTCACGAAACACCCAAATCTACCCATTTCCCCCAAGTCAATAAATAAAATATTATCTGTTGTCACAGACACACATTGAATATGAAAGACGTGTAATAATTAAATAATCAAGATTTCATTTTTGTTATGTCCGTACAACCATATTTGTAATGCCCAAAAGTTCAACGTAACTAACTCTGCAATGCTAGGTAAGAGTTAAGACTCCCCGACACCATACTGGTAAAAAATATTTTGTTGATTCAAGTTTAGTGGTAATGGGAGAAGAATGATTATATATTAATTTCTTGGCAGATATAATAGCTGATCTTATATGATCGAGTGCTGATTTATTATAGAATTTATTAAACAAGTTTGCAAAAAGATACAATGCGACAGCTTGTCGAGCACCAAATAATGTTTGCTAAAGAGTTTAATAAATAATAGATGATTTTCTGAGGTTCTAATTATCACACAAAACCCATACAAGTTGATGGTAATACGTTCACGTTTCTCTGTGATGTAAATTTACCTATTATATATTAAATTAATAATACTGTATTTCCTATATTAGAAGCACCGTCCCTAATAGAAGCACCCCCACCTCTTTTTAGAAACTTTACCTTCTTAAAAAATCTAAAAGTTCCTAAAAAACACACACTGTTTTTCGTCTTTACCGCTAATGGATTTGATAATGGGAGTTTTTTACCTTCGACACCAGTATGGTCTATGACATAAACCTTAAAGTGCTATCATCATCAATACAAATTACCACTTTTATTTATCTTGTTTCTTTCATTTTACTATTTAGTTTCTTTTATTATTATTTAATTTATACGCAACCAACACGTGTTGTAATTGTCAAGTTTGACGGAAATGTGTATCATACAGATGCAGAGTGGTGACAGTAATATACTCAGTACATTGTCGGGTTTAGGTTTAGTCAATACCAGTGTAACAGTAAAAGATGCCCGTACAGTAATTCTATAAGGAAACAGTCGGGGAAAGGAACTGAAATATATTGAAAATTTGTATCATAAAAGTATCACCCCCCTTCGCACTTTGCATAGCGCCCGGGAGCTACTATTAGAGGAAATACGGTATATAAATTCCCTTTAAAAATAACAGGACACTCTGTCGATTCATGTGAAATTCCATGCATATATCATATGGCTTATATATTTTTCCCCACCATCCTTTTTAACAACTTGTTTTGTTCATTTCAGAGACACATCATCTGGTTTAGAGATACCCTTCGTTCTTCAAATACCAATGCAACCCTGAAAGACATGGATTTAACCAAAAAAGTTGACTATACTGTGATCGCAAGATTCTAAACTCCAGGAAATATATTAATTTAATTAGGCCAAATCAGAAACACGGTTAATTTTTCTTCGGGCTGATGTGTTACAGTGTATACTTGTTACTGCGTATCTCGCTTGAGATGTGTTCGTCTGATCATGATGGTGACTTCTATTTGGCAATCCCGAGGACTGAGCAGACGTTAATTTTTTTAAAGAACCAAAATGAACATAATTATACCTCACAGAGATTTATATAATGTGTAAAGCTGTTAAAAAACACCAAATGTATACAATGTCATACTGCTCACATTCAAAATAACTTTTGGTGTTTTACATCATTTTAACACATTTTAGGCCATATATGACGGTTGATTTTTTTTGTTGTAAGTATGAAGTAAATTTCATTATTGTGGTATTTAATAGATGTTTAGTTTATAAATATAATATAAATAAAATAATATAATATAAATAAAATATTGTATTATTTTTTCTTTGGTTTAGTTGGATCTGTGTAAAAAAAAAAGTTTCCATTTGCGTACATGTATCTGAAACTGAAAAACTGCCTTTTAGGAACACAAGGTCATTTTAATCTATTTATTGTTTATTCCAGCTTTTGAAATAGATCTTTTGTAATTAAAGTGACAGGCAATCTCGAAGTGAACATCAAGCACTGAAATTAGCATCTCGAAACATGTTTTGCTGTACTTAGCGGTACTCCTCTGATAAAGCAAATGTCACTGGTCTAGCCTGGTCAAGTAAAATTCATTGGGTTGAAGAGTGCATAAAAAATATCCGCATGACGGATATTTTTATATGAGAACTGAACACTTATTTTTGTGTTATCTGCCTCGGGTGGCAGACACTTATCGATCACTTTGTCCGTCGTCGTTCGTCCGTCCGACATGCTTTAAACCTGCAACCTAATCTGGCCATCAATTTAAAAGTATTTTAATTATGTTCATGAAACTTCACACTCATCTTCATCTCAAGAAATGTTGTTACACATGTGCACCTCTGACTTTCATTTTGGCAGGGTTATGCCCTTTCTATCAGCCTAACCTGCAACCTAACCTTGGAAATAAGCACACAGCACTGTCAGCAGGCGAAGCAAGTGTTCCATGGATGATGGAACACAATTCTAGTTCAAGGTCGACTTAGTTACCGCTTCCCACTAATTACAGTCTGGAAACATTTTCCCATGTCTATACTAGTTTGACATATTAAGCCGTTATATTTGTTTTGTCAAGTTCCTGTATAGTGGATAGTGCAGTGCACTTAAAAGCACAGGATTCGGGTTCAAGCCTCAACGGCGCCATTGAGTTTCCTCAGTGTTGGTCATTTCCAATTAGCCTCATCCATCGTAAGGGGACATAAATCCTCCTGCTTTTTTTTATGGGTGGGGCTCTTAATAACCTATATGTGTTGATGAGCCGTTAAACAATTCTGGCAAGCTCATATACCAGTAACCATTAGTCATACATCCTTGATACTTAGTATACATAATCTCAATCATGAACCTCACACATTGATGTAGGTTCGATAATTATAGATTATTATATGTCAGTTTTCATTTCAACCACTATCATCCCTGAGATCCTATATGTCTCCGAGGGCTTTAGCCTCGAGATATAATTCCTACACATCTGATCTCTAAACTTTGGTATATTGTGCGACATACCAGTGTTAGGGTTTGATTCATTCATAATAATGGTATATCGCACACTTTGCCACAGTTGTGAGATCATATGTGCAGGTATTATATCACGAGGGCTAAAAACACGAGTGAATTAATAACATGCTTCTGATTGACAAACTGTTGTATATTGTGTGTTATATCACACTTAGAGATAGATTATTTGGATTTGATATAACATTGTGTTAACATTAATTTTAATTCTAACATGGCAGATGCTATTTCAGTATACACAAGCAAATACAACAGTCGGGTAAAATATACCATACAAAATGAAGTGGGTGGGGTAAATTAACATGTCTTTTAACGTATTTTGGTCATATTGTGTATATTATATACTGATACACTGTTTGTAATTCAATTAGATGTGATGTTTGTATATCAGCTGTATGTATGCCAGTCATTTAAATGACTTTGACATAATAAATAAAACCAAAGCACATATCTATATTTTTCTGTAATAAAATGATGGGTCTTTAACATGTTTAATTGTAACTCTTTTAGATGAACACCGACATATACTTTTTATCACATTTATTTGATAAACTTAAAATTCTCTATTTATATACCAGTTTATTACAAATTTCATCTGATTTTTTTTTAGTTATTCTTGCCCAAAATTTGCCCAAAAATGCAATTTTCTGTGATTTTTTTGTTTCATTAGAAGGTGTGCTGAAATTGAAAACTTCAAAGATTTCTCCTATTTTTATTATTTCAAGGGTTTTCTTACTTTTGTATTGATACCTGTTTAGCTTCTCATAAGTTTTTTTTCATTTGCTTCTTTTTTTTACATAAAATATTAGGTGATTTCTAAAGCCATACCCAATTTTCAGCTGATTATGAATTTAAAACCCCACTTTGGGGGTGTATAGCTAAAGATTAATATTGCTAAAAAGTTAAATCACCAACACATCATTATTTTCCCAGAAACTAACTAGTAATATGTTAGTCTTCATAAAAAACAGGGAAATAAAAAATTCTATCTGTTTTGATTTTCACCAGAGGGCCCCCTTAAGTTTCATCAAAATCCTTCAAGCGGTTTCAGAGAAGATGTAATTTTCAACTTTTTCCTATATAACTCATGTAAACTTTGGGTCGCCATGGTGGCCATTTTGATTATTTGACGATAACGAAAAACATAAACTTGATAGAGGCTAACCCAAGGAACATGTATATGATATTTCACAAGAATGGAATAAGTGGTTTTGTCGGAGATGTCTTTTGAAATTTCCTTAAATTTGGCCTAGTTTTTGCCATGGCGGCCATCTTGGAAGACTGGCGGCCGTGAAAAAACACAAATCTGAGAGGGACTTTCCTAAATATCATTGTGATTAAGTTTCATCAAAATCCTTCAAGAGGTTTCAGAGAAGATGTCATTTTTAACCTTTTCCTATATAACTCTATGTAAACTTTGGGTCGCCGTGGTGGCCATTTTGATTATTAGACGAAAACGAAAAACATAAACTTGATAGAGGCCAACCCAAGGAACATGTATAATTTTATGATATTTCACAAGAATGGAATAAGTGGTTTCGTCGGAGATGTTGTTTGAAATTTCCTTAAATTTGACCTAGTTTTAGCCATGGTGGCCATCTTGGATGACCGGCGGCCGCGAAAAACAAAAATCTGCGAGGGACTATCCCAAATATCATTGTGATAAGTTTCATCCAAATCCTTCAAGCGGTTTCAGAGAAGATGTAATTTTTAACCTTTTCCTATATAACTATGTAAACTTTAAGTCGCCGTGGCTGCCATTTTGATTATTCGACGATAACGAAAAACACAAACTTGATAGAGGCCAACCCGAGGAACATGTTAATGATATAACAGTAGAATGGAATAAGTGGTTTCGTAGAAGATGTCGTTTGAAATTTCCTTAAATTTGACCTAGTTTTAGCCATGGCGGCCATCTTGGATGACTGGCGGTAGCGAAAAACATAAATCTGAGAGGGACTATCCCAAATATCATTGTGATTAAGCTTCATCAAAATCCTTCAAGCGGTTTCAGAGAAGATGTCATTTTTAACCTTTTCCTATATAAATCTATGTAAACTTTGAATCGCCGTGGATGCCATTTTGATTATTCGACGCTAACAAAAAACACAAACTTGATAGAGAATAACCCAAGGAACATGTATATGATATTTCAGTAGAATGGAATAAGTGGTTTCGGAGGAGATGTCGTTTGAAATTTACTTAAATTTGACCTAGTTTTAGCCATGGCAGCCATCTTGGATGACTGGCGGCTGCGAAAAACATAAATCTGAGAGGGGCTCTCCCAGGTAACATTGTGATGAAGTTTCATTAAAATCCTTCAAGCGGTTTCAGAGGAGATGTCGATTTTATAAAATTGCTAACAGATAGACGGACGACGGACGACGGACGAAAGTGATCGCATAAGCCCTCCTGGCCTTTGGCCAGTAGAGCTAAAAAACACTAAAACTGTGATAGTAACCAGAATCAGTTACTACCACAAAATCATTCAAGTATAGATGCATTCCATCTTCTGTACAGGAATTTTCCCTATATATAATTATATAATTTTCTCCAGGTCTCCAGATGATTATTCAACTTTACAACCATGCATAACATTCTGTGAGCATGGATGAAAATCCAATGTGCAAGGCCTCTCAAGTTACCTACTGTTAAGCAACAAAATTCATTTATAATCATTTTGTAGGCTCCAACATGATAATTTAATTAGTGAACAACTGTTAATTGGATCTTGATGATGTATAATTATCCTTAATAATAAGTATTCAGACATAAATAAACACTGCACATTTGGCAACTATTTCGATTTATCAGAAAATGATCTTGGTAACTGATTTAGGTTACAAATGGTTATTAGGGAAAAGTATCTGCTACTCTAAACCAAAGGGGGATAATAATTTGGCATTTTAATAACTTCCAGCAGTTATAAAACTTGTAACTGTTTAAATGGACACACGGCAATCTTGAAGTGTGTGTGTGTGTGTGTGTGTGTGCGTGTGTGTTTCTAAGGATTATAGTCCCTCCACCTACGACAGGCGTCCTACCCGACGATTATAGGCACAATGTCTGGACTTTTATCTGTGTGTTGTTGTGTGATGTGATGATATGTCTACTTGAGGCAGCGAACTCAATGGTTTCTTTATAGTGCTACCACACTGGAATACCACGCCGTAGTAGACATGATACCCCCACACCCACCAGTCACATTATTAGAGTGCTTTAAATGGGTGTCTCGATTTATATATCCAGTATCATTTCTACTTTTACCCTGGTTACATTTAAATAAATCAAACTTTAAGTATTCACTAGTTAGTCTTTTCATACTATAAGTTTTAATGTATTACTGGTGCAATAATATCAAAAATTAATAATATGCAAAAACAATTTGCTTAATACTATCCTTATAATTAATATTAATGATTGAACAAATGCAAGTTTTGCAGAAAAACTACTGGGACGTCGTGAGTTTTTAAATAAAAATAAAAATTGCCGTGTCCCTTTAAGGTTACTGGTTGTGTATCAGTTACCGTCATTCACCAGATTTCGTCATTATCAATAAAACGCTCAATATTGTGATTATTTTTCGACCCCACTCAGTGATTTTTTTTGGTTATTTTTACCGCCGAATATCGACACTTTCCCCTAGCAAAAATCGACTGTACTTTCCCAAGAAAACATCATATTTTCCCAATCCAAAGTCATATTTTACCAATCAAAAGGTTCAATAAAAATATTAAATTTACACAGTAAGTATTGGTAAAAGAGCTTTCCGTAAGCGTATTACATTTTAATTTTCGCAAGAACCGATATTGTCGTACTATCAGGTTGGGGTAAAAGCCGTACTGCACCTTGATAAAAATAATCAAGAGCGGAATATCTAGTTCATTATCTAGAATATTTGACACTTTTACCCCCACATTTAAGTCGCGCGCAGGTACCAACTATCCAGTGGTCGAGACACATTTATATTTTGTCACAAGAATCAATCGAACGCTTTATCGTAGCATAGCAGGGCTTTTTTTCATGATTTTGGGAACATGACCTGTACCCCAGGAATTGGGAATTTAGCGTGATTTTTCATAAAATTGGAAATTTTAGCGCGATTTTTAATAAAATTCAGAAAAATATAAAGTAAAGCATTCCTTTCATAATTATATCTTTAATACTGTTTTTTGTACACCAAGATAAACAGAAGCATTTATTTAAGCTTTTGAACCCCAATCATTGGATTGGCACTCTTAAAAAAAAAAAAAAATGGAAAAAAAGATACGTTTTGGCATTGGGAATATGACCGAATTTCGGCTATAAAAACAGCCAAAAAAAAAACCTGCATAGTATTTATACGATACGATTACAAAAGGCGTTCTTTAACCAAGATTTGCTCCGATATCAACACTCAACAATCATGTTGCATAATTCAAATTATTATGTATAAAAGGTTAAAAAGAACGACGCAAAGGGCTTATAATGCTCTGTGTTTTAAACACGGGTGATGACGAACAAACGTCAAAAATGTAAAAAAAAAACACCTACCAAGTCTGACCTACCCAACCTTCGAGCGTGACAAGTGAATCTCTTGTCGAGTGTCCTACTACGAGTTCAACTGAATCGTGTGATCCTCCTGGGCCATCTTTTCTTAAGTCAAAGGGGTATGAAGAGAATATGCCACATAGATAAGGACCTCACAGACGCAGACATGGAAGCGCTTGTGGACATGTTTAAAGAACAAACAAAAAAGGAAAACTGTCTTTTTAAATGATTAAATTACAGTAGTAAAAACATGTTCTGAGCAATAAAACCTTCAAAGTTTTGTTTTTTTGATCTAGACCATACTGATTATTGAATTTAGAAATTTTCCCAATTTAATAAAAATGCCTAAATTTTCCCAATTGAAAAGGTAGAGGCACCTTTGAAAAAAGTTAAAAAAATCACTGCCACTTCACTACACACTATCATCAGACGATTGGAGAGGAAAAAATATTTTAGAAATGTTAACATACACTCTCAAACCAACCCGTTTACCTGTATAAATACAGTTATAAACAGAACACAATTGGGGGAATCACGCGCTAATGCGCATGCGCAGGAAAATTCCCTTTTAAAATAGCTGACCTTTTACGTCGAACCATTGAATCAATTTGACATGCCCAAAAAACTAAAAGCATGTGCTAACAATTTTCAGCCAAGGATGACAACTAGTTCACGTCAATCAATTTAAATTTGCGGACAGTTATTTCCTTTTAAATTATGAACGTCGAAGTGAAGTAAATTACATCCGATACCTACAGTTGAAAAAACATTTTTAACTGTAGATATAATTTTTTTCTAGATATTTCTTATTTCTTTTGTGTATTCATATGCAATGGTATATTTATGTTCCAATTAATAACTATACACATTTTCATCATCCCAAACATGGATTATTCGGTATTAAACTGAACATGACAATAACTACTATATTCAGCTCAAACAACCGGCCCAATTCAGTCTATATATAGTAACGGTCACGTGACACTTGTTACTGAGAATAGGAACAATGTAAACACAAAATATTTACTGCAAAGGGGTAAGCGTCTCTACCGGCAAAAATATTTATGAGATGACTAGTTTTGATTTAAATATATTAAAGAATCAACATAAAAATGACGATATCTGGTATACAGTCAGTAGAGCTCAGACTGTTGAATGAATTGTTCCACATGCAATATCTATTTTTTGAAAACATATCACAAAGTTTTATGGTAGGACCATAAAAGCTTTATCACAGCTATAGTCTAAATGTTTCTGCTTATGATAAAGGAGGAGAGAAATAAAAAGTTGTTTCAATATAGCATGGTGTTCTATGGTATCACAGTACTTGAATGGTTTGACAAAAAAAATAAACTGTACACACTATTTAAAGAAAAAGGAAACTCAGATGCTTTCTGTGACCCTTCTTCTAAATTGTTACGATATAAAATGTTATAAATTTTACGTAAAAATGTCAAAATTAGATTTGAAAAGAAGTGTACCCTCATTGAGCTTATTACCATTGAGCTTATTATTTTAAAAGTTCTATGGTATCACGGTATGCACATATTGTGTATCCTGTATTTGTTAGTAACTGGTATTCAATGAGTGACCATATCTAGAAACAATAATGTACAACCGACTCATCAGACTAAAAATTAGGCCAAATAAATTATACCTGTGTTTACTGTAACACTGCTGAAAAAAATAGGGTAGGTAGGTAGGCATTTTATTTTATTTTTTGGCGAAGTTACATTTAAGGTGGCGATGAGCTTTGATGAATGGGAAAATGTGGTATTTTAAAAAATACAATAGATAACAATATGAAATTGTGTATGTTTTATTGTTTCCCAAAAGGCCTGGTAACAACTGGCTTTTTTCCAAAACACTTGCAATTATTACAAAGGTCCGAAAGAGGGTCAGCTCCAACAGCAATGAGTACATGAGTCGGCTGGGATCAGTCCAACTCCATACAGTGTGATCTCCAGTGGGGCCTGACATGTTACGAGTGACTTGACTTCCATGCTCTTCCTGAATACAGGTATATGACCGTCAGGAAGGATGGGGGACCCACAGGTGTAGTCAAATTCTGCGGCTGACATACATGTAACCAAGAGCAGTTCCTGCCTCCCAGACAGCTGAACAAATATTCAAAGTTATAATGTCAAACGTTAATTGACCATTTGAATAGTTTTGTAAAAGTGTTTACTTACATGTATATTACTTCTCTAACATCAGAAAGTAATAAATATTTATAAATTTCTCATGTTAATTATTATGAGCCTATATTGAGGTTGATCTCAGAAAATTATTATGGAATGGCATACTTCTTCAAGAAGTTATAATGCAGTAGTAGTCGATGCCAATGCTTAGTGCTGAGAAGCAAGTAAACATATGCATATTAATAGTACTGTTTTAGAAACAAATTTATTACAGGTGGCCTGGAACTCGGGGCATTTACCGACCTGTTTGTGGTACTTGTCAAACAATTCAACAATTGATTCTTTATGGAGAGTGCACGCCATAACATTAGCGCTTCCATGTGCTGAAATTTTTGAAACTGTACAGCCAAAACAGCACTGGGAGATGCCATTTTGACTGTTTTATACCAGTCCTGTGTACAGTATACCGTGAAATTTACACGCTTTCAAAACTGCACTGCGAAATTGAAAATTGCACCGTGATCTCATGAACATTATTATTTTTTCAACATTTTGTTTACATTTTTTTTTTTTAATAAAATAAAAAGGAGTCAGGGGTGTTTTCAGAGGGTCTGTCGGGTTACAGTAAACTTAGGTATAATTTTTTTTGGCCTTAGAGTAATACTCGGTAATATCGGACAGCCGGCGTTCTTCGGACAGTTCAAAATATCTGTATTTATAGCTCTAATAAACGCAATACTACTGTAACTGCATTGCTATTCATGTCTGTTTACAATTCTGTCCTACATAAACACAAATACGTAAGCACAAGTGATGAAATGTATTGACTGTTTTGATTGGTTGTGGACCAGATTGTAGTAGAGATCACCCTTTCGTTATCTGAGTGAAAACTAAGAAAGCGCGGGAATTTTAAACATCGGTTTCACAACTAGAAAATAAAGGAAAGTGAATGTGAAATTCTTTTAAATTCGTTTTCTTTTGTTTATTTAATAATTAAAAAAGAAATGTAAATGCAAAACATTTTCAATTTCAGAGGGGAAATATCAAAAGATAGAAAAAAACAATTGTCCGATAAACCCCGTGTGTAAAAAGTAACTTTAACTTCGCATTGGGTTGTATCGGACAGAAATCTCACCCGAGACATTAATGAAGAGTGTTCAATAGAGATGTGCGGGTATTTTTGCCTTGAAAATAATAACCGTAACGTTTCTAGATCTAATAAATTAGCGATGAAGATCTAGATCTAAATAATATTTATTATTCCCTCGCTACTTTACCAGAAACGATAA
This sequence comes from Cyrtodaria siliqua, assembly GCA_037043455.1. Classification (NCBI taxonomy): domain Eukaryota; kingdom Metazoa; phylum Mollusca; class Bivalvia; order Adapedonta; family Hiatellidae; genus Cyrtodaria; species Cyrtodaria siliqua. The sequence goes on from JAWPHD010001358.1 coordinate 218,873, forward strand.
GTAACGGATCGTCACAGTGCGCGATCCGTATAAACATGATCGTACATGTCGCGGTGCATAACAACGATCGCTACTTGTAAAAACTATACCGCTACGTTTCTAAAATAAGTAAAATATACTATCCTTTAATTCTAACTAAACCCTAAATTACATCAATTCACGGGCCTTTGGTAATTCACATAATGATGGATGTTAACCTGGGACTAACTCATTGTACACAACGGTTTCGCTGTAGGAAAAACAACGCACACAAAAACAACAACAAATAGCGACCATAAGATTTTGTAAACTGTTCCCGCGTCATAAGAAAATCAGTTGCAATTCACTAAATTCAAAAGGCATTTACTTCAAAATAATATGGCAAATCTATTTCACTGTAGAATAGGCATTTGTGTTTATTAAATGTATTTAGGGAAGAACTTACCCGTGTGCATTAAATGCTTGTACATGTATATGGGCCGCACTTACTAACATTATCTGCAGCACACCTGTTTCATAAGAATATAGTTTATAAAGTATTGAACCATGATGATGACCTTATAATTCTGAGATCAGAGAAGATCAACATGCGCTTATCTTCTTTTTGCGATTTGTTTAAAGACAACTGGCCTCCGAGTAGGTGCATGTTAATAGAAGGGTTTTAAGCATGTTACTCCTTTCTCGTCGTAGGGCTAACATTTGTGGTAAGAAGGTGAAGGTACACATTACCTTCACCTAATTTTGTGTCCACGGGTCACTATTTTCGAATCCCTGCTGAGTACTGTTTGTCCTCGTTTATTTAAAGCTCATTTCAGTGTTTTCCTCTGAATATGTACCTTTAAGCATTTGCGCCATTTTAAAATTATCGTAACTGTATAAGAACATTCATGTTTTGTTCATAGCCTCGTAGTCTGTGTATTTCTGACGCAATAATTCTCATTTATTAATAAAATACCTACTACACCTAGCTGGTAATCATGTTTATTTGTTATTAACACATTAAATGACTTCATATTAGTTGAAAAATGCATGTCCGATGAACCCCTTTTTGGATGTCAGATACAACCCGCTGACTGTCCGATACTCCCCAGCCGATGGTTTATTACTTCAAAATGTGTTTACTCGATTAAAATACATTTGCGGAACATATTCGTATTATAACACATTGGATTGGAATCGTAACACTAGTACCAACTGAGTTTATCCTTGTATTATTTTTCTGACGGTGCGTATATAAGAAAATTCCCGAACGGTGCGTATATAAGAAAATTCCCGAAGGCGTCCGATATTACCCAGTATTATTCTAATGAATTTGATAACCGTCAAGGTAGTGGAAACTGCATTTATGGAGACTAGGGGTGATGAATTTTAAAGATCATAAAGGAAATTGTCAATATGTTTGCATTATTTTGAAATATCCTTTTATTTATGATAAATATACTTGTAAGTTATATTTTTCAATTATTTTACTTTATGTACCTAAAGTCATCACATCTATAAGATAAGTATCATATTTTAGCAGAGATGCATACTGTTTTATAGATTGGACACTACCGTGATACCATAGAACCCTTGATATCATAGGAAGCTAGTATATACCTAACTGCCCGAATTTATGATATTGTTGTGACTAGCAAAGGGCGAAAGGGCGAAGGAGCGAAGGGCCGGGGGTATCTGAATCAGGTCACGCGCACCTGCAGATCCCTGCAGACGGCTTGTGCTCGTTCCTATGAGAAAAGCCTATTGAGGAGCCGGGGACCACGGCGAGCGCGCAAAAGGGACCCGGCGACAGGTGACTCACCGCGGGAGCTTGGAAGGAGTTAGCCCGGAGCTGCAACAAGGAGAACAACTATATAGTCTAAAGTATACAAATTGACCCTGACAAGGAGATCACGGGAGCCACCACCATGGACAAGTGAGTAAAATCACCTTAATGATGTCAGAAGTAAGATTTGAATCCATGCTAAGCCTTTTATTCATGCAATAAGCTGGAAAATTCAGAAGGCAGGTGCCGGTCGCCAGGTAAGAAATAGTTGCATGGCGTGCTGGTGACCTTGCAGGTGAATATTGTTCAAACCGTCGGCGGGGCTTGCTGTTGTTAAAACAAGGTGTGGTCGCTTGTTCTGGTGGTTTCGTTCCCGGGTAATGGAATTCTTGACCGTTGTTTACGGGTGAAGTTTAGATAGGAAAAAAAAAAAAAAAGAATTGGGCGCCCAGGAGTGCAGAGGTAATCACGTGGTCTATTTCGTGGTCCTGGGAATGTTGTTGTTGTTTTTTTGTGATTGAGTAATGGCATCCTGCCAATGCTCTTTACGGAAAACAAAAAGTGGTTAAAGTAAGAATTGTTTTTGTATTCGGGAAGTGAGGCTTCCAGCCAACTCCCGGTTATAAAACTGGCGCAGTCAGAAGAGAAATAATTTTGTTTTGTTTTTTAGCAGTTGGCTGATTTTTTAATATTTTAATTTTTTTATTTTTAAAAAATTGAATATGATTGCATATTGCCATTGTTTAGCGCTTATGAATGTAAAGTCGGCTGCATGAGAAAGGGCACCAACGGTCATCTTGGCTGTGTTGCTCCCTTATATTGGATAGGCTTTGCGTATTGCCTAGCGTGTTGCATGTAGTATATTGCGATTCATAATTTCGCGGGGCGTGTTATGATTTTGTTGCATACTGCCGAGTGTGGCATGACGGTGTATTGCCGATTGCATATTGTAAGTTCGAGTGTTTTAGGAGCTCGCGGTTGAAAAGTATCGTGATTTTTTGGCAGTGGTACGCAGTAAAAAGTGGTGTTGCTGTCTGTTGTAATCGCGGATTTTTTTTTTGATTTTTTTTTACGAATTGAAAAGATAAATAAATAAAATAAAGATTTTCTTGTTGTTGTTTATTTATATATACAGTATTTTCTACGTCGAAATGGCTTCAGGAAGTAGAATACCTTTATCAGCGATTGCGGTCAATTACGCGTCCACTGAGGAGCTGCGACGGATACCCGGGGTAGGGGTATGGCTCGCGAGGGCCATTGTAGCTGTGAGGGAGGCTCATGGCAACCTCACATTGGATACGCTGCAGTCGGTGACACGGTCCACTCTGGAATCAGACATAGTGGATATGTTAGATTTCACTCCACTGAAGAGGGAGACAGAGGAGGGCGCCGACATAGATGAGTACAAGGACTGTACGGTGGATGGGTACAACAGTGACACCCTGTATAATAATGTTGAAACCGGAAGCATCTTTGATCTGGGACCATTACCGTCACCGCCGGGGAGTCACCGTCACCTGGAATTCCCGTCTGAGGACACCCTAGGAACAGCGGGATCTCCTAATAGTCAACTGGGACAGATCCAGGGAATTTTGAAGACGGTGGGTGACATGGTGGGGGTGAAGGTCGAAGTGGATGACTCCTGGCAGACACCGTTGCGCAGTGACGCCGCGACGAGTATGGGAAAGGTGCAAAAGGAGGCAACCAAATCTGCCAAAACGGCTACTATAGCCGCGAGACCCACAAAAGTCAGTAAGGGGAAGGGCAAGAGTAAACAACGCACCCCATCTACCTCATCAAGTGAGGACGGTGAGGATGAGGTTAGGCCAAGCAAGAAACACGTGTCTCTTGCTGCCCTGGACAAGAAAAGGAGTCCCACCATTAAATCAGCAAAGCGTGCGAGTCAGTCCCCATCCTCTTCATCATCAAGTGAGGACAGTGAGAATGAGGATGAGGTCAAGCCAAGCGAGAAACATGTGTCTCTTGATACCAAGAGCAAGAAAAAGGGTCCCTCCATCAAGAGGAAGTCGACAGTCAAGCATGCGAGTCGGTCCCCGTCCTCTTCATCACCGAGTGAGGACAGTGAGGATGATAATGACAAAAAAGGGACAAAGAAAAAGGGCTACCGGAAACACAAGCCAGGGTCGTCACGCAAAGACTGGGATCCCATCAAGTCATTGCCAAAATCGCTGCTATATGATGGAAAGACCCAGTGGCTGGTCTTTAAACAGCGGTTTACCAGCTACGCGGACATGAAGGAATGGTCCAGTAAACAATGCCTGGAGTGCCTCTGCTGGTCGATGACAGGGAAGGCAGCGGAATACTGCGCTATCATCAGGGATAGGAGTCCAGCTGGGAAGATGTCGTACCGAAAAATGTTAAAGCAGTTGGAAAGCAGGTTTGGGAATAAGGAGCTTCCAGTTTCTGCCCAGGCCAGGTTCCAACAAGCTACCCAGAACCCAGGGGAGTCTTTGGAGGACTGGGCGGATAGAATGTTGACTTTGGCCTCCAAAGCATTGAAGGATCTGCCAGAGGAATATTCCACTCGCCAAGCGGTGACCCGGTTCTGCCAGGGGCTACTGGACCGAGAAGCCGGCAATCATGCGGGTCTGAGCCAGCCAGAAAACATAGAGGCAGCGATAGCAAAGATCCGGTGGTACCAACACATGCACCAAGCTGTGTATGGTAAGGGAGCCCGGCGGGAGATCAGGCGCGGGAAAGAAGGGGAGGTAGACAACCCTATCATGGTTGCCACAGTCCAGGAGTCGCAGCCTGAGGAGGTTCGAGTCTCGAGTGTGGTCGACGACACGCTGGCCCAGATCCAGAGAAACTTGGACAAAATGTCCCTCGAGTTCAAGACTCAGTTGAACACTTTGAGCCAAGAAGTTCGGGGCCAGAAGACAGGGCAACAGGGTCAAGGTCAACGTCTCCCGCAAGGTCAACTCCCACCACAACGGCCAAAACCCACATGCTTTGGATGTGGAGAAGTCGGACACTTTAAGAGGGATTGTCCGCGACGGGAGTCACCAGGGGGGCGTCGTCAGCTTGCGGGAGGGGATTTAAACAGGCAAGGGTCGAGAACGGGGTCCGAACCTCGATCCGGGAATCTGGGGGCCCACGGCGAGGGACAAAGATAGGAAAAGGGACGGTGCCATTAGAGGCTCGAACCGGGCAAGAACGCGGTAAGGTGGCAAGTGAGGGGACATCCTGTCCACTCATGGAACCACCAGCTAGGACCATAAGGGGTGAAAGGGCATCCTGCCCGTCCACCCAGGGTCAGACTATGGAGCGTAGCGGTGTGCAGGATGCACGCCAGCGTAGGGAGGACATGAAACGGGAGGCTTCAAGTTGGTTTGCACAGCTTCCGGGTACCACTGAAAAGCAAAGCGGAACCAGGGAGGGTACTTTAACAGCGGTTAGTGCAGCTTACAGTGCAGAGAAAACATCTGACATTAGCAGTGTGCAACCGGAAGTAAGGCTAGCACATGGCGACACGTCGCCACCGAACCAGAGTAGTAATAGTATTCGCGAGAGAGCGGAGAACGAGGGAATGGGAGCAGACCGACATACTGGTGGAGCCGCCACTGGAATTGTGGAGGGGCAGGAGGGGATCGAACCCAGAAAAGGGGCAAAGGATTTGCTGGCTGGGAATCTGAAGGCAGAGAGTCCGGTGGAGTCAAAATCAAGTGGCCCGAGTGGGGTTGAAGAGACCATCAAGGTATGCCAGTTGGGTTCCACATCCCAATTTAGTATAGAGGTTCAGGTGGGGGACAGGAAGGTCGAAGCAGTGGTTGACACGGCGGCGGAGGTCACCATTATATCGGACAGGGTATTCAAAGCACTGAAAGTACCGCCCAAAAAGATTAGAGATGTGAAACTCCTCACAGCAGGTAGAGAGATGTCAATGTACGGGTTTATTATAGGTCCGGTAGATATTAAGATTGGTGCGAAGTGGTACAAAAGGGATGTATATGTAGCCCCTATCGCGGAAGATATGCTACTGGGCTTCGACGTGTTATATCACCCGGGAGCGGCCGTTCTCAATATGGGTGAGGGTACATTGACCTTTGATGGACAAGTCATTGGACTGAATGTTGGGGGACAGCGGGACAAGTTGTTGATTGCTAGGGTAACGGTGGCAAAGCGACAAGTGATCCCCCCCAATTCAGTAATGAGACTGAAATGTAGTATAGCCGCAGAAATGCCGGACTATGTGGTTGAAGCGACTCAGGGACATGAAGTGTTGATCCCTCGAGTGGTACGGGCCAGCGGGTCACAACCAATAGTATGTGTTTTGAATCCGACGGATAAATATCGTCTGTTCAAGAAGGGAGATCATGTGGGGAGTGGTTTTCCAATAAGTGAGTTTGTGGAGGAAACCACGGAGGGAGACGAAATGTCGGTACCGGAAGTAAGGACGGTGCAAACAAATGAAGAGCGCCCCAAGGTTGAAGAAGTCCCAGAACACATGAAACAAGTATTTGAGGAATCACAGCAATACCTGTCCACTGAACAGAGTCAAGAACTAGCCAAAGTGCTGACAGAGTTTCAGGACGTGTTCGCTAGGGATGAGTTCGACTTGGGAACTTTCACTGCAATTGAGCATGGCATAGACACCGGGAATGCCAAACCCATCAAGCAGAGAATGCGTAGAACACCTGCATGCTTCGGGGGTGAAGAGGAAGCCCATCTTAAGAAAATGCTTGATGCGGGTGTCATACAGGAATCCGTGTCTGAGTGGGCATCCGCCCCTGTATTAATACGCAAGCGTGACGGCACTGTACGCTGGTGTATTGATTACAGAGGACTGAACGACGTCACTGTTAAGGACGTGTTCCCGCTACCATTGGTAGACGATTGCCTTGATACGCTGGCAGGGAGCATTTGGTTTTCCAAACTAGATGCCAATGCCGCGTACTGGCAGGTCAAGCTTAAGGAGGAGGACCGGAAGAAGACGGCGTTCATTACAAAGTATGGTTTGTTTGAACACGTGAAAATGGGATTCGGACTTTGTAACGCGCCGGCCACGTTTGCACGTGTTATGAACCTGATCCTCCGAGGGCTCAACTGGAAGACGGTCCTGGCATTCCTAGATGACATCCTTGTGCTAGGCAAAAACTTCGACGACCACTTGGCGAACCTTAGGGAGGCCCTACAGCGGTGCCGGCTGCACGGGTTAAAACTCAAACCAAAGAAATGTAGGTTCTTTCAACGAGAGGTAGAGTTTCTGGGACGGTTAGTGGGCCCAGATACCCTTGCTATGGCGGATAAGGATATACAAGTGGTGAGGGAGTGGCCGACTCCCAAATGCTCAAAGGATGTGGAGCGGTACCTGGGATTGGTGAATTATCACCGAGCGTTCGTTAAGGACTTTGCTAAACTGGCAGATCCACTATACCGTGTAGTGGGAAAGAATGCCTTTCAATGGGGGATAGAGCAGGAGAAAGCATTTGGTGAATTAAAACTCTCGCTAACCACGCCACCAGTGCTGGCTCTCCCAAACCATACGGATGAATATATACTGGATACCGACGCTTCGGACACAGCCATAGGGGCTGAACTACTACAGATCCAGAATGGGGATGAGAAGGTCGTGGCATATGGCAGTTATGCACTGACCGGGGAACAGCGTCGGTATTGTGCAACGCGGAAAGAACTGTTGGCCGTGGTACGGTTCACCAGGCAGTATCGGTACTACCTGCTGGGACGACCGTTTGTAGTGAGAAGTGACCATGCAAGCTTGACTTGGTTGTTGAGGTTCAAGGAGCCCCAGGGGCAGTTGGCACGGTGGATGGAGGAGTTGTCACAGTACAACATGATCCTCAAGTACCGGGCTGGCAAGAAACACGGGAATGCAGATGCCTTGTCCAGGATACCGGTTGGACCGGGACACTGCAACGCATTTGCTGCCGGAGTTGAGCCAGGGGAACTGCCATGTGGGGGATGCAAGCACTGCACCAGGGCGGACAAAAACTGGGGAGGTTTTACCCAGGAGGTGGACGAAGCTATTTCGCTGGCAGCGCCAGGGCTACAGGAAGTTAGAAAGGATAACCAGGGGGTTGCAGGCGACTACCTTGGTGGGGATTGTAACTACTGTGCAGGGGCGGACGGCCAGCGAGGGAGTTCCACCGGGATCGCGGAATTGATCACTCCGCGGGGTCCGCAGGGGTTGCAGGGGTATGAGGACTTCGGTCAGGGCAAGTATGAAGGTGACGACAAGTCATGGGCAGCACAGGGGGAATGGTTAGTGACAGAAGAGTCGTCTGGAGTACAGGATGTGGGTACCGGAAGTGGTGACCTAGGTACCAGAAACAGTTCGAGTGGAGAGAGCGGGGAACCATACCAGGCCGAGGGAGAGGGAGAAGAGGTTCTGAAAATGCCATGGGACCCCGGAGATGAATACCATGGGGTGTCATCTCTGGATGTTATATTGAGTAAAGATGATATACAGATCCTGAGGTGCAAAGCCGCACAGGAGGTAACGGTAGGCACCACAGAGCAACCGTCGTGTTGGGGCTTCCAGCTACAGCATGTGCGCGAGGCTCAGGCAAGGGACACGAATTTAAGCATCATTTTGGCATGGGTTCGAGACTCTGAAGAGCCACAAGAGGCAGTGCTCTTCCTGGCAAGCCCAGCAGCCAAGGCATACTGGTTGAACAAGGAATCATTTGTGCTGATTGATGGAGTACTCTTCAAACAGAGGAAAGTGACCGATGACAAGGACCTGGTGATGCCAGTCGAGTTGAAGCCCCAAGCCTTGGAATGGAATCATGATTTACCATCCGCAGGTCACCAGGGGGTTGCCAGAACCAAAGCAAAGGTCAAGGAGCGGTTTTACTGGTATGGCCTGGCTGAGGACGTGTCGAAATACGTCACTACATGTGGTGTTTGTGCCCAACATAAAAAGCTGGATCGGTACGGGAAGTGTGCTCTAACGGAGTACCAGGCCGGGGCTCCTATGGAAAGAGTGCACATTGATTTCATGGGACCCTTACCGAAGACGCCAAGTGGCAACGAACACATCCTAATGATGGTAGACCAGTTTACCAAGTGGGTGGAGTGTGTCCCGTTGCCTTCACAGACCGCAGAAGTTACTGCACGAGCTGCAGTCGATGGGTTCTTTTCACGATTTGGTTACCCATTCCAGCTGTTTTCAGACCAGGGTCGAAACTTTGAGTCAAAGTTATTTGCGGCCATGTGTGAAACTCTACATATTCATAAGTCCAGGACAACGCCCTATCGCCCCGCTGCCAACGGACAAGTGGAGAGATACAATCGGACGCTGATGGATGCTGTACGCTGCTTTATAGGCAAGTCTCAAAACCAGTGGGACCGACATCTCCAACAGCTGGCAGGTGCATTACGGGCGTCCGTGAATAGAAGCACCGGCTATACAGCGAATAAGCTCATGCTTGGTAGAGAGGTAAACACACCAGCCCACCTAATGTTTCCCCAGGCCAATAAAAAAGCAACGGATGTAGATGGGTATGTGGCCGATTTGGCAAATGAGATGGGGAAGGCTCACAATCTGGCGAGAACCCAACTGAAGATGTCTCTCAGGAGGATGAAAAGAAATTACGATGTCCGTATCCTGGAGAGACCGTATGAAAAAGGAGACGTAGTTTACCTGCTGGACACGGCCACCCTTAAGGGCAAGTGTAAAAAGCTGAGCCCGCCCTGGAAGGGGCCCGCAGTTATCGTCAAGAAGATATCCGCCTATTTGTACCGCGTGAAGCTGAAGAACGCCATTTTCGTAACCAACCATGACAGGTTGAAGCCATGCAAGGACCGAAAACTGCCAGCCTGGGTACAGCAGTGGTTGGCAAACCCAATAGACGAGGGGGACCAGGACGCAGAGGATGGCAAACTGTATTGTTCCTGCAGGAAACCATGGCAGGGACGATTTATGATACAATGCGACAGTTGCGATGAATGGTACCATGGGTCCTGTGTAAACATCTCGGCCACGGAGGCGCTAGACATCAACAAGTTCAAGTGTGGACCGTGCAAGACCCGTCCATCAGGGTAAATCAGCTTCTAACCCCGTTGTCTGCCTTGTGTACTTTCAGAACACCAGGGCTACCGCAGACCAGGGTGATAAACGACTTGGAGAGGGTTGACAGGGAGACAGCCAAAGGACGTCTATGGGCATCAAGAGAGCTAGTGCAAACGATTGCACTCTGCCAGAGAGTCTCCAAGAGTGCTCAAGTGGAGACCTTGATGGGCCAGGTGGCACTTGCCCAGCGGTTGGGGAACACGCGCTGGCTAAAGGCCGTCGCCAAGGATGCGTACGACTTTGAGTTCCAGAGCCGCGAGTGGGTTAGCGCCAACATCGCCCCTGTCGGGAGACGACTGCGGACTTGGGGGAAAACCGAATCCGCAGCCGAGCAGGGACCCTCGAAAGACAGGCGGTTGGAGGAGGATCCGCACCTGGAGCGGCGAGTAGAGGACGCCGGCAGCGGGGACATCCCAAAGGAGGAGCTGCTTGCATCCTGTGAGCAACCTCCTCTTGGGAAGTCACCCCCCGGGGACGACTCTATAGTAGCGCAGGTGGAGAGGCTCCTTGGTTTACAAGAGGACAAATCCTTTCCGGAAGTGATGGACCACCCAGTCGGACAAACGGCACGACCCTCCCCTGTCAGGGCACTAGGTTCGGGACATGGGGATGAACGGCCATCCCTAACGAACCAGATGGCCAGACACAAGGGTCCGCCATTTGAACGACAGGAACCACCAGCTACCCACCACCGGATAGGTAAAGACGCGAGGAGCGACGACAGGGGTTTGTGGAGGAGACGTACGGAGAGCCGGGGTGAGCGAAGGACATCCTGTCCATCCTCCCCTAGTCGTCCCCGGCGATCACCTCCCAGGCATCCTCGGGCAGAAGGACGCTGTGATAAGGAGACCATGCAGGAGCAACACCATGCTGGGACTCGGGGTGGGCGATGGACATCCTGTACATCCTCCCCTAGGGCTCAGCAGCGCGGGGGAAAGAGAAAGGAACCCCGATCTCCGTCTGGACATCAATGGAGAGGCTATTGGGGTAAGAAGGGAGGAATGGCATCCTGCCAAACATCACTTCGAAACTCCAGAAATGACAACCATATGATAAATCATCCGCGGCGGACAAGTTCCGGTAGTGACTTCCCCAACCCCCTTGCAGTCTGTGGGGTGGGAAGGGGTATGACGGTGGATTTGGAAGAGACGGTGGAGCCCAGACCAGAACGTCCAGTTGGTGAAGTGAGAAAATTGACCGTGAGAGTACCGATGTCCGGTACAGGAGCCGACGGTGGAGTATCAACTACTCGTCAAGTGTCACTGCCGGTGGAACCAACAGTGTCGGTCTCTCAGACGTCAGTTCACATGCTTCCGGAGGATGACTCCAAGAAGGACCGGAAGAGTCGCCAACTGGCACGGAAGCACGAGCGGCAGGCATTGATTAACAAGTGCCCATTTGGATGTGGGGGCCGTATCGTCTACGAGAAGGTCCATGCATTTGCGCTACACCTGCCAGCAGTATTCCAGGACAACGCGATGGATGCCCCGGCCAGGAGGGTTGCAGTCCTGAGCATGATCGCTGCCCGGTTGTTGGGGAGCGCTGCCACCCTGGACAATCTAGTGAGCTATGTAGAGGGCACTGGATTGCTCCAGGGGGAGGCGTTCCGGCAGATAACTCCGGCCCAGTCGAAGGCCATGGCGGAAATGTGCCAGGAGCTTGAAGTGGAGACCCCAGAGGTATTTACCCTTGTCCCACCCAACTCCCCGGCCATTCTGATCCATTGGCGAGTGGTGACCAAGTTGCTGGCAGTCCTCCCACCTCGGGAGCGTAGGCGCATCTACGACCTGTATGGGGAACCGGAAGGAGAAGACAAGGACCGACTGGTGGAAATGATGGAGGTGGTCCCATCGACCCCCGAAGGGTTCGACAGTCATTTTCACCTTGACCGGGTGCGGGTGGAGCTGGGACTTCCCCGCGCGAGTTTCCAGGAAGCGATGGCAGCATTATCGCCGGCAGCAGAGCATGAAGTCCGGTTGGTTGGCGCGGTGGCCAACTTTTGCGACCCCGGCCGTTACCCAACAGCAGAAGAGGTGGAACTCTACCGTGGGCAAGGGGTACTGACCACAATCGGGATCCATCCCAAGAAGGCATCCAGCTTCGACAAGACTTCCTTTGTAGCTGCCCTGCAGATACCAGGAGTGGTGGGACTCGGGGAGGTGGGGTTGGACCGTACCGTTAAGGGAGGGATACAGTTGTCAGTTTTGGACATGGTGCTGAGACATCTGACATTGGCACATGTCCTTATCTTACACTGCCGTGGGGATGAGCGAGGGGATTCTGACGATGTCTTCAGCACCCTCAGGATGATCCTTGGAGGTAGAGTGCCGCGAGAGCAGAGGGTCCATGTCCATTGTTTTACGGGCGGTGCCGGGATGGTCGAGCAATGGACCAGGGACTTCCCAAATGCTTATTTTGGTTTCACGCGGCTTGTGAGCCAATTTGGGGTGGCCCAACTGGCGGGCTTGTGCGCCGTTCCGGATGATCGTATCCTGTTGGAAACAGATGCGCCTTACTTTGAGTTCCCTGGTTTCCAGAGATCAACTCCCGCGTTCATCGGGCAGGTCGCAGCGGTAGTCGCTACAGCCAGGTGTTGCTCCACTACAACCCTGCTGGAACTCACCGTTCGGAACACACGTCAACTGTACCTGCCGGAAGGGGCCAACGCGTAAGCAGGTAACCCTACCTAACAACATGGGACCAGATGTCGGGCCGGGACAGGTGGGTACTACGGACATCCTGTCTATTCTACCCAGACCAAGGTTGGAGGTTCTACGGGCATCCTGCCTATTTTACCCAAACCAAGGTTGGAGGTTCGAACCCCTCCCCATGGCATGCCTCCTTCATTATAAAGTGGGGAGAAGTGTTGTGACTAGCAAAGGGCGAAAGGGCGAAGGAGCGAAGGGCCGGGGGTATCTGAATCAGGTCACGCGCACCTGCAGATCCCTGCAGACGGCTTGTGCTCGTTCCTATGAGAAAAGCCTATTGAGGAGCCGGGGACCACGGCGAGCGCGCAAAAGGGACCCGGCGACAGGTGACTCACCGCGGGAGCTTGGAAGGAGTTAGCCCGGAGCTGCAACAAGGAGAACAACTATATAGTCTAAAGTATACAAATTGACCCTGACAAGGAGATCACGGGAGCCACCACCATGGACAAGTGAGTAAAATCACCTTAATATATCCGAACAATACACTACTTCAAGGAGAACAAAACAAAACCTATACCGTGATATTTAGCAGCTTAAATCAATACGTTATTCAAATGTAAATTGCTCAAAGAGGTTTTCACGTTATAAATAAACATTATTTGGTAACTGACAATGTGGACATAGGTGGTTTGTTACCTTTTTGTAGTTCAAACTCAAAAATATTATTTTGACTGTCGGACAAAACGTTAAAATCTGAAGTAATCCAAATGTGTTTGACCTTGATTTTGATTGGTTCATGTAAAGTTAAATAGACCAATCAAATATTGGCTTTTTCACTTGTTTCTTATCAACTACAAATTTGTTATGAAACGTCTGATTAGTTGCATTTGTTTTTTCTAAGCCAATCAGAAAGCCGTGTTCCAATTTACATGTCGGACAAAGCACCTGTTTGGACAAATTGACAAGCGTCGATAATTATCTTCAAATAAGTCGAATTTTGTAAGAATATTTTGAAATATCAATAATCATTGATACAGTGTGTATGATAAGACATAATTTCGTAAGCTTTAAATTGCTATCTGTATACTCTGCAGGTAAATCTGTCGATTCAAAAATTCTTCGCTATATGCTTTTCGTGGGTGGGGTATGCTAATGTTGCTTTTTTGCAATTTGTCGCCTGCATTATACAGTAAATCAGATATTTTTCTTTATACTTTTTTCTTCCTTAATCTTCCAACCCATATTGATATCCTAGGCAGACCAATCACCATGATTTAATGTTTCAAAAATCGGTGAGATTGTGTGCTCACCTCAGGTTAGCAATCATACAAACTCATTTCCGTAGGTAATCGGAAATAATGCTCGTAGGTGTTTTCAAAGATACACGTCTATTCAATAGTTTGGGTGATTTGCCCCGGCAAAGTAGTAAACAGCAACAAAAAAAATAGACCCGGATATGGATTTATTTAAACATATTTGTGTTCTTTATTAAATTTTAATTATACTTTCAAAATAAGTCTTATCATTTTATAGTCCGTTTAAGTTAAATATAAAAATATTTCTTAATTAACTGCGTACAAACTCGCTCATTTGCTTAGATCATCGAAATAACAAGCAGCATTCTGGTTCAATTGGCACAGCCCAGTTTATTCCAGTTTACACCGAAAAGTAGTATCCAAGATGGTGTCTATTCCTTTCCGAGATTATTTTTTAAAAAAGATGGTTGAGGCAGTTCCAATTAGGCATGGTCACAGTCTTTTGCTTGGGGAAAATACTACCACAATGTTGTTTTCTTATTTGCTGAGCATCAACGACATACATGTATTGTGCAACAATAATGAACGTCAGATCAGAATATTAAACGAAAAGTTGCAGTGCTGGCTACAGTGCTGGACAATAAATCTGTTAAACAGTTCTGAATTATTGCTTTGATGTACACTCATTTGATAGATTATAATTGGTTAGCAAGGTTCACCACAGGCCATTTACGCATAGCGGTGCCGCTGCGTTTGACTTTCCAAAGCACACATACCACGGTGCCTAAAAGTGACCGCTACTCTTAAAATCAAGACCGCTACGCTTAAAAATACTAAAGAAACCAGTCCATGTCCTTAAATCAAACTTAATTGAAGGTGATAGATAACCTGTGCCTAATTGATTGGTGTACACAGTCATCTTGCTCAGTCTGTGTTATTGTTTTTGTCAAAAGACAAATCATAAGGCTAAAATGTATCACTATATTCGGACGATGGCAATTCGGATCAATTTTATCTGTAGTATACAAATTCAAGCAAGTTTTTTTTCCTGGTAATCGGTCTACACGCATGTAGAAAAAATAATAAACAATTGTATATATATGTAAAATTCTCTCATCAGAGAAAACAGAAAAAATAAAAATGTTCAATGACAAGTCTAAAGAACCCTGATCTTGTATATAATTTTCACAATTTTCAACTAGTTACACCATCAATACAGGTAGGTATTAAATGCTTTAAAAAAAAAAAGGTGGGGCCACCCCTCCCGTATCCTCCCCATGCGTATGTAAAATGCCACTAAGCTTGAAAAGTTCAGGTCCGGGTCATATCAGTAGCAAATTTGCTTTAATTATTTGTAGGGCTGAACATTAATTCCTGCTTTCTGTTAATTTTTATTCAAATTGAAATGTAGTATTGTTTCAGATAATTTGAATTTACTATTTAAGAATAATACAAATTGATCACTTTAACTTGTGTTTATTGAGTAGAGTCATCTTTTATGTTGTATTTTAGGTAAGATTGCTTCAGGTACAATGTGACATAAGTTTGCCTCTGGCAAGCAAATAATTACATTTGCTCTTTATAGTTCTGTCTACAATCTAACTTCATTGTGAGTTTGTGTTTCATTGTTGTTACATGGTCTAGAGATGCAGGAAATAACAAATGTGTAAGCTTTTTAAATTGCTTCATTTCAAATAATGAAACTCATGTTTTTTAATTGATTTTCAAAAAGGAATGATTTGCAACAGTGTTTGTCATTTTAGGATCTAGAGAAGTAGTTCATAGATGTGCTGACATTTTATTTATTTTGTGTGTATTTATTTATCTATAATGGGGAGGATGGGGGTGGGGTTGCGATTAGTCGACTAATCTATGCTAATTTTGCCTCTATGAGCTTGGCAAATCCATAGTATGTACAGACAACACTTTCAAATAGGTGAATTTGTAGTGGTGGGGTGGGGGAAATGTAGTCTGCATGAAGTGTGCCTCCTTTTGCAGAAGGCCTATAAACCTAGCACACTGTAATTTCATACAACATATCTCGTAAAACGTGGTATTGTATAATGGATTATTTTCATTCATTTAATTTTAAACCGGCGACTTAAAAAGACCCAGTGCTAACCCCGAAAGTTGATAAAAAAATAATCAAGTGTCGAATGTGTTGGCTCAAAAAGAAGAAAAGACAGAGAAAACTCTGCAGTATTACTGTTTTGTGTCAGGTTGCTGAACATAGATAGAGAGCTATTAAACTCAGAACCCATCAGACATGCTGTGGTACATGTAACAGAACTGGAATTTCTGAACAAAACTGTATTCTTTGGTTTCAACTTTGATAACACTTTGTCTAATAGGGTGTAAGAGTTCAAGACACCTGTGGTAAAAAACTAGTTACTCTAAATTATACATTATATACAGTCGACCATCATGTATAATCAGAATCACCTTAATTGTATATAATTGCAATTATAAACCTGCCTTTGCATGTACATTGTGTGTTATCTAAAGTATGATCATATGTTTTATAGCTACCCATACAGGAGTGGTCAGCGTGACCAACACAGCCTGGGGAGCGTGACTGGACACTGTCATCCATACAGAAGTGGTCAGCTTGACCAGCAGGGCCAGAGGTGGGTGGGTGGAGACTGTCACTACACAATGATTGAGGCAGATAAAATCAAGATGGAGCCAGAAGACATTAAACAAGAGTTGGATCCTGATGGGTATGAATTTATGATGCAGAAATAATAATGACATACATTTTACTTGGGATTATGCATTTTAAAAAATATTATTTATCCTGCAGATATGCACTTTTCTGCCTGATAAAGGGGTGACCTAATAAATTTTGCTTTATAAGGCAATGATGAAAAAAACTAAATCAATGCGAAATTCCTCAGCATTTATTGAAGGTAACATTATCTGACGTCTCGGCATTAAAAAAAAAATATGGGGGTTTCCTCGACAAATATATCATCAATCTGTTAAATAGATGAAACTAGTAAACCATATAAAGAAAATGTGGATAATCTACATGATAATTTTATTTTTTTATATCAGCACCTTTTACTATCAAATTTATTAGACTCGGCACGAAAATGCAAATCCTCGCCATTCTTGGTGTTAAAGCCTCGTCTAATAAACTTTATAGTAAAAGGCATATATTTCTCCTACCAGCAAAATAAGAGTAGGGTGGTAAGGAGTTTTTCACGTTTTTTGCTTCGCTTTTTATTGAAATAAAATTTGTCAGTTTATTTCCATCTATTGTTTATTTACATGTATTATTGTTTTGTTAAAAATGGGAGTGTCATCGCCAAAATTAGGGTCGGTCGGGCTAGCGGAAATATTATTTTTAAGCATTCATTTATAGATACCCTCCCAAGTTTTTGAAAACATTATATGAGAGCTACTATCTCACAAACTACTCTCGGAACATAATAACGGGATTAATCCCTTCATCAGATAGCTCTAGATGTGCAGCAAAGCACTTCCAAATGAGTTCATAATACACGGAGCTGGGATGTCAGTGTACAATTGTGCTAGTATTTTATTTATTTATAGTACACTCTTCCTCAGATATGGCAGTGTATTTACAGGGTCATCCACATGGCATTTATGAGCATATTCCCCCTATACCTTAATACCAAAATCTAATACCCCCAACTCCTTAATTGACCACTAAGGCTATCCTTCGATCTATCTGCATTATCCCTTCAAAACATCAATAAACCTGCAAAAAGTATTATACCTGTCAATAAATAGCTCCTTGTAGGATATGCTTCTTAAAATTCCTTTTATTTACTGTTGAAATATACTTCTAATTGCATCTAAATAAATACATGAGCCTTAAAAATATTGGTCACCCGAAAGGTAACTTCCTCCCACACCCATCCCATGATATTTTAAACTTGTTTTATGGAGCTTATCAGCCATACAAACACTCGTGTTTAATTATGCAAAGAGAAACTTACTAGTTACATATAACATTTTCTTTAAAACAGCACAACGGGAAACAAACCAAAGAAAAAGGCTGGACGTCCAAAGAAGATGAAACAGGAGAAGATTACAGACCATGTGACTGTGGTCAAGCAGAGGAAGAAGGTGGACAGGTTCAAGGGGATGAGCGAGGAGGAGGTGACCGCTAGGCTCTTACCTGACCACCTCGCACCTAACCTAGATATAGTTATAGTGAGTGTCGAATTAAAGCTTTCTGTGGTCGCGTTTCCAGACCTTTGTACTTTGTGAATAAGGATTCACTTGACAGTTTTGTAATATTTTCTGTTTGATTATCAAGTATTAACCCTTTGAGATGGAGAAAAAAAGCAAAAGCTAATACCCAGGTAATAATTTAATACCTGTAAATAAGAAAATCATAAACCTTTCCCTTATAGCAAACGTTATTTCCTTTGATGGTTCTGTTTTATTTTAACGTAACATATTAATATCTTTAAAACGTTATAATCCATCAAAATAACGTCAAATTAATGTTGAGCTTGCAAACTTTACTTATTACGCGTATAGTTTTTGAAAAAATTGCTTTAAGTGACACATGAATTTTAAAAACGTTGCTGTATTATAAAGATTCAAAAACAGATACTGGTTTTAAAAAATGTATATGCTGTATTTTGAAATGTACACCTATATGTGAATTCACTGATTTATTCATCTGAAATATGAAACAGTCCCGTTTACCAGTTTCAACTTAAACTGGACTGTTTCATATTTCAGTTGAATAAATCAGTGAATTCATTTCCTTGCTCAATCGTTTTTATCTCAGTTTGACATGCTTCTTAATCATCATATACTACAGGTTGGTATAAACCCCGGGCTGTATGCAGCGTTTGTTGGTCACCATTATGCAGGACCCGGCAATCACTTCTGTAAGTTTCTTGGTGAATAATATATTAGTCCCTATACCGCCATGAACAGGCAAATCTTACAACAGATGTACATCATTTCTAAACCGGTGACAAGGTACATATACATGTATAACTCCCTATCCCGCCATGTACAGGCAAATGTTACAACAGATGTAAACATACGGATGGCGAGGTACATATACATGTATAACTTACATATTTAGAGAATCGCATCTATATAGACGCAGTATGAACAGCTTTAACCAGCCATGCCAGTCCCCGAAACTGGAGCGTCGAGAGATACCAACTCCTAATTCATTTTACGCATATTCAGTTATTTTAAGAACCTGTGGATAAACCGTTACTTTTAATTTGCACATATACATTATTTTGTGACCTGAACGCTTGGATAAATTTTTGATAATTTGGCTGGTTAGTTTCTTTAATATAAAGCCAGATACAATTGTAATATTTCTATATCTCTCGGACAAACTATATGAGCCAGCATCTAGATTGGCAATAAATACAAATACTAGAATATCTGTCTCAGCACATGAAACCCCTACTGGGAATGTGTAAGTCTGTTACTTGTAAGTTCAGGGGGCAAATTCGGGTCAATTTCGGCAATTTCAAATGAGATTAACCTCATAATAAACAAAAGCCTCTAAAATACACAATCAGCGCGTGTATCACATGTACCTAATTTAATCCCATTACCATTAAATAACAACGCGACTCATCTAATCAGGGCAATAGCCTAATTATCAATCTTTATCGGCTTGCCTTAGGCGAGATGAGAATATCAACCGCCATGTTTGCTCGTTAGGCGATCACGTGATTAGATCATGTGGGGAATCATGTGCGCATTCTATTTAAGTAAACCAATCAAAGCTGTCGTATTTTTTCGTTTGATGAATAATTAAAAATCGTACTACAAAACACTGCGCAAGGGCGGGGTTATGATTATGATTGACAACAAGATACCTTGAAAAATCTCCCACGATAAATAAATTTAAAAGACAGTGTATATAAATTATAGGATTGTTTTATTGACGATAGAATTCAGCGGAAATGTATTGTATTCTACGATTAGACATAGATATCAATAACGTATGTTACTCAATGCGGGCATGAATGAAAGTTTCGGGTAATTATCGAATAATTAGTATTTTTCAATAAAAATTAAACGAAGGGGGGGGGGGGGGGGGGGGGTTCAAGACAGATAGGATTTTTGGCACTGTTCACTTTGAAGTTGGTAAGGCCGTGGAAAAATAATAATAATAATAACAAAATGATAATAATAATACATGCTTTATTAGTATTATGCATTATTTTAGTTATTATAACAGAAATAATACCAATACAAATAATTAATAATTAATAAAATAACATGCAATTGGTTAAGAATTGGTTAACTCGATATTTAATCGTCTGTCTCATGTCGACCGACCTCAAGTCTCCCTGTTTTGAAAAACTTCTCCCTGTTTTGACTGGAGGGAGAAGTGACTTCTTCCTATTTTTGGAGTCTGGCTTGACCCCTGTAAGTTACAGTTTGGTTACATCGAACCATTAAATATAAGTTTAATTGTGTTACTTGTTTGTTACAGGCAGCCATTACTATAATGATATAAGTTCATGTTTCTTGTGTGCTACAGGGAACCATTGCCAAACCATTATTTTACAGGCAACCATTACCAATAATTTGCTACTTGTATGTTACAGGGAAGTGTCTGTATCTGTCTGGACTAATACCAGAACAAATGAACGCCATGCAGGATTACAAACTGTTGGAATATGGGATAGGATTCACGAACATTGTTGCCAGGACGACCAGGGGCAGTGCCGATCTCAAAAAGTAGGTTTTAAACAACTGAAATCAGATTATATGATCAATACTTTCAAAATCACAAATTTTGTCCACTGAATTTCAAGATAAATTCGATAAACTAGAAGATATTACATTCATATCAAACTACAATTTTCTGATGAATGTTTTCTAGCTGAAAAGAACTTGAATAAATTACATTTCCCAACAAAACATGATAAGACAGAAATAACTCTTGCTATGAAGTCTGGTATGTTACCTTTAACCCTATTGTTTCAATCAAATTAATACACAGTTATTGGTAAAGTTCTATATGTAAAGTGACGACGTCTAAATTGTTCATTATTCAGTTTGTTTGTTGGAATGGTGTTTTGCATCATTTTTAGCACCTGTCTTTAGGCCATGCTGTTTTTTATTTGTGTTTAGCGTCCGCATGCGCCTATGTTTTCACGTCGTCAACCAAAAAAAAAAACTGTTTGGATGTTGGAAATGTTTATGAAAAAAATGCCATTTACTCTCGCAAACGATAACTCTCGATAACGCCTTAAATATTCGTCTACATGTTCAGTCGGTCAGGAGATTGCATAATAACATTATGAACATGATGCAAGCATTCATTGGTGCAGACTGGAATTGTACCACGGTGCTGGCATTTTTTTCTTTTGAATTTATTCGTTTTTCAACTAACACATTCTGTTGGATTTTATATAAAGTAAACAAGAGGTAAATGAGGTGCAGTACTTATGGTGAGCAAAATAATTGCTGTTCGCATTAAAGAGAACTACAAAATCATTTTGGATTGGTATGCTATACAAATTGATTCGCAACAAACGTTCTCTTCGCTGCTTGAATTCCACTCATATTTGTTCCTTTCCATTGAGAAGGTTGTGTTATACTCATTTATTGAACTCACAACCTTAGCATGTTAGGTAAGGTTTGATCTCGGGTTTTATGTGTTTTTATGTAAATGAATTAAGCTATAAATCCAACAGATTTGATCTCATTCATCCAAGTATTTGATCCAACTTGCCAGAATCTTATGTTCATGCATTATGAAAACCTAATAAGTATTATACTTAAAAGCAGTAAATAATACTTGAACACTCCAAGTACTAGAAGTTAATAATATGTGTATATATTTATATCATGTTTTGTGATCATTTTTGCTGTATTAATGGTTTGTTTTTTCGAACAGAGTTTGTGTTTTTTTTGAATAGGTAGCTAGGTTTCGCGAAATAAGAGTTGACGCTAAACAAAAAA
The DNA here is from genome assembly GCA_037043455.1 of Cyrtodaria siliqua. Classification (NCBI taxonomy): domain Eukaryota; kingdom Metazoa; phylum Mollusca; class Bivalvia; order Adapedonta; family Hiatellidae; genus Cyrtodaria; species Cyrtodaria siliqua. The sequence goes on from JAWPHD010001358.1 coordinate 240,518, forward strand.
AACGTCTTGGGCTTATTCAGAAACTATCAAATTGTTTTCCAGTTACCCATTTAATAGAATATTTCTAGCTCATTAACTTACCAAACAAATTCATGGTAATAATACTCAAGAAGTATTTAAAAATGCCTCAGTGAAAATAACCATAGATTATACCATAGTTTAATATCTTATTTCAAAATCAGTTGTGAGTATAAATCATTTCATTTTCACCTCAACAAAAAAAGTCAAAAATGTATTGGTGTGTAAAACCGGTTTTGAATAGGTGATATACAAGGACTATGGTTTAAAAGTGGCATGTAAGGATGATTGAAACTGTATATGTGTGGCATTTTTAAAGTCATTGAGTATACTTTCTTTATTACACAATAATAATGTATGTATATAAATTTACTTTGTTATATTTGTAGAAAAGAGATTCAGGAAGGGGCTAAATTACTGTCTGTGAAACTCAACGAATACAAACCTAAGATTGCCGTCTTCAATGGAAAAGGTACCTTTATGTTTATTATAAGTACAACTCAACCTGGCATAGCCGTAGCGAGTGTGACCTGGACCCTCCAGGCAGATAAAATAGTGATATATTTAAGAAATATGGTGATGCATCCATTTGAAAAGTGAGGACTAGCATTCAATTATGTTGGTATTTAGGGCAATTTTCCCCCCAATTTAGTTAAGTCCAACTCTTATTACGTGCAGAAGATCAAGAAGTAAGGCAGCAACTGTTGTTTTTATTTAGTCTCCTCATGTGTGTCAAAGTGGAGTATAGTTGTTTTGAATACTTACATTGAGTGGTATTCTGATGAAACTTCTTGTACAGAGTTCCATTTATGTACGTATACTAACAACCTTCCAGGGTTGCTGTATCCATTCTAACCTTACATGACCATGTATATATTTTAAAAGGAACTTGATTTCCCTAAAATTTGCAAATCATTTTCATGTAGGGACGTGTTATAATGTGGCGCTGTCTGTCCGTTAACTTTTACATGATAACTGATTTTGGCTAATAGCTTTCAGTCTACAACAATGAAATTTTATGCACATCTTCATCATGATCCAATGAATACATCTGATAAAGGCCCATAACTCTCTGGTTCATATTTGTTTTAATCATTCCCGTTGAAAAAAGGTTTAACCTGGAACTTAACCGTATTAGGTGTACAACAATAAAACTTTACACACGTAGAAAAATACTTGTGTTCATATGACTTCTGTTTCTGTGAAACACAATTTTTATTACGTTTTTGTTCAGAGCATACCTTTATTGTATCGCTTTCGTAGCATGGCAGACACTTAGGGATGACTTTGTCCGTCTTAGGGATCACTTTCTCCGCCGTCGTCCATCACACTTTAACCTGCAACCTAATCTTGGCCATAACTTGAAAAAAATTGACATATGTTGATGAAACTTAACACACATCTTCATTTTAACCCAAGTAATGGGGTTACACATTTCCAATAATTCTGACTTTCATTTTCACAGAGTTATGCCTCTTTTCATAAAACTTTATAACCTGCAACCTAACCAGGCTCATAACTGAGTGACCATAATTTAAGAAGTATTTGACCTATGTTCATGAAACTGCACACACGTATTCATCTTAACACACAGAATATTGTTACCATCGACTCATTTTGGCAGAGTTATGCCCCTCTTTCATAAAACTTGAACCTGCAACCTAACCTAGCTCATAACTTGGCAAAATATCGACCTATGGACATGAAACTTTATACAGTTCTTCCTTACCAATTATCCAATGCAGATTTATGCCTCTTTTCTTAAACTTTAACACTTTAAAAAATAAAATGCTTGAAATGAAGGATTGCACCCCGTGTCTTCAAACTTTATACATATAGTTAGATTGTACTTGCTGAAATAAGTACGCGGCAGACGACACCAGTGTTCCCTGGAACACCCTTCTAGTTATAATATTATTCTAAAATTGTCTCATTCTCAACCTGTTGGCCTGTTATACAATATGCGATTCTTAAATAATTTTGTTTATAACTCTTTGAACCGCAAAAAAAGTAGGCGGTTGTACAACGGGAATAGGAATGACTACATCTTGTTCATCTCTCCACAGGTTGATATGCCCAAGATACTCTTTTCATTGTTGAACTGGATATTTCACCCTATATGTTCTTTATTACCATTGTCTATGTCATCAGGGATATATGAAGTGTTTCTGGGACATAAGAACTTCTACTTTGGGAAACAACCAGAGATGCTGCCTGGTACACAAACTGTAAGTTATGTCTTCTTCTTCTCGATCGGTGTCTCCATTTCCTAAAAATATTTATTTTATATTTTGTCTTCTTTTTTTTTCACTCAATAATTTTATAACCTGAAAAGCTAACTTTAGATATAAATGTGTTGATATAAGCAGATATACAGGATACAGAACAAATTTTTAGGGTCAGCCTTTAAAAAGGGGGTCGGGCGGGAAACTGGAACCACGTATTTAATTTGGCCTTATTGGAAAAGATGTTATATTTATATTTATCATGAAGTGTTTTAAAAAGAAAATACTGTTTCTAACAACAACAAAAAATGCTGATGAATACAATTTTATTTTATTTTACCTCTAGTTGAAGATTGTCTGATTATTATCTTATCCTCACAAACGTTTCTGTTGTAGGCTGTTTATGTGATGCCCTCCTCGAGTGCCCGGTGCAGCCAGCTTCCACGTGCCATTGACAAGGTGCCATTCTATGCAGCGTTACGCAAGTTTCGTGACCACCTCATTGGCAAGCTTCCTGATCTCAGTGACACCGAGATAACATTCCCCGATCTTGAACTCAAAACTGTGAAAAAAGAAGTGAAGAAAGAGGAGCCCGAGGACCAGTATCCTGGGGAGTTAGCCCCGAATCCTCAACTCCCTACTCCAAATGGTTTAAACAATTTATGTCAGTTTACACCTGGATCATATCAGGTTTTACCACACAGTGTTCCAAACTTTTCTCAGGGAGTTTATAACTCATCTAGTCAGGGAAGTCTACCTCAAATAAAGCAAGAACCAGGAACCAGTCAAATACCGAATCCACCTCCACTCCAGCAGTTTGATGTCAAAATAAAGCAGGAACCAGGTGTTTCTGAATCAGAATCATCATGTTTTGGTTCAAGCCAATCAAATCCATTTTCTTATGGACAGTATGAACAGTACAACCAGTCACAGGTCTTGACACAAAGTGGTGATAGCCATTTGAACAATTTCTTACATGGCTTGTACAGTATGGTGGATCAGGTGGATAATCGGGGCCAGTGTTCCAAATATGGTGTTGTGCAGGCTGGTACCTCAAACATCAAGCCAGTTCAGTTTAACGATGCCCTCTGTGACATTGTGAAGGAAGGAAATGCATTTGAACTTGACCCAGATAACACAGATAGTCCACAATGTAATGAAAATGAAAAAAGTACAAAACCGAAATCTAGGAAGCGGAAATCGAAATCTGACGCTTCTTCAGCCTCCCCTGAAGCGTCGTCTTCTGACAGTTCCAGTCATTTGCCGAGCCAGTATCACTCTCAGGCATCGAGGTCACCAAGTGGTCAGTTCAGTAATTCACCGACATATCAGCAATTACAGCCATACGGTAGTCAACCACCACCACCACCACATTCCCAAAACCAGCATTTTCCCAGTCAATCCACAACCTCATACGGTGGTATGCCACACCCCGATCAACCCATGACATCATACGGTGGTGTGCCACACCCGAGTCAGCCCATCACCTCATACGGTGGCATGCCACACCCAAGTCAATCCATCACCTCATACGGTGGTATGCCACACCCTGTTCAGCCCATTACCTCATACGGTGGCATGCCACCCTTTCCACAACCACCCTCATTCAGTTATCCCATGGGACACCATGGATTTTATCAACCACATCAAAGCTTCAGCCAAATGATGTACGATGGCCAGTACTTTAACGGTATGTCGCAGAACGGGCACGTAAACCAGCCAGGAATACCGAGCTACGTTCCCGGATCCTTCGATGGCGGCCTAAATATCAAACAAGAAAAGCCAGATGACTAGTAAAATTGTAATTTGAGGATTCCACGCAACACTGTTGTACCTACAGATAAATAATGAAGAAGCTACAACAGTGTTGCATTGTACCATCAAATTGTTACACGATTTTTGTATAGATTATTGTACATGTGTTTAATAGTATTATTTGTAGAGATAAATAAGAACACTATTTAGTTTCCTGTTCATGTAATTTGTTTTTGATAAAGTGACCTTGTTTTATGCAGTAAGATCTACAATACAGAATGGCCAGTTTTATTAGCCGGATTGCGTAGCAAATTCAGGCTTATAGTTTGGAGATGTCTGTCCGTTTGTCTGTCTACACATTTTGATGTTTCGGTTAAACAATTTGTTTCTTCAGTTCTCAAAAAAATAATTGTTGGAAAGCTTTGAAACTTGGCACACATGTTCATTATCATTACACAATGTTGTATAACAAGAACCATAACTCTGTCTGAAATGTATTTTACCTGTTTTTTTTACTTAGATTTTTCAGGAAATGTTGAATTTGCAATCCGGCGTTCACACCACTGTTGGTGCTTCACTTGTACTTACATTGTTCTAAATGATGAGAAATCATTTTAGATTGTCTTTATTTAAAAGCAGTAAGATGTATTGTCTTGTTTTCCGTTAGAGACATTTCGTTTTTCACGATTGAACCTGAGTTTTCTTATATAAAAAATGGACTACCAAGTTCCTGTACTTCCGTTTTAAAATATTTGCATGCTCAAAGGTTGATAAATCATTTTTGGTTTGTCTTTTATTTATTGGCAGTAAGATATATTATATATATCTGATATTATATTACGTTACCATCGTAGTTTCTTGAATGACTGGACCCGACTGTTTTCTTTTGAAAAGAATGAAACATGCAGTTCCTGTATCACAGTTTTGTTTGTGTTTGCATACGGCCGTATGTTGGTGCTATGCCCTTGCTAAGAATAGTAATTATAAGTTATTTTTGTTTTGTTGAGAGCTGTTGATTGACATAATTTTTGTGTCGCCTGCATAGCATGGCAGACACTTAGGGATCACTTTGTCCGTCGTCCGTAACCTTTAACTGCAACCTAATTTTAACCATTACTTGAAAAGTATTTAACGTATGTTCACAGCACTTCACACATATCTTCAGCTTACCTCAATGAATGTTGTTACACGTGACCAATAACGAAGACTTTCATTTTGGCAGAGTTTTGCCCCTTTTCATAAAACTTAAACCTGCAACCTAACCAAGCTCGTAACTGATGATAAGTTAAAAAGCGTTAGGCCTATGTTCATGAAAATTGACGCACATCTTCAAGGCTGAAATAAGCTCACGGCAAGCAACACAAGTGTTCCGTGGATCATTCTTCTAGTTATCGTCTTCAAGTTTTCTGGCCATGTTTTGTTACATGAACATGTTTACGTTTATTAAGACGAAATCGATACACAACAATAGATATTTACAACATATTTATTGTATTACAATTACAATTCACACATTGCAATATCTGTAAAAAGTGAGAATAATATTTTATTTGATGACGTAAAAACATTGAACAGGTAAATTAATCCACAGGTAAATGTATTTATCAATTATCTGGCAATAGTTGTGAAGCTATACAATTCAGATTTACCTCATTTTCCCGTGCAGTCACGCAGTAGTACGCCATGCCAATAATACTTATTTTTACATACAACTTAGTAGTGATTTTAAATATATGTTTTTCTGCGGGACTATCAAGAAATGTTCATATGATGTTTAAGAGTTAAATTTGTTAATTGATAATACTACGAAAAGGGTGGCCATTCACCTTTAAGTATTATTTACATTCATGTTGCAATAAAAACAGTGTTATGGGTTGTTTGCATGGTTCGTCAGTTTTGGAAATTTCTATACCTAGTCAGTAATTCCATATATTTCATGACATTTGGTATCAGGGTAGTAACATTCTGATCCAGAGGAATTTCAGTAATATCTATTTAAAATTATTACACATGTGTACATGATGTATTAGGAAACAATTATTTAAATAAAAACCCAATCTCAAGAGTTTTATATAGTTCCTTTTTTGGAATTAGTTTTAAAATCAGGATTGAATTTTACCAGCTTAGCATTTTAGTTTTAGAATTTATTTTATATTAGTACTTTAAAAATATGTTTTTATGTGAATATGCATTGTACATTTAAATGGATTGATTATTTATTTTCAGACCTTAAAGGGACACATGGCCATCTGGAAGTCTTTATCAAGCATTGTAATTAGCCTCTTGATTTATAAATCCTGTATCATTTTGACTTTAAGTCTGCTTGCATATATTTAAATACAGTTTTGAGTTTCAACTTTTCTTCGTTATTCGCCCCATGTGGTTTCGGGGCAAAGAATAGGGCCACTGCAGATCCCGTTGGAGGAGTAGGCAGAGGGGTAGAACCCCACCCAAGTTGATGTTCATTTTATCATTTTTTGTTAAGCTCATTAAAGGTCTTCATCATGACCCCTGCATTGTTTCAGGTACCATCTCGCTCAAATCACTAGAGCAGTGGCAGAAAAACAATAAACGTGGCTCTGGCGTAAATGGAGTGTCTACAATAGAATTTGCAGCAACTCTGCACTTCTGTAGGTGAGAAGGTTCTAGGCCCATTCTCCATATTTTATCTCGATGTTAAATGGAGGTTGAGCCTGGCATGTTCATTCCTGTTAGGCGCCATATAACCTTTATGTGTTGGTGCGCCGTAAAATCCCAATTCGATTCAAATTCTTTGTTATTCTAGCATATATTCATATTATTGGTGAAATGTTACCAACAGTTAGTAATATGCAAAAACAACTTGCTTTATACTATTCTATAATTAATATTAATGATTGAATAAATGCAAGTTTTTAAAAAATCGAGATTTCCATGTGTCCCTTTAAATGTAACTCTTCAGAGTATTTGCAATTTATCATATTAATATTCGATACATAATTTTAGAACATTTTGTATGGTGTATACATTTTCTTATACAATGATTATTTTTATTAGTGAATCAAATTAAATTATCACAACTGTCAAAGTGTTGTTTAAATGAATTCCCAAGTGTTGTTATCCCCTGAAAACTGATGACTTCGGGTAGGGTATGTTAGTTTAAACATATTTTACATCGATTGCGAAACAAATTCTGGCAACTTATACTAATCACCCTCGATTACTTCCTGGGTAGAGCTTGTACTAAGCGATGTGGATAAATTATCTTGTTCAAGGATAAATAACATGGCCATGGTGAGGATCGAAACCACAACCTCTCGATCCGGAGTCCAATGTTCTACCACTGGACCACACACTCCACTCTACCAGGACCATACACTCCACTCTACAATGTTCTACCACTGGACCACACACTCCACTCTACCAGGACCATACACTCCACTCTACTATGTTCTACCACTGGACCACGCACTCCACTCTACCAGACCATACACTCCACTCTACTATGTTCTACCACTGGACCACACACTCCACTCTACCAGGACCATACATTCCACTCTACTATGTTCTACCACTGGACCACGCACTCCACTCTACCAGACCATACACTCCACTCTACTATGTTCTACCACTGGACCACACACTCCACTCTACCAGGACCATACACTCCACTCTACTATGTTCTACCACTGGACCACACACTCCACTCTACCAGGACCATACACTCCACTCTACTATGTTCTACCACTGGACCACACACTCCACTCTACCAGGACCATACACTCCACTCTACTATGTTCTACCACTGGACCACCCACTCCACTCTACCAGGACCATACATTCCACTCTACTATCTTCTACCACTGGACCACCCACTCCACTCAACTAGAAGTATGTTGGGCTGGTGTACAAATGAAAACTCATCTGTCACACTTTTATTTTCCAGAGCACAACTTCAGAACTGCTCAACCTGTCTTCATGAAACTTGATACAAACATTTAATGATTGTGGCCTTATGGGTCCTTTTGATACACAATGTGTATATCATTATGTATGGGGTTTAACGTCCCTTTTAACAATCGTATCAAGACAGTATCTGCTTATAGCAATGCTCATCTTAATGCTGCCATACTGAAATATCACCCCTCTAGCATTACATGGGCCGAGTATTAACTTTCCAACCCGTTCTCCAAGAAGCGAAAATGGTGTTGGCTGGGGTATGAAATAAGTTTCATTTCGGCTTAAAAAGTTTACATATTGTAAAATTAAAACTTTTAAGATGTAATTTTAAACAGGTTGTTGCATTTTTTCAGTATTTTTTTTTTAACGTGTTTTATTGTCGAAATATTCGTTAAAAACGTTTGCAAATAGAAGCTTTCCCATCGCTTAATGAAAATAAGGCGGGACCATGTAATGGACACATGGCATGATACACCACCCAGTCACATTATACTGACACTGGGCCGACCAGTCCTAGCACTACCCTATGCTAAATGACAAACAAGGGAGCTGCTAGTACTATTTTTATAAAGTTATAGGTACAACCTGGCCTGAAACTGTCTAATATCAATATTTCATGGCATTTCCTTTCAAATTATCTTCAGAAACTTGCTAAACATATCAAGCTAGTTTTGTGATGATGAATTTTAGAATGTTTGTATATCAGCATTTTCACCATAACTAGGATTCACATTTTTAGCTCTACTGGCCAAGGGCCAGCAGAGCTTATGGGATGGTGTGTTGTCCGTCTTCCGTCGTCCGTCCGTCCGTTAACTTTTCTTCAAACGACTTCTCCTCAGAAACCGCTTGGCTAATTTTGACCAAACTTCACATGGATGATCCTTAGATGAATGCTTTTTAGATTTGTTAAAATTAGGTCAGCGCTACATCCAAGATGGCTGCCATTACCATATATGGTCGAAACCTTAAAAAATCTTCTTCTCCAGAACCGCTGGACAGATTTCAACAGTTTTTCTTTTAAAATGATCGCCAACGCCTAGACTATCAAGATTGTTCAAATAAAGTCCCCGGGGTCAAAAATGGCCGTGCCCCGGGGGTCCAAAGTTTGTATATTGAGGTTTTGCATGTTTTTCATATAGACATATAGGAAAAAACTTTAAAAAATCTTCTTCTCTGAAACCACAAGGCACAGAGCTCTCATGTATTACATGTAGCATCAGCCTATGGTCCTCTACTAAGTTTGTTCAAATGGTGACCCTGGGGTCAAATTTGTCCCCGCCCCGGGGGTCACAGTTTTACATAGACTTATATAGGATTTTTTTTTAAAAAAATCTTGTTCTCTGAAACTACAACAGCCAGAGGTTTGATATTTTGCATTTACTATAAGCTTATGGTCCTTTACCAAGTTTGTTCAAATGGTGACCCTCGCTTCACATTTGGCCCCGCCTCAAGGGTCACATGTTTTACATAGACATGTATAGGGAAAAACTTAAAAAATCTTCTCTGAAACTGCAAGAGCCAGAGGTTTAATATTTTGCATTTGCTATAAGCTTGTGGTCCTCTAACAAGTTTGTTCAAATGGTAACCCAGGGGTCACATTTGGCCCCACCCCGGGGGTCACAGTTTTACATAGGCTTGTATAGGGAAAACTGAAAAAATTCTTCTTCTCTGGAACCACATGGCACAGAGCTCTCATTTATTACATGTAGCATCAGCTTAAGGTCCTCTACTAAGTTTGTTCAAATGATGACCCTAGGGTCAAATTTGTCCCTGCCCCTAGGGTCACAGTTTTTCATAGACTTATATAGGATTATTTTTTTAAAAATCTTCTTCTCGGAAACTACAAGAGCCAGAGGTTTGATATTTTACATTTATTATAAGCTTATGGTCCTTTACCAAGTTTGTTCAAATGGTGACCCTGGGGTCACATTTGGCCCCGCCCCAAGGGTCACATGTTTTACATAGACATGTATAGGGAAAAACTGAAAAAATCTTCATCTCTGAAACTGCAAGAGCCAGAGGTTTAATATTTTGCTGTTGCTATAAGCTTATGGTCCTTTACCAATTTTGTTCAAATAGTGACCATGGGGTCACATCTGGCCCCGGCCCGGGCGTCACAGTTTTACATAAATGCTTGTATAGGGAAAAACTGAAAAAAATCTTCTTCTCTGGAACTGCAAGAGCCAGAGTTTTAATATTTTGCACTTGCTATAAGCTTATGGTCCTTTACCAACTTTGTTAAAATTGTGACCCTTGGGTCACATTTGACCCCGCCCCAAGGGTCACATGTTTTACATAGACATGTATAGGAAAAACTTAAAAAATCTTCTTCTCTGAAACTGCAGGAGCCAGAGGTTTAATATTTTGCATTTGCTATAAGCTTATGGTCTTCTACCAAGTTTGTTCAAATGGTGACCCATTGGTCACATTTGGCCCCACCCTGGGGGTCACAGTTTTACTTAGGCTTGTATAGGCAAAAACTGAAAAAAATCTTCTTCTCTGGAACCACATGGCACAGAGCTCTGATGTATTACATGTAGCATCAGCTGATGGTCCTCTACCAAGTTTGTTCAAATGGTGACCCTGGTGTCAAATTTGGACGCGCCCCGGGGGTAACAGTTTTTAGCTCTACTGGCCAACGGCCAGCAGAGCTTATGGGATGGTGTGTTGTCTGTCGTCCGTCGTCCGTCTGTCGTCTGTCGTCCGTTAACTTTTCTTCAAACGACTTCTCCTCAGAAACCGCTTGGCTAATTTTGACCAAACTTCACGTGGATGATCCTTAGATGAATGCTTTTTAGATTTGTTAAAATTAGGTCAGCGCTACATCCAAGATGGCTGCCATTACCATATATGGTCGAAACCTTAAAAAATCTTCTTCTCCAGAACCGCTGGACAGATTTCAACAGTTTTTCTTTTAAAATGATCGCCAACGCCTAGACTGTCAAGTTTGTTCAAATAAAGTCCCCGGGGTCAAAAATGGCCGGTTCCCCGGGGGTCCAAAGTCTGTATATTGAGGTTTTGCATGTTTTTCATATAGACATATAGGAAAAAACTTTAAAAAATCTTCTTCTCTGAAACCACAAGGCACAGAGCTCTCATGTATTACATGTAGCATCAGCTTATGGTCCTCTACTAAGTTTGTTCAAATCATTAATGGTCACACTGGGGTCAAATTTGTCCCCGCCCCGGGGGTCACAGTTTTACATAGACTTATATAGGATTTTTTTTTTTAAAAATCTTCTTCTCGGAAACTACAACAGCCAGAGGTTTGATATTTTGCATTTACTATAAGCTTATGGTCCTTTACCAAGTTTGATCAAATGGTGACCCTCGGGTCACTTTTGGCCCCGCCCCAAGGGTCACATTGTTTACATAGACATGTGTAGGGAAAAACTTAAAAATTCTTCTTCTCTGAAACTGCAAGAGCCAGAGGTTTAATATTTTGCATTTGCTATAAGCTTGTGGTCCTCTACCAAGTTTGTTCAAATGGTGACCCAGGGGTCACATTTGGCCCCACCCCGGGGGTCACAGTTTTACATAGGCTTGTATTGGGAAAAACTGAAAAAATTCTTCTTCTCTGGAACCACATGCCACAGAGCTCTCTTGTATTGCATGTAGCATCAGCTTATGGTCCTCTACTAAGTTTGTTCAAATGGTGACCCTGGGGTCAAATTTGTCCCCGCCCCAAGGGTCACAGTTTTACATAGACTTATATAGGATGTTTTTTTTTAAAAATCTTCTTCTCGCAAACTACAAGAGTCAGAGGTTTGATATGTTACATTTATTATAAGTTATGGTCCTTTACCAAGTATTTTCAAATGGTGACCCTGGGGTCACATTTGGCCCCGCCCCAAGGGTCACATGTTTTACATAGACATGTATAGGGGAAAACTTAAAAAATCTTGTTCTCTGAAAGTGCAAGAGCCAGAGGTTTAATAATTTGCTGTTGCTATAAGCTTATGGTCCTTTACCAATTTTGTTCAAATGGGGACTCTGGGGTCCCATCTGGCCCCGCCCCGGGGGTCACAGTTTTACATAAATGCTTGTATAGGGAAAAACTGAAAAAAATCTTCTTCTCTGGAACTGCAAGAGCCAGAGGTTTAATATTTTGCATTTGCTATAAGCTTGTGGTCCTTTACCAAGTTTGTTCAAATGGTGACCCTATGGTCATATTTGACCCCGCCCCAAGGGTCACATGTTCTACATAGACATGTATAGTGATTTATTTATTTTTTTTAATATATATATATTTTATTTTTTTTAAATACTTTTTTTTTTCTTTTTAATTTTTCTTTTTTCTTTTTTTTTTAAATATATATATATATATATTTTTTTTTTTTTTTTTTTTTTTAAATAATTTTTTTTTTTAATTTTTTTTTTTTTTTTTTTTTTTTTTTTTAGCTCTATGTTCAACCAGTCGGACCAGTACCAGAGGAGTTCTTGATTTAGTTAAACATGCTATATTTTGCCTCGTTAATACGGTAGGGCCTTCATTTTTCATCTGATCTTTACCAAACTTTACCAGATTCTTTAGTTATGGCCCTTGATTTAGTTAAAAAGCTTTTTTTTTGCCCGAAACTTTCAAAAAAACGTAAATGGCAGTCACTCACTTCATTGATGTTATAAGAGCCATGTTAGCCAGTAGAGCGTCCACAGGCCCTCTTGGGCCCCTTGTTTTATGCTCCCAATCATTCTTTGGGATCCCGCCTCGTGTCCATCACGGCGCTTTGGTATGTTCAAAATCTTGGCTGCCAGCGGCCGTGTTTGTTTACACATAGTTATATAGTAAAAACTTGTAGCAACTACTCCTCTGAAACTACTTAACAGATTTTCATGAAACTTCACAGGAATGCTGATCTAGCTATCAAAATCTATCAGTAGAGCTTCAAGGTCATCGACCTCTTGTTTAATATTTCTCTTTAGAAAAAGGTTTAACCTGGAACTTAACCTTTCCCTTTACAAGTGTTTGAGGCTAATAACTAAAAAAGCAACTTCTGTACACACATTCAGCATGATCCAATGAATACATCTAAAAAGGACCATTACTCTTAGATTTTCATTTTTAATTATTAGCTCTACTGGCCAAGGGCCAGCAGAGCTTATGGGATGGTGTGTTGTCCGTCGTCCGTCTGTCCGTTAACTTTTCTTCACACGACTTCTCCTCAGAAACCGTTTGGCTAATTTTGACCAAATTTCACATGGATGATCCTTCGATGAATGCTTTTTAGATTTGTTAAAATTAGATCAGCACTACATCCAAGATGGCTGCCATTACCATATATGGTCAAAACCTTAAAATTTTTCTTCTCCAGGACAGATTTCAACAGTTTTTCTTTTAAAATGATCGCCAAGGCCTAGACTATCAAGATTGTTCAAATAAAGTCCCCAGGGTCACAAATGGCCGTGCCCCGGGGGTCCAAAGTTTGTATATTGAGGTTTTGCATGTTTTTCATATAGACATAGGAAAAAACTTTAAAAGATCCTCTTCTCTGAAACCACAAGGCACAGAGCTCTCATGTATTGCATGTAGCATCAGATTATGGTCCTCTACTAAGTTTGTTCAAATGGTGACCCTGGGGTCCAATTTGTCCCCGCCCCGGGGGTCACAGTTTTACATAGACTTATATAGGATTATTTTTTTAAAATCTTCTTCTCGGAAACTACAAGAGCCAGAGGTTTGATATTTTGCATTTACTATAAGCTTATGGTCCTTTACCAAGTTTGTTCAAATGTTGACCCTTGGGTCACATTTTGCCCCGCCCCAAGGGTCACATGTTTTACATAGACATATATAGGGAAAAACTTAAAAAATCTTCTTCTCTGAAACTGCAAGAGCCAGAGGTTTGATATTTTGCATTTACTATAAGCTTATGGTTCTTTACCAAGTTTGTTCAAATGTTGACCCTTGGGTCACATTTTGCCCCGCCCCAAGGGTCACATGTTTTACATAGACATATATAGGGGAAAACTTAAAAAATCTTCTTCTCTGAAACTGCAAGAGCCAGAGGTTTAATATTTTGCATTTGCTATAAGCTTGTGGTCCTCTACCAAGTTTGTTCAAATGGTGACCCAGGGGCCACATTTGGCCCCACCCCGGGGGTCACAGTTTTACATAGGCTTGTATAGGGACAAACTGAAAAAAATCTTCTTCTCTCGAACCACATGGCACAGAGCTCTCATGTATTACATGTAGCATCAGCTTATGGTCCTCTACTAAGTTTGTTCAAATTTGTCCCCGCCCCGGGGGTCACAGTTTTACATAGACTTATATAGGATTTCTTTTTTTAAATCTTCTTCTCGGAAACTACAAGAGCCAGAGGTTAGATATTTTGCATTTACTATCAGCTTATGGTCCTTTACCAAGTTTGTTCAAATGGTGACCCTCGGGTCACATTTGGCCCCTCCCCAAGGGTCACATGTTTTACATAGACATAATTTATATAGGGAAAAACTTAAAAAATCTTCTCTGAAACTGCAAGAGCCAGAGGTTTAATAATTTGCATTTGCTATAAGCTTGTGGTCCTCTACCAAGTTTGTTCAAATGGTGACCCAGGGGCCACATTTGGCCCCACCCCGGGGGTCACAGTTTTACATAGGCATGATAGGGACAAACTGAAAAAAATCTTCTTCTCTGGAACCACATGGCACAGAGCTCTCATGTATTACATGTAGCATCAGCTTATGGTCCTCTACTAAGTTTGTTCAAATTTGTCCCCGCCCCGGGGGTCACAGTTTTACATAGACTTATATAGGATTTCTTTTTTTAAATCTTCTTCTCGGAAACTACAAGAGCCAGAGGTTAGATATTTTGCATTTACTATCAGCTTATGGTCCTTTACCAAGTTTGTTCAAATGGTGACCCTCGGGTCACATTTGGCCCCTCCCCAAGGGTCACATGTTTTACATCGACATAATTTATATAGGGAAAAACTTAAAAAATCTTCTCTGAAACTGCAAGAGCCAGAGGTTTAATAATTTGCATTTTTTATAAGCTTGTGGTCTTCTACCAAGTTTGTTCAAATGGTGACCCAGGGGCCACATTTGGTCCCATCCCGGGGGTCACAGTTTTACATAGGCTTGTATAGGGACAAACTGAAAAAAAACTTCTTCTCTGGAACCACATGGCACAGAGCTCTCATGTATTACATGTAGCATCAGCTTATGGTCCTCTACTAAGTTTGTTCAAATTTGTCCCCGCCCCGGGGGTCACAGTTTTACATAGACTTATATAGGATTTCTTTTTTTAAATCTTCTTCTCGGAAACTACAAGAGCCAGAGGTTAGATATTTTGCATTTACTATCAGCTTATGGTCCTTTACCAAGTTTGTTCAAATGGTGACCCTCGGGTCACATTTGGCCCCTCCCCAAGGGTCACATGTTTTACATAGACATAATTTATATAGGGAAAAACTTAAAAAATCTTCTCTGAAACTGCAAGAGCCAGAGGTTTAATAATTTGCATTTGCTATAAGCTTGTGGTCCTCTACCAAGTTTGTTCAAATGGTGACCCCCCACCCCGGGGGTCACAGTTTTACATAGGCTTGTATAGGGACAAACTGAAAAAAATCTTCTTCTCTGGAACCACATGGCACAGAGCTCTCATGTATTACATGTAGCATCAGCTTATGGTCCTCTACTAAGTTTGTTCAAATTTGTCCCCGCCCCGGGGGTCACAGTTTTACATAGACTTATATAGGATTTCTTTTTTTAAATCTTCTTCTCGGAAACTACAAGAGCCAGAGGTTAGATATTTTGCATTTACTATCAGCTTATGGTCCTTTACCAAGTTTGTTCAAATGGTGACCCTCGGGTCACATTTGGCCCCTCCCCAAGGGTCACATGTTTTACATAGACATAATTTATATAGGGAAAAACTTAAAAAATCTTCTCTGAAACTGCAAGAGCCAGAGGTTTAATAATTTGCATTTTTTATAAGCTTGTGGTCTTCTACCAAGTTTGTTCAAATGGTGACCCAGGGGCCACATTTGGTCCCATCCCGGGGGTCACAGTTTTACATAGGCTTGTATAGGGACAAACTGAAAAAAATCTTCTTCTCTGGAACCACATGGCACAGAGCTCTCATGTATTACATGTAGCATCAGCTTATGGTCCTCTACTAAGTTTGTTCAAATGGTGACCCTGGGGTCAAATTTGTCCCCGCCCCGAGGGTCACAGTTTTACAAAGACTTATAAAGGATTTTTTTTTTTTAAAAATCTTCTCGGAAACAACAAGAGCCAGAGGTTTGATATTTAACATTTATTATAAGCTTATGGTCCTTTACCAACTTTGTTCAAATGGAGACCCTGGGGTCACATGTTTTACATAGACATGTATAGGAAAAAAACTTAAAAAATCTTCTTCTCGGAAACTGCAAGAGCCAGAGATTTAATATTTTGCTGTTGCTATGAGCTTATGGTCCTTTACAAATTTTTATTCTTTATTTTTTAATTATTTTTTTTTATATTTATTTCTCTTTTTTTTTTGAAAATTTTTTTTTTATTTATTTTTTTGATTTTTTTTGATTTTTTTGATTTTTTTTTGATTTTTAGCTCTACTGATCAGAGATCAGCAGAGCTTATGCCGTGGTGCGGCGTCCGGCGTCCGTCCGTCTGTCCGTCCGTCTGTCCGTCCGTTAACTTTTATTTGTAGCGACTACTCCTCTGAAACTACTGGATGGATATTCATAAAACTTTACAGAAATGTTGCCCATGAAGTCTAGTTGATCCTAGCAAAAATTCATGTTGATGTGAAATCCAAGATGGCCGCCAAAGCTAAAAATAGATTTTTTAAATTCAAGTTTGTAGCGACTACTTCTTGAAAACTATAAGTGATATTGATATGTGACTTTTTCTAAAATGATCAGCATGACATGATGTTGGTCCTTGTCGAAAATCGTTTTGATTCGACGTTAAATGTGGCTGCCAGCGGCCATCTTTGTTTACATAGAGTTATATAGTAAAAACTTGTAGCGACTACTCCTCTGAAACTACCTGGCGGATTTTCATGAAACTTCACAGGAATGTTGCTCTTGATGTCTAAATGATCCTAGCAAAATTTCAGGTCGGCCGGAAATTCAAGATGGCCGCCACGGCTAAAAATAAATTTTCAAAATACAAGTTTGTAGCGACTACTTCTTGAAAACTATAAGTGATATTGATATGGGACTTTTTCTAAAATGATCAGCATGACATGATGTTGGTCCTTATCAAAAATCTTTTTGATTCGACGTTAAACGTGGCTGCCAGTGGCCATCTTTGTTTACATAGAGTTATATAGTAAAAACTTGTAGCGACTACTCCTCTGAAACTACTTGGCGGATTTTCATGAAACTTTACAGGAATGTTGCTCTTAATGTCTAATTGATCCTAGCAAAATTTCAGATCGGCCAGAAATTCAAGATGGCTGCCACAGTTAAAAATAGATTTTTAAAAAATAAGTTTGTAGCGACTACTTCTTGAAAACTATAAGTGATATTGATATGGGACTTTTTCTAAAATGATCAGCATGACATGATGGTTATCCGAGTCGAACATTATTTTGATTCGACATTAAACATGGCTGCCAGTGGCCATCTTTGTTTACATAGAGTTATATAATGAAAACTTGTAGCGACTACTCCTCTGAAACTACTTGACGGATTTTCATGAAACTTCACAGAAATGTTGCTCTTGATGTCTAATTGATCCTAGCAAAATTTCAGGTCGGCCGGAAATTCAAGATGGCCGCCATGGCTAAAAATAGATTTTCAAAATACAAGTTTGTAGCGACTACTTCTTGAAAACTATAAGTGATATTGATATGGGACTTTTTCTAAAGACATGATGTTGGTCCTTGTCGAAAATCGTTTTGATTCGACGTTAAACATGGCTGCCAGCGGCCATCTTTGTTTACATAGAGTTATATAATGAAAACTTGTAGCGACTACTCCTCTGAAACTACTTGACGGATTTTCATGAAACTTCACACGAATGTTGCTCTTGATGTCTTATTGATCCTAGCAAAATGTTAGGTCGGCCGGAAATTCAAGATGGCCGCCACGGCTAAAAATAGATTTTTAAAAAATAAGTTTGTAGCGACTACTTCTTGAAAACTATAAGAGATATTGATATGGGACTTTTTCTAAAATGATCAGCATGACACGATGTTGGTCCTTGTCGAAAATCGTTTTGATTCGACGTTAAACATGGTTGCCAGTGGCCATCTTTGTTTACATAGAGTTATATAATGAAAACTTGTAGCGACTACTCCTCTGAAACTATTTTACGGATTTTCATAAAACTTCACAGGAATGTTGCTCTTGATGTCTTATTGATCCTAGCAAAATTTCAGGTCGGCCGGAAAATCAAGATGGCCGCCACGGCTAAAAATAGATTTAAAAAAAATAAGATTGTAGCGACGACTTCTTGAAAACTTTAAGAGATATTGATATGGGACTTTTTCTAAAATGATCAGCATGACATGATGGTTATCCGAGTTGAACATTATTTTGATTCGACGTTAAACATGGCTGCCAGTGGCCATCTTTGTTTACATAGATTTATATAATGAAAACTTGTAGCGACTACTCCTCTGAAAGTACATGACGGATTTTCATGAAACTTCACAGAAATGTTGCTCTTGATGTCTTATTGATCCTAGCAAAATTTTCAGGTCGGCCGGAAATTCAAGATGGCCACCACGGCTAAAAATTGATTTTCAAAAATAAAGTTTGTAGTCACTACTTCATGAAATCAAAATCAATCAGTAGAGCTTCCAGGTCATTGACCTCTTGTTTTTTTATTAACTTGGAAAACCAGCCAGATCGGACCAGTAATGGCGGAGTTATGGCTATAATATAGCCATAACTCCGCCATTACTGGTCCGATCTGGCTGGCTATAGTATATTTGCCTCTTTAAGACGATAGTCACTTGCTTCATTGATGTCATAAGAGCCATATTAGCCAGTAGAGCGTCCACAGGCCCTCTTGGGCCTCTTGTTGTTTTTTTAAAATCCGGCTTAACCTGAAACATAGCCTTTTCTTTAACAATTGATTTTCGCTAATAACTTCCGAAGTATTAGGTCTGCAAAAATGGTACTTTGTTCATGTCTTCAGCATAATCCAATGAATACATTTGAAGAAGTCCCACAACTCTTGGATTAATATTTTTAGCTCTACTGAACAGAGATCAGCAGAGCTTATGCCGTGGTGTGGCATCCGGCCGGCCGTCTGTCTGTCCGTCCGTAAACTTTTTTTTGTAGCGACTATTCCTCTGAAACTACTGAATGGATTTTCATAAAACTTTACAGAAATGTAGCCCATGAAGTCTAGTTGATCCTAGAAAAATTCATGTTGATGTGAAATCCAAGATGGCCACCAAATCTAAAAATAGATTTTCAAAATACAAGTTTGTAGCGACTACTTCTTGAAAACTATAAGTGATATTGAATGGGACTTTTTCTAAAATGATCAGTATGACATGATGTTGATCCTTGTCAAAAATTATTTTGATTTGACGTTAAACATGGCCATCTTTGCTTTGTTTACATAGAGTTATATAATGAAAACTTGTAGCGACTACTCTGAAACTTCTTGATGGATTTTCATGAAACTTCACAGGAATGCTGATCTAGCTATCAAAAACCTATCAGTAGAGCTTCAAGGTCATTGACCTCTTGTTTGAAAATATTTCCCTTTGAAAAAAGGTAACTTAAAACAAATACCCTTCTTTACTCACAAAATGAAAAAAAGTAAAAATGAAAAAGTAAAGGGTCCATACCTTTTAAATGAATATGTTTAGGCTTATACCATGGCTTTACCAAACTGTACGAGATTATTAAGATCAATGAAAGCTCGGATGAGTTAAAAAAAAAAGCCAGATCGGACCAGAAACATCAGAGTTATTGCCCTTGAATTAACGAAAATTGCTATATTCTGACTTGTCAACACTCTAGTGCCTCCATTTTGCATCCTACCTTTACCAAACGTTGCCAGATTGTTGATATTGATGGAAGCTCAGTCAAGTTCTAAAACCAGCCAGATTGGACCAGTAACACCGAAGTTATGGCCCTTGAATTATTGGAAACTGTTAACTTTTTGATGTTAACACTCTAGCACCTTCATTTTTCATCCAATCTTTACCAAACTTACCAGATTATTTATATCTATGAAAGCTCGGACGTGTTAAAAAACAACAGCCAGATCGGACCAGTAACGCCAGAGTTATTGCCCTTGAATAAGAAAAAATGCTATATTTTTTCTTATCAACACTCTAGCGCCTCCATTTTGCATCCTACCTTTACCAAACTTTGCCAGATTGTTGATATTGATGAAAGCTCGGTCAAGTTCAACTAGTCAAACCAGTCACTTCGGACCAGTAACATCGAAGTTATGGCCCTTGAATTATTGAAAAATGTGTTCAACACTCTAGCACCTTCATTTTTCATGCGATCTTTACCAACCTTTACCAGATTGTTATGATAAGGCCTTCATTTTGCCGTATATAAGTTACGGCCCTTTAAAGGTTTTAATACACTATCTTTGCACAGACTAGTTCTCCTGAACCCCTGGTTGGATTTCAACAGAACTTGGTAGGAATGATCTGTACCAAGCCTAGTTGCGCAAGCCATTGCCATTTGCCGGTTTAATGCTTTTTGACAGAATTATGGCCCCTTAAACACACATTTTATCCGGACTAGTTTTCGGGAACCTCAGGTTGGATTTCAGTGAAACTTGGCAGGAATGATCAGTACCAAGCCTAGTTGCCCATATCATTGTCGTGTTCTGGTTGAATGATATCTGGTGGAGTTAAGGCTCTTTAAAACGTTTTAATACCCAAACTGTCGTGACCAGTTCTCCTCAATCACCATTCAGCTTTCAAAGAAACTTGGTTGGGTATATCATTGTCTTATTCCGGTTGAATGATTTTTGGTGTGGCCCTTTAAAGGTTTTAATACATAAGCTTTGTCACTACTACTTCTCCTGATCTGCTGCCTGGATTTCCATGAAAGCCTAGTTGTACATGTTTTCTCGTGATCCAGTTTAATTATTTTTGCCGGATTTATGGCCCTTTCTCCTGTAGGGGAGACATCTGTTTTTATTAAAATTTAGTATGGTTATTTATGGACTCGAGGCACAACAATTATATAAAATGGGTTTTGACCGCCTGCATAAAGGGGCCCTTCTACAGGCAGTCAAAACCTATTTTATACAATTGTTGTGCCTAGAGACCCTAAATAACAGTACCAAATTAGAACAATGGCCGCTTGTTTAAGTTGTTAGCATGGGTCAAGGGTTTAATTTTTTGTTGAGGGGGTTGTTGTTTTGTGTTGTTGTTGGGTGTGTTTTTTTGCAATGTTTTAAAAAAAAGTACTGATGGGAATTGTATGACGACAGCCCGTTTCAGAGCCGGTTTAGGCAGTAGAGCTTCCACAGGCCCTCTTGGGCCTCTTGTTGAGTTATGTCCCTTTGAAAAAAAATAACCTGGAACTTACCATCCTAGAAATATCTCCAAACTAATGAAATACATAATCTGTCCATGATTTTAATTTTCACAAGATTGCTTACCAATAATTTCTAATAGGTGAGAAGGTTCCAGGCCCATTCTGAACATTTTTATCTAGATGTAAATGAAGAGTAGGCATGGAATGTTCATTCCTGTTGGCGTCATATATTAGCTTTATGTGTTGGTGGACATAATACCCCAATTCAATTCAATTTTAATATGGACCAGGTATGTTATACGACAAATGCCCCGCTATGCAGTGCTCTTGTTGAAAATAAATGTACACTGTTTCAAAGCCTGCTTCCATTTCACTTACTTTTCCCATGCGGGCTCGACAAGCTGGCCGTGGTCATCTAGTGGGCGCATTGTGTGCTGGCGCCGGTCTGTGATGCTGTACGACTTGTGTACTGGCGCCGGCCTGTGATGCTGTACGACTTGTGTACTGGCGCCGGCCTGTGATGCTGTACGACTTGTGTACTGGCGCCGGCCTGTGATGCTGTACGACTAGCAACCTATACAGAAGAGAGCCTAGACAGAACCACCAACAGGTACATACGACGATGGCTCAGGCAAAGAGATCCACCGTGTTTCACTAACATTAAACTGACTGCAGCTCCCATTATCATCGATGGTAAAGAAATTTCAGGCTGCTTAAGCAAGCGAGAGCCAGATGATCCTAGACGAAATAAGATCAGCAGAGGAAGATAATAGAAAAGCTAAAGCAGATGAAATGGGATTATCAGGTGCTTGGACACGTTGGACAACAGCAGAGAGAAAGTTTACATATGCGGACGTTTGGCATCAATGAGCAACCGCGAATTAAGTTCCACCTGAGATCTGTATATGATCTGCCATTACCAGCAAACTTAGATGGGAATCGGTGAACAAACCCAAGTGTAAGCTCTGTGAGAAAAGGGGCACCATTGTATACGTGCTATCGAGCAACAACTCAAACTTTAAGTTCAGTTCTTGACGAATCTGACCAGTGGGATATGGTGGCAGACCTACGGAAGCAGGTTTGTTTTCTCAACACACTTCAGACCACGCAGAGACAAGACACCACTGCGTGCGGATCCACTCCCGCAGAGTTTAGTATAAAGGATCTAATCACTCATTAAAGAGCGGCAAAGAAGTTTATTTTTATCGAATTATTTGAACGTATAGTAACAAAATTGAATACCTAAAGTAATATGTTTAAATTAATGTTTAAGACGTTAGATAATCAAGAATGATAATTATTTATTTATGAACATATACTTTTACTAAACAGTATCTTGGTGAAAATGAAAGCTTTACCTTTATCTTTTAAAATATAAAAGTAGCTTATGAACTCTTCTGCGACAAGGACTATTACAACCCGACTTCTATAGTGATTTGATTTACAAACTTCGTAAGATTCTTGGTCATAATCACTTTCATACATTATTTATTAACTTTGTTTAAATGTTTATCAAACAAAGTTAATACCCTATCGTTCTGCAACGCACTGCATGTTTGTGGTTGACCCGTTTACAGTTTGTCCTATGCTTTCCCCTTTGATTGTGAAATTACCCGGCATATTGGTGACTATCTTCTGTCTTGTCTTGTCATAGCAATAATGCTTTCTTCTTTTGTTGCTCTGGCTTCTGCCAAGTCATTGAGTACTTGCTTTGTGGCTTTCTAGACTTTTGGTTTTTATACTCGTATATACATAATCATCTTTGCGTTTGACTTATGTTGCCTTTAAATGCTACCTAGTTCGTTAGAGAATATAACCTGGTTGGGATTTCTTTATTTACAGTCCCGTTTAATTGGGATGACAACAATATGGTAAGCGGTGAGTTTGGTGAACCCTAAGTCCGGGTAT
Organism: Cyrtodaria siliqua; assembly: GCA_037043455.1. Classification (NCBI taxonomy): domain Eukaryota; kingdom Metazoa; phylum Mollusca; class Bivalvia; order Adapedonta; family Hiatellidae; genus Cyrtodaria; species Cyrtodaria siliqua. The sequence goes on from JAWPHD010001358.1 coordinate 263,784, forward strand.
AAACCACAGTTTGTCACTGACCGTTCCAAGGTAGTACCCCTATTGTCAACACTTTTATCTTTATGGTGTCGCACATTATATTTCTATTTACACGTGTACTTGTTGTTTGTTTTGAACGCGTGACTGTATTCTGTGAACGCTATATTTCCTGTTTGACTCCCACTATATACAACCTTGCCACATCACCTTATCAAAGACAACAAAAATAGACACATTGTTGGTATCCCTACTGGTACGAACTGTGCACCTCTTGTCGCAGATTTGTTCTTGTATTGTATGAAAGAGATTTCATGTTGAGTTTTTCATCCAATATTCAGGCAGATGTAATTGAAGCATTTAATGACACCTCTCGGTATTTGGATGACATAATGAACATCGACAATCCTTTCTTTTCTACTATGGTTAATAATATCTATCCTAAGGAACTTCAAGTCAACAAACTAACATTTCTGATACTGTCGCTTCTTTTATTGATTTACATCTCTCTATTGAAAATGGCGAAATAATTAGTAACATCTATGACAAGAGCGTTTATTTTAATTTTGATATTGTTAAATTTTCCCATTTAGAGGGGGTGTTCCCCGAGCTACTTCTTATGGGGTCTATGTTTCTCAACTTATTCGTTTTTCTAGAGCTTGTAGTCTTGTTGTGGACTTTAATATTTGTAATATTTGTATAACTAAAAAGTTACTCCAGCAGAGCAGGGCTACAGTTACCATAATCTTCGAAAAACCTTTGTATTGTATTATCGTAACCTTCATCTACTTTTAAAATATAATAGTAATTTAAGAACTGTTCTTTTTACATATTAATAATGGTGTTTTAGGCACGTCAACACATAAGTAGGTCATATTGTGCGCAAAACCCATGGAAGCAAAGAAAAAGAAGTAAATATAAAGAAATGACATTCATGTCAATAACAAACGATGTATTTATAGTAACACGTGTTAGTTGCAACAAACAAAACATTCACGCAAATCTTTTTCACTCGGTGCACTACTTTCAAGGCTGGTGTAAACGATAACCAAAATAAACTGCCTACTATGTACTATATAAAAATCCGTATAAGGCTCGCTTCATTTCAAATTCTAGTGCCTGCACCACAACAAACATCTCCAAACTTTTTTCTTACTGCCGTTAAAGATCATGTTAAACTATATTGTGATAAAACTTATGAAAACTCTGGGATTAATTTATTTTGGTCTATAAAAAATTCAGAAGACGTTCTTGATAAAATTTTCAATAAAGGTCAAGTTTCATTAATAAGCACTTATGACTTCTCTACACTATATACAACCTTACCACATCACCTTAATAAAGACAAGCTTATTTCTCTTATTCAAAAAACATTCGCTAGAGAAAATACTACATTTTTGGCATGTAATAATATTAAAGCGTTTTTTACTAACGGCAGTTTAGACAATTATACTATGTGGACTTGCTATGAAGTTTGTGAAGCACTCATCTTCCTATTAGATAATATTTTCGTCAGGTATGGAACCACCGTTTATAGACAAATTGTTGGCATCCCTATGGGTACGAACTGTGCACCACTTGTCGCAGATTTGTTTTTATTTTGCTATGAAAGAGATTTCATGTTGAGTCTTTCACCAGATACCCAGGCAGATGTTATTGAAGCCTTTAATGACACCTCTCGGTATCTGGATGACATATTGAACATTGACAACCCTTTCTTTCCAACTATGTTTAATAATATTTATCCTAAAGAACTTCAGCTTAACAAAGCTGATATATCTGATAATAACGCTTCTTTTCTTGATTTAGATCTCTCGATTGAAAATGGTGAAATAATTAGCAAAATCTATGACAAGAGAGATGATTTTAATTTTAACATTGTTAATTAATCCCACTTGGAGGGGGATGTTCCCCGAGCAACTTCTTATGGGGTGTATGTGTCTCAACTTATTCGTTTTTCAAGAGCTTGTACTCGAGTTGAGGACTTTAATATTCGTAATCTTTGTATAACTAAAAAGCTACTCAATCAGAGTTACCGTTACCATAAACTTCGTAAAATCTTTGCAAAATTGTATTATCGTAACCCTGATCTTCTTTCCAAATATAAAAGTAATTTAAGGACTCTTCTGCGACAAGGACTGTCACAACATGACTTCTATGGTGATGTGATTTATAAACTTCGTAAGATTATTGGTCATGATCACTTTCATACTATCTTTGTTAAACTTGTTAAAAGGTTTATCAAAAGAGGTTAAATTATGACCCTATCATTTTGCAACGTACTGCATGCTTGGTGGTGGACCCTTTTACAGTTCGCCACTATGCTTTCCTCTTTAATTGTAAGATGACCGGACAGGCTGTGGACCCTATGATGACGCCTACCTAAAGCCCATTGGGACGGTGGCGTTTAATGTTTGTCTATGATCTTACTTGTCGTGCCCTTAATGGTTTATTCTCTTGTTGCTATGGCTTCTGCCAAGTCAGTGAGTACCTTCATTGTGGCTTTCTAGACTATTGTTTTTTTGTAATATATTTACACGAGCATATTTGTGTTTTACTTATATTGCCTATCGATGCTGCCTTGTTGGTTCGAGATTAGATCATGGCGGGGATTTCTATATTTACACTGTCCTGTTTTAATGGGATGACAGTAGGGTAAGTATGATGTTTGGTGCACCCTAGAACCGGTTTAAACCCCCAGTGGCCTACTTTGCCACTGACCGTTCAAAGGCGGTAGCCCTATAGTCAACCCTTTTGTGTTTGTGATGTCCTTTGCATATATTACTGCTTTTGCCTTCTTGTTTGGCGTGTTTGTTTCTGTGTTTTGTGGTTGACTGTCCTCCTTGAATGCTACTTTTCCTGTCCGATCTTTTTATATTTCTTTGTCAAGATAACGCGAACTTTTGATACGAACCGAGTTGCGTTTCTTTTTTGTTTCAGTATACTTGGGCAATTCCGATTGCTTTATAACTACACTGTGTGCCAGCATGACTTTATTTCATTAATACAATATTCCATTATCAGTTTATCAAATTGCGATTGACTAATCTCACGATCTGAGACTAATCACTTAAAAGATGCATGCATGAAGTCCATCTCCTCGGAGGCGTTTTGATACACACTGTGTCCAACCGAATACCACGTGTCTCCATCGTCTTGGCTGACCATATATGCCAGGCCGTTCCTAGATATCCCGTATAAGTCGAGAGAACCAATCGTCTTGCCAAGCAAGGTCCCAAGTTTAGGATGAAGTTCTGAAATGTATTTTTAAAGATTTATTAGATAAAACGAGAAAAATGCTTCTTTAGAAACCACAGCAATCCAACGCAATGACACCGTAGGTCCGCAATGCACCATACAAACAAATAAATGAGTCAATGAAAAGGACGATACGTAGCATAAAGAGTGGTGAAGACAGGGTTACCGACTTGGAACAGTCAGTAGGCAATAAGGCCGTCAGGTTAGCTTAAATCAATTTTGTGTGTACACAACCTCGCTATTATCATGTCTTTCGACTTACAACGTATCTACTTTACTTAAAAGTAGGTATAAAAAGTAGATATAATAGTCGAACCAGAAACTAGCAATCAAAACAAGTATACAATAGAGCATGAGTTTTGCACGTGTACGGGGAGATAATGCAAGAGCGTTAGCGAGTGCATTATCGTCCGTACACGTGCAAGAATCATGCTCCCATGCTCTATTGTATTTGTACCACAATAACTAACATATGCTGTGTATATCCTCGGGTATTACACATTGCATAGTTTATATTTAGGATATTGTGGTACAACAATAATTACATGGAAAAAACACAGAAGAAAAGTATGGACACCACAAACATAAAAGTACTGATTTTCGAAATTGTTTCTCTTTGTATTTTGTTCCTATGCAGACTAGTTGTAATATGTCAGTTTTGCATGCGACCTTATGACTATACATGCACGTGCATGGTGGCTCAATGTAACACGTATGAGAAGTCGTACCTTTGGCTGTCTTATTTGAACTTTGTTTTATACAAGGTGTCATCTCCCATGATTTTCTGAAAGTAAACATTAAGAACAAACTAACATAACAACTGGTGCAAGATAAAATCAGTACTCAGTAAGGGATACTTTTCAAACTGCATTCTGATAATTGTAATATTTATTCAGACATATTCATAGTGTGCCCAATCTGTAATGCATTGGCCTTCGAGTAAAAACGTACGCATTCATTTGCCACGGGACTTGTTCTAAACAGGACATAAAGAGTACGAAAGGAGACATTTGGAAATCGTCCAACACGACAAACTGAAAAAATAAATATTGCAGACTCGGTTTGATTGAGACTTTTGGAACATCAACAACATGTTAATACTAGTAAATAATATTGGACCAGTGCCAAGCCAAGCAAGATAATAAAGACTCACCGGTTTCTCAGTGCACGACCGCACGTGTATGTATTGTCCAGGTCATCGTGCAGTGATGATTCCAAACCATGCTCTGTAAAATTAGTAAAAGAAAGGTATACAAGTCGAACAGGAAATGTAATCGAACAGGAAACGTAACGTTATTGAACAGGAAATGTAATCGTAATCGAACAGGAAACGTAACGTGACTGAACAAGAAACGTAATCGAACAGGAAACGTAATCGAACATGAAACGTAATCGAACAGGAAACGTAATCGTAATCGAACAGGAAACGTAATCGAACAGGAAACGTAACGTAACTGAACAAGTAACGTAATCGTAGTCGAACAGGAAACGTAACGTAATTGAACAGGAAACGTAATCGTAATCGAACAGGAAACGTAATGTAATTGAACAGGAAACGTAATCGAACAGGAAACGTTATCGAACAAGAAACGTAATCGAACAGAAAACGTAATTGAACAGGAAACGAAATCGTAATCGAACAGGAAACGTAACGTAATTGAACAGGAAACGTAATCGAACAGGAAACGTAATCGAACAGAAAACGAAATCGAACAGGAAACGAAATCGAACAGGAAATTAACGTAATCGAACAGGAAACGTAATCGTAACCGAACAGGAAACGTAACGTAATTGAACAGGAAACGTAATCGAACAGGAAACGTAATCGAACAAGAAACGTATTCGAACAGGAAATGTAACGTAATCGAACAGGAAACGAAATCGAACAGGAAATGTAACGTAATCAAACAGGAAACGTAATCGAATCGGAAACGTAGCATCTACAGAACACACCAACCACATAACACGCATACAAAACAAACAACAATTACAGGGGGTATAGACGCAAAGTATGCGACATGGTGGAGCGCTGTGGTCTAGTGGTAGAGCGTTGGACCCATGATCCAAAAGTCGTGAGTTTGATTCCCGTCACTGCTATATGCTCTGTGTCCCTGAGCAACACATTTTATCTGCATTGCTTAGTACTGGTTATACCCAGGAAGACATCGAGAGTGATTCAAATAAGTTCAAAGAGCTTTCGTTACAATCGATATAAAACAAATAAGTTTCAACTAAAGTATGCGACACCACACACATAAAGGGGATAACAATAGGGGAACCGCTTTGAAACGGTCGCCGTTTGGGGTTTAAAGGGACACACGGCCGTATTGAAATGTTTGAAATGGGTGTCTCGATTTATATATCCAGAATCATTTTTACTTTTAACCTTGTTACATTAAAATAAATCAAATTTTAAGTATTCATTTTTCGTCATATTATACTAGAAGATTTAATATATTATTGGTGCAATAATATCAAAAATTAATAATAAATTGCTTAATACTATTCTTGTAATTAATATTAATGATTGAACAAATGCAAGTTTTGCAGAAAAACTAGCGGGACGCCTTGAGGTTTTAAAAAATAAAGATTGCCATGTCTCCCTTTAAAGCATGTCCTAGGGTGTACCAACCTCACTCTTACCCTATTGTTCCCCCCCCCCCCCCCCCCCCCCCACTTCCCGCCCCCAGTTAAACGGGATAGTGTAAATAAAGAAATCATATAAAATATCCTGTGTGGATACTGACAATCAAAACACCGTGTAAATTCATTTTAGACCGATTGCTCATTATCCATGTTACATGTATGTAGCTCAAACTTTATAATTTTCATTATTAATTTCTCACATTTATTTTATTTACATACCTGGAATTGTTTTGACGCATTCCCAAGGAGTGGAGCAATTTACGCAGACGACACCGGAATATGCTTTACCACAAGCGTTGTCGGCAGAACACGTGCATGTTGACAACCCATCTTCGCTGCACTCACAAAGAATCATGCCCTCTTGTTCTAATATTGGGCAATATACGTGTATATTAAGAACATTTGCACGTGCATAGGACGCTAGCTGCGCATGTGCTTACGAAATACAAGACTATTTACATGTATTATATTTCAAACCGAACCTTGACGACACAGAAAAGCAAAGTTAAGGGATTTGTGACCGTGATAAAACAAATCCTTTAAACAATCACTTGATACAATAGATGCCATTAAGTGCGTTTTAGTCAAAATATATCTTAAGGATATCTGAATAATATCAAAGTGTTAAAGTTAACTTCACCTACTTGGTGATTTACCGACTTTCACCGGAAATTCCTGAATGGTACCGAGTTCTTCACCTCCTCTCCAGTTGTTATATATAGTCTCGGATACGATGACGAACTCCTCGCCTCGCTCGAACGTGTCATGTTCAGTATCTACAGTTATGTTCATCTGAACTCGGATTTGGTGGACAAACGAAGACCGCTTGGCCTGTTTAGTGAAACATATTGTATTACAAAAGGTGCTCAGACAAAATTAGCCAGAATCCGATCGACACGGTAGTAACATTGAGGTGCTGATATGGCTAAATAAGTCCGTCCACACATTCAAAACACAACATGACCAATGAAAAAGAAGACAATAGGATGAGATCCTTCAAACTTTTCGTCAAAAAAAAGTTCTGTCAGAGGATATTCATGTGTTTATTATTTTTATTATTATTATTATTATTATTATAATTATTTAATATTATTATTCAATTATATGAATTTTATGCTGCAACAGAAATCTCAAAGCTTTCACCAACTCCATTTGTATAATTAATAGCTATCGTATATGGCTTACCTCCAACTCCATGACGTCTCTCCCCCTCAGTGTGTAGACTTCTTTCCCCCTCCTCAGCAAGTCCGTGACCTTGCCTAAGCTGACGACGTCACCAATGAATGGGGGCATATACCATAACCACGATATGTTGTACGCCGACCCCCAGGAGTCGGGCTCATGGTCAAGCCCGAGCTGTAGTAAAATCTTCGTCCTGTTGCAGACATACAGTTATTATCGTTATTTGCATTTAACTCGTTTAAAATGAAAAATGTATTTTATCTCGAACCGTTTATGTTTAATTCAATTATGTGTATTTTATCTATTTATGTATATGTTTTTAAATGGTTGAGACAGTGCAACTGAACAAAATGGACTAATCTCAATTGCCGAGAAAAAAATGATGTGGAAGTGAAACCGGAGGATGAAGTAAAACAAGAGGGCCATGATGGCCCTATATCGCTCACCTGAGTAAATTTGAACCAATAAAACACACTAAACACAATTGTTATTAGGTTTTATTTAGGATCCAAATGTAAATTTGTAACAAATAGGATGGGGCAAATTTTGACCAATTGGTTCACCATTTCAAACGTGATGCAGTAGGATCTGTAGATGATGGTACATGCAAACTGTCTGATTCAAAACTTGTGGTGCTAATTTATTACTGCTAATAATTAATTATTTTGAAATCCATCAAGGAGTTTCAGACGAATCAATAAATACTGAAAATCCTAACCCAGTTAGAACAATCGTGATAGAGGCTCACCCAAACATCATTTCTGTGAAATTAATTTGAAATCCATCAAGCGGTTTCAGATGAGAAGATTTTTTAAGATTTCCATAATTTTTTTATAAACATATATTAACATAGCAAAAATAAGTCCCGCCCTCTGGCGGCCATGTTCTTTGACGAATCAACCCGGCTTGAACATTCTTGATAGAGGCCTACCCAAACATCAAATCCATCAAGCGGTTTCAGACGAGAAGTTTTTTTAAGATTTTCATATAGAAATATAGCAAAAATAATTATAAGCCCCGCCCTCTAACGACAATGTTTTTGACGAATTAACCCGGCTTGAACAATCTTGATAGAGGTCCACGCAAACATCGTTTCTGTGATATTATTTTGAAATCCATCAAGAAGTTTCATGTTTTTTGACGAATCAACGCTGCTTGAATAATCCTGGCAGAGGGTCACCCAGATATCATTTCTGTGAAATTATTTTGAAATCGAGCCAGTAGTTTCCGAGAAAAAGATGTTTAAAGTTTTCCAGGTTTTTTTCTTTCGGCTGCCATGACAACCGGAGTTTTTCATGGATTTCCATAATTTGAACAATCTTGAGAGTTGTCCACCCAACATCAGTCCTGTAAAGTTTCGCCAAAAATGGCCAAGCGGTTTGAGAGGAGAAATCGTTTGAAGCAAGTGTGAACGGACGCACGAACAGACGGACGAAGGGCGATCACAATAGTTCTGAGCTAACAACGACCGTCCGACTACCTGTTCCCTCGCACATGATGTGCCCATTCGGAAATCTTGAACCTGGTTAACAATGGTGAAAACCGAGTGAGAGAGATAAAATCTGCATGAAATCAAATTAGAGTTCAAAATAGTGATTTTAAATAATAAAAGTCCGCTGTGAAAAAAAAAGAAAGTAGGCATACATTTACGATATACATTATTGTTTTAATATTGTATACGAACGCATGTCGCACGTTTGATGTAACAAATATCGATGTTTCAAATGTAGTTCCATATAACAGAAATTAAATTAATTAATGTATCAATGTGAATGTAAAGATGTCATACCCAGCATCGTATGTTCCCATATGATCTAACGATATCATCATGTTTGGCATGCGATCAACTTCATGTTTGACAACAGTGAAGACAGAGGTATTCCGAACTACGAAGAAGCCGTCCCCGACCATCAGTACATAGCACATCATCATTTCCGTGTTTTCTACCGCACCAAAAAAGTCCAACATTTCTGCCTCCGCCATAAAATTAAGTTCTCCGACAACTGTTTTAAGCTCTAACGGTGGAATAATTACCATAACTTCGTCGTTTTCTGACGATTTAGAATGCGATAGATATGTTGGGTCAATGTGGGTCGCTTTTTTCGTCGAGTCGTCAGACAGACCTGTACTCCCGGTTGTTTTAAATTCTGTTACTGACAGAAATGGCTCTTCAACTGAAACGGGTAACGAGTTAGTATCAATGAAGTGGTTCTCTGTGTGTATAAAACAATTAGTTCACACCTCTATAATTCTAACCAATCTCTTTCAGTCTTTTAACCATGTGGCAATCCAATATTTTCACTATTGTGCTGAAGACAGTGGCTTTAATACGTACACGCCTGTATTCCATATTTGTACTCCACATTCCATATCAAGTGATCTATATTTGTACTGCAGAATCACGTGATCCATATTTGGACTCGACAAGTCATATTTGGTATTAAAGGAAGATAACTCTAATAGCTCAATAACGGAAACATCACGTTTGAATTAAAATGTGGAAACTTCAAATATTATGTTTGGTTAGAATTATAGAGGTATGCAATAAAGAGGTCATTTTACAGTGTTGAGTACAATACTGAATTCTATTGGACGAGTTCCCAGCAGACAGAATGCATATTTGGACTTGGCGAAGTACAATACTGAATTCTATTGGAGGAGTACCCAGCAGACAGAATCCATATTTGGACTCGGCGAAGCCGAAGCCGAGTCCAAATATGCATTCTGTCTGCTGGGAACTCGTCCAGTAGAATTCAGTATTGTACTCAACACTGTAAAGCCGAGTCCAAATATGGATTCTGTCTGCTGGGAACTCGTCCAATAGATTTCAGTATTGTACTCAACACTGTTAAATAACCTCATAGTATGAATGGGTTTCAAAATATATTTGAATAGGAGATTCGAAGTCTATGGCAGCACACTTTAACTTAAACTGTATTCCGTTCACCACCCGAAGGATTGGCATCCCTGATATTGCGTTTTCTTTTGCCAGGTACTTGCTTCATGACTTTCTATGGGGTTTTAATATTCATATATACATGATCATATTTGTGTTTTAGTTATATTGCATATTAATGCTGCCTATAGTTTGTTGGAGGATATAGTCTGTCGGTGATTTCTTTACTTACGCAGTTCCGTCTTTTTCTGGATAACAATAAGGCAAGTGCGAGGTTTGGCGCACCCAAGAACCTGGTTTAAACCGAAAACTATTTGTTTTCCACTGACCCAATCCAGGCGGTTTCCCTATTGTCACCCGTTTTATGTTTGTGTGTGTTGTACTTGCTGTTTGTTTTGAATGCGTGTTTCTGGTTGACTGCGTTCTGTAAATGATACATTTCCTGTTAGACTGCATACATACTTTGACAAAAAGAAGGTATAAAATCTAACAGGAAATGTAGCAGAACAGAACACCGTCAACCAAAATCACGTATTAAAATGTCGATGAACACAAAACCGTCAACGACAAACCCGAAAAGATACTCATGTACTCATAAACATTGCATTTAATGCGTTCTTATGAAACAATAACCCACATAAATTAAAGCTATTACGGTACTGATTATTGAGTAGGCAATTCTACACTTCTTACTGTACAAGTCCGTGGCATCGTTCAGTACCGTAATGTTGTTAGGCATGTACACTTTCAGCACAGATTGTCCCATTGGTCCTGAAGGTAGAACTATCTTTGAATTGACCTTTGACTTCTCCTTCATGTCAATTTGTAACGGATTTCCTAGAGATAGCTCCATTTTTGGCAACTCCGTGAAAGCATATTCTGCTAAAATGTAGTCAGTTATCGTCACCTGATCTCGAGTGTATACCGCGACATACATACATGAACGGAGAATAGAACCCAGCGTTGCTGTATCTGAAAAATAACACGGTTTCATTAATATAAAGGTAACATAACAAGTATAAGTGGAAATATGTGCAATATTGGTTTTTGGTTTTGTTTTGAGAAACCGTTATGAAACAAAACAAAGAAAAGCAAGAGTAATACAATGGTGGCCAATATAAAATAAACAGTTGATAAAAACGTTGGTAGACAGCGCAAGAGCAAACCATTGGCAGGCATTGCAAGATTTTGACGCTGCTGGTCAATGAAATGTAACACTGTTTTTGATGGACAACACAAAAGGAAACACTAATGGACGGTGCCATAGAAAACATCTTAAAGGAATGTATAAGAGAAATAGAAAAAGTAAACTGATAATACAACATCAGAGAAAGGCACAAAGCAACCCGGTAGTGACAATAACAGAAAGAAACGTTGATATATGCAAGGCAATCGTAAACCGGTGACGAATAAGGAAAGTGAAACACTTTGGTGAACAAAGCAAAGTGAAAAACTGGTGGACAAAGCAAAACGTTAATGGACTCTATACGAGTTAAACACTAAATAATAAGGCAACAGCATGGAAAGGTAGACAGTTTAATGATAAAATATTGTTGTAAACTACACGATCAAATCACTGGAGCGTTATTTCGCTCGGCATTATTTGGCGGCGAAATAAAGAAAAGCCAGGATGGCACATATCAGCCAGCATACATCGGTGATCATGTCAAGAGGAAATGTATCATTTAAGGACACAGTCAACCAAAAACACGCACAGAAACAAACAACTACGACAAATATGAATAAAATGCAAGATATGACATCACAAACATAAAAGGGTTGACAATTGGGCTACCGCCTTTGAAATAATAATAAATACGTTGGCGGACATTGTAAATGCAAACCATTGGTGAACAATACATGAGCAAACGTCGATGAACAATGTAATAGCAATATGTCGCGCTAAACAAATGTAATAACAAAGCAAAACTTAAAGGAAATATAGTAACGGTTGTGGAAAACAGATCTATACGACAATACAATGAGTAAACTTTGGATGGATAATGCTTGAAACATCAGTCATCGAAGCGTTGTTATCATTGCTGAATAGCAAAACGTTGGAACACTAGGTGCTTCACCTCGGTCGACATTATTTTCCTCAGGGTTAGGGTTAGAGTCGACATTATTTTCCTCAGGTTGTGAATATCCATTTTTTTATCTTGTAATCTTTTAATATGTGTCATTAACTGCTACGAGACTAGTATTATAAGTACCTGGTACGAACATCACGATAAAACCTTTAAAACTGCTAAGTGTCAACTCTCCGTATTGCAATGCCACCGACATCACAGCCGAATCCACATCTGCCCCTAAAACAGAATCCTGAAAGAAGAAACATATATGTGATTTACATTTGGTTATACACTTGTCAGATACCAAGCATCTCATCCACAAGTATATTGCATCTTAAATAATAAATAAAGTTCACAAACGAAGTTTTATGTAAAACTGTGGACTAGCTCTTCTTTTCCATTGCTTCATATTGTCAAACATGCCTCTGATGTGTATTTCAATAGGCTTCGATACATTTTCAGTTGAAATTATATTTAAATGTTTCAACGCATTGTTTAGGTTATATAGTGCCGTCCCAGAGGGAGGGGTACATATTAGTCCGGAAACTGTTCCCTGGTCTTCATATAAATATATATTCATAAGGTTATTTAACGTGCTTGGACACGATACCAAGGTTTACTTCCCCGTCCGACGGACGAGGCTAGGGGAATTGTCTTGCATAAGAACAGAACGAAGTAACCTAGTGGCAACAGTGAGACTCGAACCCGTAATTTCAAACGAAAAGCAGAGTTAAAATGTTTAAACCTTGTAATCAGACCATACCTGCTTAACGTTCACATTTAACTGCTTCTGATCGGTTTCAATTATATTTCCACCATTATCCTTCCAAACAAATTCAGTATCCTTCAGGGATGATGCTTTCCATATCTGTATATACACAAAGGACAGACAATCAAATGTATATATAAGATATGTATAAAGTCAAACAGGAAATGTAGCATTCACAGAACACAGTCAACTAAAACACGCATTAAATAAAAAAAAAAGGAAATTAATCGGGACAGTGTAAATGGAGAATCCTCGCCAGACGATATAAGTTAAACACAAAGATGATCATGTATATATGAATATAAAAATGCAAAAGCTTAGAAAGTCACAAATCAAGTGTTCAGTGACTTGGCAGAAGCCAGAGCAGCAATGGAATAAACCGTTTAGGGCACGACAAGATTGAAGGCAAACATTAAACGTTACCGTCCCTTTCAGGATTAAGGTAGACGTTATCACAGGTTCCACAATCAAAACACATAATGGTGAACTGTTAATTGGTCAACCACTAAACATGCAGTGCGTTGCAAACTGGTAGGATCATAACATCTTTGACAAGCCCATACTTTGTGGATTTAAAGTAAAATACTGCTTAAGCCAGAGCTAGTGGCGTGAGAGATATCACACCTTGTATTACATCTCATGTTCAGACTCAATAATCCGCTACTTTTCTTTTTTGTTTGTGTTTGTTGCTTCCCCGTGATCCCCTTTTCAGTATTTATTAAGTGAACTTTAAAAAAAAAGAGAGTAGAAAACAATTGATAAATAGTAAAGTAAAAAGACGTTTGGGAGAGATTTATGAAAACAGTTATCATGTTAGACAAATCGATATAAAATAATGAACGCAAATAGGAGGGATGGACGAACTGAGGGACTAGATGATATAAATGCATATCTTTAGCATCTGTGATTTACTTGGAGACTAATGTGAAGGCTTTATTTAATGAAGTGGTATAGTCAATTTAACTAAATGTTTTGAGGCCTTTATACCAAACACATTAGGTATAAAAGTCGAACAGGAAATGTAGCTGTCACGGAACTTAGTCAGACAATAACACGCATTAAAACTAACAATAATTACCATGGTAACTAGTCCAGCAACCCTCCTTCGGTAATCGGTTTCCAATTTATTTTTCAGATCAACCTAATACATTGTGTATTCGGCGGGACCAAAGTAGACTGGTATCCGGTACGCAGTATAGTCTACTGGTCCCCGAATTCACACTCATGATTGCAGGGTTACATGTTAACAAGCAAGGCATGTGACATCGCAAACATAACGGGTTGACAATAGGACCGCCTTGGAACGATCAGTTGCATAAAGGCTGCTGGGGGGTTCAAACCAGGTTCCAGGGTTCACCAACCCTCACCCTTACCCTGTTGTTATCTCAATAAAACGGGACAGTGTAAATAAAGATATTCCCGCCAGGTTATATTCTCTAACAAATATGTTGTTTGTTTGTTTGTTTGTTTGTTTTTGTATAAAAACAATGTTACGAGCTAGATAATTTAGTTGATAGACAGTCTTTATGTTAGTCCTGATGGACCTGTATTACACACGTATACATGTATTTAATAATTTATATACCTGTAAATTTGAGCTATTGATTGTTACATCCATTTTGTTCATTTCGGCCGAAGCATTTAACTGTATGCCAAACGAGAATGTGAGCTTCTCGGTATGTTTTACTCGACTACGTGGTGCGTGACTCTCAAGCCGGAACACGCTCTCCTCGTGGAGAATGAGTTCACTGTAAGCACAGGCAACTACAAAAAAAGGCAAGAAGCATGTGTCATATACAGCATCATGTGTCATATATGTAACCGGATACAGGTAACCGGATACAGGTAAATGGTGAATAATCGATTCCTAACCGTATACCCTCCATAGTTCAGTGGTTAGAGCGTTGGTACGGTTAACCAGAGACACTGGGTTCGAGTCCCGGTTGAGGAAAGAATTTTGTTCACCACCTGTTATATTTGGGGGCTCTTCCGGGATTATCCTGAGGAACACCAGCAATGGTTCTCCTGTATAATTAGAAATGCTGAGACTAATGACTAATAGGGACTTAAATAACCGTACCCGGTTACATATACACAATTAGATCTTACTCAAAGAAAACAGCCCTTACTCTAGAAATTATTTTCTAGAGTAAGAGAACCAGGAGTGTGTCACGGTTTATGGATATCTAACAGGTAGAATGATGTTGCATTGTCTTTCCGGTTAGCTCAGTCGGTAGAGCATCGGAACGGTAGTCCGAAGGTCCCGGGTTTAAGCCCCGGTCTGGCTGCACATTTTTCTAGCCCTGTGATATTTGGCGCCCAACTATAACAGGTGGTGAAAAAATCGTTCCTCAATTGGGACTCGAACCCAGGGTCTCTGGATTACTGTACCAGTGCTCTAACCACTGAGCTATCGAGGATAGAAATCGATATTTCACCATATACCTGTACTCGGTTACACTTATAGAAGCAGAGATGAAATTAAAAACGTCATAATGCACGTTAGTTATAAACATGAAATCTTCCGAGTACGCGCAAAGACAAATCCAACCATTGTGTCGGAAGGATGTAGAGATGAAAGTGACTCCACATTTAGAAAAATTCATAAATGTGGAAATCGTGAATATAGAAATAACAGCACCAATACAATGGCACCATAGGTCCGCTCTGCTGAGGAAGACAGAGATACCCACCTGGAACGATCAGAAGGCAATATGGCCGACTGATTAGCTGAAATCGATTTTATGTATACACAACTTTGCTATTATCCAAATAGACAAAAAAGTGTAAATAAAAGTACATCCCATCAAATGGAAATCATTAACAATTAAGTCCACATCCAGAGAAGTTAGTAATATCTATATGCATCCGGAATTGTGTTGAACAACCATAGTAGTTGCTGTCAAAGAGAAAAATATATATGGTACGACCAGAAAACCTGAGAGATCAAAGTTTATGCACCAACCTCCCCTTTCAGGGTTTCAGAAGGTGCAGTCATAGAATCGCGCGAAGTTGTTCTGTCATTGTGCAAGGGAACGTGAAGTGTAAAGACTGGCTGTGTAGGGGCCAGTCACCAAGCATGACGTGTGTTACCAAGCCTTGAAAGTTTTGTAGAGTAAAACAAAAGCAAGGCATGAAACTCCACATCCACAGGAGAAACAATTGGAACACCAACTGTTAAAGAGCTATAAAAAATAGTATGAAAGGAGAAATTTGAAAATCGCCGAACACGATCAATACAAGCAATGAAAACTATATAGTATTACAGTATACAATGGCAAACCAAAGATCTCTCCCAAGAATTCTCAAGTCACATGCATACTAGTTCACGCTTAAGTCAGAGTACGCACGTATGTGAACTTAAACAACTATTGTTTAAAATTAGCTTACGTCCTATTGAAAAGTTTCTTTGAATTATTGTTAATCTGTAAAACAAGTTCATTATGGTTTCGTTAACTATATACATGTACTGTGACATATATGTCTGCAAAAACTACTAACGCATGTACTGCTGCCATCTAACCATATTGAAATCAATATTTGTATTATTTGTAAACATGTTCATGGGCCATATTTGGCTTACAATAAAATAAAATATACAATACAAATAATATTTAAGACTGTTCATGAACGGTATGAAAAATGGTAGCTACCGTTCACGCTCTCTATAGCCCCGGGTTGAGCAGAACTCAATATTTAAAATGTCAATAGTACGAAAATTTGAGCTATCCCGAAGATGGTATGCATATAACGGTGAACATGGAAGTTTCAATGAGGTATTTTCACACCATTCCATGGCCAGCAGCGTATGGTCCCAATATCTAACAAAATGCTCTCAGTCGCATTTAAATATCATGCAATGCTCCTATTTGTGGTCTTCTTGATCGCGCGGTAACAACACAGAGCCCATTTTGTCGAAAGATCTATATAGCATCATAGTGCATAATAAAGAAAGTCCACAAACCGTCAGAAAGATCCAAAGAGTAAATTCTATGCGGCACCGTTTTACTATTTAATCACTATTTATAGATATCCATAATTGAATTAAAGATATCCAAAATTCGAATAGAAGATATATATAAATCGATTTATAGATATCTTAAAAATAAATTATGGATATATATAATTCAATTATGGATATCTATAAATAGTGATTAAATTGATATAGATATCTTATTTTCGATTTTAAGATATCAATAATTCAAGATATCGACAAAATTCAATAGAAGATAGAAGATATCTTTAAATCGTTTCGAATTATAGATATCTATATAACAGTTTATTCAGTCGTGAAATTAATAGCCGATCCCTTACATAAATCTTAAGAACACTATATATATCATTAATTCAACGGTATTTATGGATATCCATAATTCATTTAAAGATACATGTATTTATCAATCGATTTATGGATATCTTAAATTAAAGATATCCATAATTAGAATATAAGATATTTATAAATAATTAATGATATCTATAAATAATATAAGATATCTTATATATTCGAATTATAGATATCTTTAATTTAATTATGCCACCATTTCGTTGTGCTTAAAATATCATTAAGCGAGTGTGGTAATTGTAACAAATACATAAAACTATTAAAACTCATACTTGCCGAACAGAAAAAGTGTCCAAATAAGTATTGCCATGATAAAACAGAACCTGATGTATATCAGAATAGTGTACACTTCATTGTCATCTGTGTGTTCGATGTTCGGTAGTTAGATGGAAATGATTCTATTTCATATATAGCTCTTTAACCATAAAACATCCCCATCGACACAATGTCACCTAACGATTAAACAATAACACGTATTGAATGGGATTCATTTGCTCGTGCAAAATATGGACTTTAGTTTTTCAAGATGTAAAGCTGGCGTTTTATCACATTTTCCCAGGATATTAACGACTAATGACAGCGGATAATGACAAAATAATCGCGTTTTCAATATGCTTGCTGTTATTAGTATTTGTGAGTTTTGTTTCGTGTATTGAATACGCGTTATATAGCGTCTTTATGGGCAATTTACAGACAGACGAGCATTGATTCTAGATACTGCCTGCTATCGGTGATGTACGTTTCGAATCGATATATACGAATAACTGACCGTCCAAACATAACGCAGCATGTGCATAAACAATATAATAATTACAATACAATATTCATTGTCGGCTTACTGCAAAAAATAGATATAACAAATAGATCTGTATTAAATGACCACGCGCGTAAGAAAATATGAAAGGGCAATACTCGTTAAGACCCGACGTACTCCCCTCTCCCCACTTAATAAAAATAAGGTTAAACTATATATGGAGAGAACTGTAACTAATGTTGTAATAACTTGTAGTTCAATCCATTTTCATATGTTTCTATGAATATTGTGATGTTGAATTGATGTATTGTAACATATCTGCAATAAAATATTATTAAACTATTTAAGGTGTGCAACCCCGGTCCCATCGGCCCAGCCCCTCCAGCCACCCATCCACTCCTGGATCCAGCCTTCGACTCTTGCTTGGGCGAACGGAAACGGATACGAAATTTTCGCTATTTGCGATTGCGCATGTGCGGTATATCCAACATGTCTGCGCCTATGGTTATTTTTCCAGAAACCTATCGAATATTCTGAAATAAATCAATTTGGAAGTCTTTAAAACACGCAATCCTTGCTTACATTTCTGTAATAACGATAACCATTAGTAAAGGCATTGTTTTAAAATAATTGCTGCGAAAATTAAAAAGAAATGTCTAAACTTTCGGAGAGCGAAAGTAAGATGCTGAATCTCCAGTATCAGATGAGGCAAAACAACGAAGATTTGAATAATTTCTTACACGATCTAGATGGCTGGGAGACTGACATAAAACAGAAGGAAGATAAACTGAAAAGCAACACCTCTGTTGAAGATGCAGTACGTACCTGACATAATTTAATTTATATCCGCAATCTCTATATGAAAAATGAAAATATTAGACCATGATTTAAATTAGATGTATCCATATCAGACAATACCAAAAGAATATACATAGATGCACACACAAAATAAAGCTTTTAATATAAATATCACTACAAATTAGTTTTGTAAAGGGCTAAAGTCAGTTTAGCACCAAGGATAAACACTGAACCATATGTTGTGTGGTCAAATTAAGATACAAGTTACCGAGAAAAATTTAATAGAAACATTTAAAATATAAAGCAAAAAAAATTCTCGGCTATTTGTAGTGGAACTATCTTAATTTGACAACACAATGATACGGTTGCGGCAATGCCTGTGTTGATGACATAACAGTTTTACAGGTCATGTACGCATGGTTGAATTCTTGAATTCTTGAATTAGACCCTTCTCGTGGAGGTAATTAACACCTCTGCCCCTCTAATCCTTATAAAAACACTCCAATCAGGAGCTAAGGACGTATGTTTGTCAGGAGTTCATGCCTCAAGGTGTTATTTGGTCAGATATTTCATTAATTAACACTGGGAAATGAATGTTTTGACCCACTTTTAAGGGATCGCGGCATGGTTTTATTGGGTCGCAGATCAGATTAAGGGATCGCGGCATGTCAATTTCAAAAGTTAAAGGATCGCGGTGCTGTACGCCATAAATGGCTGGTGAAGACCCTTGGTATACTGGTTTTGAAAAGTTTAAAACAAGCACTCAAGTTTTTGATTTTTTTTATCAAAATAAATGTTTAATAAATATATATCAACCTTTTTTTCTGACAACATACAACCTGATACAATATTTATTTACTAAATGATGAGCCCAAAACTGCTATACGGTACTGTACATTGAGCGGCCGTTTTCGTACGCATTATTCAAACTTCCGGGCATTAATTGTTCGTTGGGATTTGATTTCATGGTTCGGGTCAACCTCGAAACCCACAAAATTAAATCCCCCGAGAATATTAATGATTTCACAGTATATATATATTTTTTTTACACTGTACTTTTATACCCAATAAATTAATAAACTTAACTACCGTATTTCCCGTAATAATAGCTCCCGGATGCTATGCAAGGTGGGCGCTCTTATTATGGTTTTCAGTATCTTTCCCCTCCTTTCCCGATTGTTTCCTAATAGAATTACTCTACGATCTCTTACTATGGCATTGACTAAACCTAAACCCGACTGTATATTGAGTATATCGTTATCACTCTGTATCTGTATGATTCACATTTCTGTCAAACTTGATGATTACCTCATGGGTCACATATGAATTAAATAATAGTAAAAGATAAACTATATATATAGTGAATTGAAAGAAAGAAGATAAATATGCGGTAATTTGTATTGATGATGACAGCGCTTTATGTATTGATGATGACAGCGCTTTATGTATTGATGATGACAGCGCTTTATGTATTGATGATGACAGCGCTTTAAGGATCAGTCGAGTTACTCGCAGGCTGATCTGGGTTTACAATGGACGCAAAGACTATTATAGTTGTGCTAAGCGGGTTAAGTCAGAATATCATACGGTAATCTAAGTGTGGATGCTTCAGGTGACTATCAATATATATTACCTCTAAGTCTTTGAACCAAAATATTTGTTATATTCATACTACTGAAGTTGTAACGATCAACCCTTTTCAGACGAAGCTAACAAATATTGGATGTTCATCATTGTTATTGTTTTCAGTAAATGTCGTCTGGTCATGTTGGAAAGGAAAAATAAATATGATAAATAATGACCTTTAAAAATCCGACAATTTCAAAATTGTCACCAACTTTTTCTTTTGCCACTCAAAATACTCTGCACAACTCTGAATTAATTATCTTTTAAATTTAAATTCATATTAAATTATACTTCAAGAGATTCATTCCACTCATAGACTCCTGCTGTTTTGTCGGTTGATAGTCAGTTTCTTTGATATGGGGGAGGGGCGAAATATGAATAGGTACATTGATCGAGAATATTCAAAAACGACAACATACAATATACCCTGCCTTCTGCTGTCTATTTTGTAACAAGTCCTCGATTTGTTTAAGAATCCTCCCTGAAGGTACTTTGGAATGCTGTAAACAAAGGTTATGCAAATGACGTTATGGTTCAGCTACACTCGCACTTATTTCAATAAATAGAGATGATCCAATTCAGAATGGTCCAGTGACTTAACCAGTGCTCCAAATAAGCACATTTTAGGCATAGTTCAACATATTCAACAACATATTTTCAAAACAAAATATTTACCAGTATTTCCTTTATATTTTATTTCAGAAATTGCCACCTGTCAGAAACAGTCTTGAAAAGAAAAAGAAAAAAAGAGTGAAAAAGAAGAATGAAGAATCTGTCTCAAAACCCAAGCGGATCAGTGGTTTTGATTACAGATCCTGGGATAAGTTTGATGTTGTACGTTTGTTTATAGAACTGTTATAGACAAGGGTTCATGTACACTTTGACTGTTAACTTTAGTTGATATAAAATGTTCAACACCATAGTACCGTAATTTAGCAAAAATATTTCTCATTACGAGTTTATCAGTGGTATTAAACCTTGTGTGCTGCCCTATTCTATAATTTGCAATTGCACTTTTAAGTTAAGTATTGCTTCTTTCTGCAGCACTTGACTTGGAAAATTTTTATTATGAATATGACTGGTGGGTGTCTTGCTTGGGTGGTTGGATTGTTTTCTTTTATGATGACAACAAACTCCTTATAAATTATTTTTTTCTAAAAATACATGTTACACACGCAAACATAACAATAATATTAATACAGAATTGCAAAGCTTTTGTCCCCTCCTTTTAGAAGAAAAGCGGAGGGATCTAGAAATCATGATTAGTCTATCTGTCACACTTTCTTGTGGCTGCAACTGCTCATTTTAATTTTAAAGGGATTCAGTTTGTATTTGATACTGGTAGGATTGTTTGCCATCACGTGAAAATAATCATAATCATTTAAGCACAAATTTTAACACCCTCAGACCGAGGTCGTGTCAGACTTAGTCTTTTATGGTCTAATAAGAAACTTGTGGCAGCAACTAGTCATTGAGTTTTGAATGGATTGAAACCATTTTTTGTAGGATTGTTTGCCATCATGAGAAGATGATTATATTCCAATAACTTTCGAAAATTTATGTGAGAATTATGGCTCTTTTAGGACCAAAGGAAGACTTTTGTTTCAAATTTCAATCTATAAAGACTGAAGTAGTCTAATAATCAACTTATTGTAAGTATTAACCAAATTCTCTGTTTCTGACATATTTCCCCAGACGAGGGGCATCTCTGTTACTATCTTGCCGTTATGGCACTCTTTCATGAGTAGTTAGGAAAACGTCAAACCAACAGAGTTTTATGGGTGGCCTAAATGTACAATTTCTTAATCCAAACATTCAAACTCAACGCCACTAATTACAATATTAATGATCGATTTGTGCTCTCTTCTAGGACAAGGCATGTGAGGGTGTGGACGAGGGAAAGTCGGCATCGGGGTCCGACTCCGAGTACGAGACTGACGAGGAGTGGGAGATGGAGAGGAAGAAACAGGCCGCCGTCCTGGAGAAAGATAAGGTATACTAACAGACATGAAATTGAAGCATTACATCAGTTTGCCACTAGAAATGTAACACTCGATAGATTTGGTTGCTTTGAAATTTCTTTATTTCTTTATTTGAGTTGAATTGGATTTTATAGTCACGTCAACAGTTAAGGTCATATGGCAACTTTCCAGCTTCCATTGACTGAGGAAGACCCCACTGACCTTCTGTAACCCAGCTGGATAGTAGACAAACTATAGTCAATAAAATAGAGATCTCTGCTTGATATTTTTTAGTGCTCACGCTGTCAGTAGACATAACCGATATTTGCGATTATTTTATCTTATTGTTGATTATTTTAAAAAAATTGTCGACAAAAAGTGGCGATTATTTTACGTTCAAAAAAATAAAATAAAGTGTTTTGCTGATTTACTCTTGTAAACTTAGAAAGAGACCCATGGCCACCTCACAAAGAGAAGGACACACCTAATACGACGCGTCAGAGTTGGCTATTATTTTTTAAACAAACTGTGTGGCTATTAATTGAAAATGGCCAGTGTGAGCACAGTTTTTACCTTTTATATTTCTTCAAATTGATAACTATTTGTGTTTCAGCAAATTTTAGAAAAGTCTTTACCACAAAACTTGCCCTGTGAGAATGTAAGATGCAGGTAATAAATAATGCCATGATATATTTATTATATTAAACTAGTGGAATAAATGTAATTCTTGCATACCATATAAGGTTATGCGCATTTCACATGGGTGATGGAAAGCTTGATCTTGCACATGGGGAAAGATACTAGTCGCTCACTGATATCAACAATGACAGTTGCATGACATTGTGCAAATAAACATGCATTTACGCTAGTTGTTCGTTATGTCAATGCACAGAATGTAAATAGACGTTATTTGGTCATATTTCCAATGCCAAAACATATATATTTTTTCCTATTTTGAGAAAAAATCCCAATTGAACGATGAAAAAAAAGAAAGAAAAAAAAGTAACAACAGTGTGAGTACACAAAGCTTTCATATGCCCTTGTTGACACTGGTATTAAAAAAAACTTAATAGAAAATGTTTTACTGTATTTTCCCCAATTTTATGAAAAATCACACTAAATTTCCTAATTGTGACAGTATTTGTTATGTTCCAAAAGTATAGGGAAAAAACACTGGAAGCAGCTGTTGGTATTTCAGGTTGATTGATTCAGAGATCCACAAAACTTGCCGACGTTGGGAGACATTTATTGGTAAATGCAAGATGCACTTTTGTCAATGAATGTTTTGTTTTAACCAGGGCAATGATTACTTCAAGCGAGGCGACTATGACAATGCTATAGAGTGTTACACGAGGGGTGCAGACCTGGACCCTACCAACCCACTACTGCCAGCAAACAGAGCAATGGCCCTGATTAAACAGAGCAAGTAAGAATGAATATCTACATGTGACTGTCTGTTTCATTATTCGTTTTAACTACAACGGTAGATTCCTCTTTAGGAGACCAAGGACCCTAATTTCTTGTGATTCTAGTCAGAGTGCGGAGTGTCTTGTTTCTCTTTTTTAGCTTTACTGGTCGATGGCCAGTCAGTAGGGCTTATTCCATGATCTGTTGTCCATCGTCCATTTTTATGTCAACAGTCTAGCGCCTTTATTTTGTATCCAGTCTTTACCAGATTTGTCGCGAGTCTCAATTGAGATGAAAGCTCAAATGAGTTAAGAAATCACCAGTATCGGATAATTAATAACAGGGTTAGAACCCAAGTGGTTTCATGAAAAATGCTATATTTTGCCTTGTCAACACTTGTACCTTCATGCATCTGATCTTTACCAAACTTGGTTAGAGTCTGTATTTCCTTGAAAGCCCATACAGATTCGAAGAAATCAAGAGTTATGGCCCTTGATTTATTGAGAAATGCTATAGTTTGGTTTGTTGCTGTAGCTACTTGTTTTCATCAGATCTTTACCAAACTTGTGTTCAGATAAATTGAAAGCTCCTCATCTCTTCCCCCGATTAAATTGCTCAGCATGTCATGGCCTCTTAAGCTAGGAGAGCGTTACAGGCCCTTATGGGCCTCTTGTTAAACCATAGCTGGCATTTGGTTGATTTGTTCTAAAAACGTTGCCCATTACCAGGCAGTGTGTCATGTCTGGTTATTGGGTCAAAGGTCGCCATGGATTTGGTGGCATAAAAACATCTGCTTTTATAGGCATGTAGGTAATACTATAATAAATACTTCCAAAAAAAATAAAATAATAATACAAGTCAGGCAGTCTTCAATATCCACTAATGACATAAATAATATCATCCACTGGTACACTGTAACACTGGCAGTCTGCAATATCCACTAGTGACATAAATAATATCATCCACTGGTACACTGTAACACTGGCAGTCTGCAATATCCACTAGTGACATAAATAATATCATCCACTGGTACACTGTAACACTGGCAGTCTGCAATATCCACTAGTGACATAAATAATATCATCCACTGGTACACTGTAACACTGGCAGTCTGCAATATCCACTAGTGACATAAATAATATCATCCACTGGTACACTGTAACACTGGCAGTCTGCAATATCCACTAATGACATAAATAATATCATCCACTGGTACACTGTAACACTAGCAGTCTGCAATATCCACTAGTGACATAAATAACATCCTCCGCTGGTACACTGTAACACTGGCAGTCTGCAATATCCACTAGTGACATAAATAACATCCTCCGCTGGTACAAGAAGATTTATATTTGTATTCAGATATATTAAAGAACCAACATAAAAATGACGATATCTGGTATACAGCAAGTAGTGGAAATAAATTAATAAAATCATCATTAATTAATTGTTTTCATATTGTCGAGTTATTAGTCCTGGGACTGTCATATGACGGTCCTTGGTCCAATATGACAGTCCTTGGTACAATATGACGATCCTTGTGCCAATATGACAGTCCTTGGTCCAATATGACGGTCCTTGGGTCTATATGACGGTCCTTGGTCCAATATGACGGTCCTTGGGTCTATATGATGGTCCATTGGCTAATATGACGATCCTTAGTCCAATATGATAGTCCTTGGGCCAATATGATGGTCCTTGGGCCAATATGATGGTCCGTTGGCCAATATGACAGTCCTTGGTCCAATATGATGGTCCTTGGGCCAATATCACAATCCTTGGGCCAATATGAAGGTCCTTGGGCCAATATGAAGGTCCTGGGCCAATATGACGGTCCCTGGGCCAATATGAAATCGCTAAGTAATAACATCATATTACAGGTTTGCTGCTGCAGAGCTGGATTGTTCGGTGGCCTTGACACTAGATCCCCTGTACACAAAGGCTTACTTGAGGCGGGGCACATCCAGAATGGGGCTGCAGAAATACCTCGAGGCTAAAGGGGACTATGAGAAGGTATTGCAGCTAGAGCCACAGAACAAGAAAGCAAAGTCGGATTTGGAACTGATTGACAAGGTGAATAAGTTTCTTGGAAATGGAAAATATAGAACAGTACAGCAAATTTTTCTTGTGGGTGTTTATTTCTCAGTATTCATAGCATCAGTAAATATTTGGTTTAAACATATTTTATTTTATTCAGTGGTTAACAACATCTCATATATACATTGGACAATCATATTAAAGGATTAGAACGAAAGCAGACTGCTTATAGAATTCTTCTTCTAGTAAATATTACCATTCCAAACCTCACAAATAATGTACAGTTAAATAAAACTTTCATTTTGAATGACCAGATTTATTTCCCAAAAGAGGTGCAGTTGGGATATAAATAATAAAATGAAAGAGTATGGAATTTAAATAACGTTTTTCGAAAATTATAACTTTAATTTTCTTGTTTTTTATGTTCATTTATTTTCCAGTCTGCTTAAAGCAAGACAATTTTTGTAAATATATAATAATTCCTGACTTTAACTAGCTCAATTGTACCGTACTTCAATAAGTACCAGCATAATATTTATGTAGAAAGTTAATGGTTAGTGTCCACAAGTATAGGCTGTATGGAGAATCACTGTGACAAGTGTTCACTAATTCTCTCAAAAAGTTGTTCGTCTACATGTATGATGACATAAATGGTAATTTTTTACATGGAAAGAACTTCTGTTTCCGAGCAGATTTTTGTTGCACAGGGCTTCCACTAAGATTAAAATTTAGGAAGTTGGAACTTCCTGTATATCAAATTTGGAAGTTCATGGGGAAAATATAGGAAGTTCCAGTTTTTGGGCATGGCATTCATACTCAGTCTTTGAGTCAGTGATTCCTTAATCTGCTTTTGCGTGCCATACCCCACCCACAAGTTTTATACAGTGAATTACATTTTGCAAACAGTTTTCAATTTATCAGTCCAGGAAAGCTTTTAAATTGGCATACATCAATGAAAGGTAAGTAAACTGTCAAGTGTAGGAGTAAATGTAACAGTTCCTTTAATTTATTAGCTCGACTATTCGAAGCTTATGTAATCACCCCGGCGTTTGCGTCCCACATCAAGGTTTGCGTGTAAGCTGTGTTTACAAGTCTATATCTCTTACATTTCTTATCCTAGCACAACCAAATTTGGCCATGGGCTTCCTTATAACATTATCTTAATGACTGCATAAGCAATTTTGGTTCCTGTAACCTATAGGCTCCCATGGAACCCAAATTCTAATAGCATTATGCATTTTATTTATACTTCACCCATATTGGGACATGGGCTCCCTCCTCGCCTCCCCACACCCACTCCGATCCCCCCACCTCCACACGCCCGCTTTTTAAAAAAAGTCTTCCTATAGTCAGTTCTTACACATATAGCTATGTTGCTCCCCCCCTCCCCCCTGCCTCCTCCCCGCCTCTGCCTCTC
The DNA here is from genome assembly GCA_037043455.1 of Cyrtodaria siliqua. Lineage (NCBI taxonomy): Eukaryota > Metazoa > Mollusca > Bivalvia > Adapedonta > Hiatellidae > Cyrtodaria > Cyrtodaria siliqua. The sequence goes on from JAWPHD010001358.1 coordinate 290,925, forward strand.
ACCCCGCCTCCCGATTCGAGAAACTTTTCTTCTTTTTTTTTTTACATATTTCTGTGTTGTTTTGGTCAACACATATAGCTATGTTGCCCCCTTCGCCCCCAACATGCCCGGCATATTTCTGTGTTGTTTTGGTTGATTCTTTCACATTGCCCCCACCCCCGCCGCCTTCCCTCCCCTCACCCTACCCCTACTCCCCCACCCCGGGGGTTGGGGGGAAGGTAGAGGGCATCATATCTATATGTGTAAGAATTGACCAAAACAACCCAGAAAAAAATTTAAAAAAAAAAAGTTTTGAGTGGGGTTGGGGATGGGGGGTGGGGTGTGGGGTGTGAGGGTGTCAACATAGCTATATGTGTAAGAGTTTTTAGTGGTGGGGGCGCAGTGGGGGTTTGGGGCAACATAGCTATATGTGTAAGAATTGACCAAAACAACCCAGAAAAAAAAAATAAAAAAATGTTTGAGTTGGGGTGGGGTGTGAGGGTGTCAACATAGCTATATGTGTAAGAGTTTCGAGTGGGGGCGCAGTGGGGGTTGGGGGCAACATTGCAATATGTGCAAGAACTGACCAAAACAACCCAGAAAAAGGTAATAAAAAAAAAGTGTTTCGAGTGGGGGTGGGGGAGGGCGGGTGGAATGCGGGCGGTGGTGGGGGACGGGGCTACATAGCTATATGTGGAAGAATTGACCAAAACAACACAGAAATATGTAAAAATAAAAAGAAGGGGTTTCGAGTGCCCCCCCACTGCCCTCCCCACTCGAAACTCTTCTCTTTTTTACATAATTATCTCTGTGTTGTTTTGTTTTATATCAGTTGATCAATATGTTTAGCCCCCACCTCCCAACCATTCCACCACCCCATCATCACCACCACCCGAATGTTTGTTTTTGTTTGTTTTTGCATATATCTGTGTTGTTTTGTTTTATCAGTTTATCAATATGTTTTGCCCCCATACCATCCCACCACCCCATCATCACCACCACCTGAATGTTGTTTTTTGTGTGTTTTTTTACATGTCTGTGTTGTTTTGTTTTATCAAATCTACACCTATATCAATGATGGGCCCTCACCCTGCCCCCCCATTGGTTTGTGGGCTTCCCTCACATGGAGGACAGGGGGAGGGGAATTGTTTTCATTTTATCTTCCATTATTTGATATTAAAATTTTAATTTGAACGCAACCATTTACATATGAAACAATTTAGATTAAATTCAGATACACATAAAGATGAAATATCATTTTAAAAAAATGAAATGAGGCCACAATAAAAATTCGCCAGATATCCACTCCATCCCCGAGTTGCCTTTCGACCACAAATTTCTTTAAAATGACAGCAATTTTGGATTAAAACTGAGAAAAATAAAAAATAAAATTTCACACCCTGCCCCAAATTTTACTATAATTTGTATGAGATTCTAACAATAATTTCATATCGGCCCAAGTTTCTATACCCGCCCTGCCCGCCAACCCCATCCCCACATTGTTTTAGCCTTGTTTCTGATGGTATATACTGGCTATATATATAATTTATTATTCTCTGAAAAATTTAATAGTCGAGCTGCGCTGTTCTCCGACAGCTCAAAGCAATCATTCGTTTTTGCCAGTGATAATTTCACTTCCGTGTTTGTCTCCATTCGCGGAGAGTTCTTTCCCCTAGGTTAGAGATTATTAAATGTTGTCTGTCTATCAATACTTCTTTTCTATTTATAACTTTGATAAATACATAGAAAAATGACACAAAAATATAAAAGAAAGCCTAAAAAGTATAAGCTGTTTGTGAAAGGACTTTGTGGTTAATGAATATAAATTAAGCAATTTGGCATCGAGATTATACTGCTACTTTCATTTTGTGAAATGCGCAGCTTGGCCAATTATCTAATTACCACTCTCTCCTCACACCAGCCACGTGTGTGACCCTTGATAAAAGTGGACAAAAACCGGTTTTACCTGTCAATTACAGGCTCCACTGAGTTTTATTTGCTTTACAACTTGTTACCTGGGCTGTCTCAAATGAAATTAGATTAGATGGGCGGGGCTATAATCGGTAATTTACAAATTATGGGATGTCCATAGTAAAGAATCCCGGTGTACTTTGAAGTTTTTGGAAGTACATTGTACGCCTTTGAAGTTAATTTTCGCCATACAACTACGATTTTTGAACGTAATTTACCGCCATACGCCCGTTAACGGAAGCCCTGGTTGCAGAAAGGTGTATATAGTGAATGTCAAGATAAATGGCGTGCACAGTCAACAGAGGGCAATAACACTGCAATACACAAAATAAAAGGCATAGTCTTCCTTTTGTAAACTAAAAGCCTATCAAATTTAACAAGATTCGGTGTCAAACATAAAGTTAAAATATTTAATTATAATGTTTTTATACATACATGGTCATGGTTACTAAAGAAGTAAAGTATCAGTTTTTTTTAAATACAATATCTGGAGGTAGTCCGGGGAATATTTAATATTCAGAATGTTTTAATTAATTTCAGGAACTTTCTAAAGAAAATCTTGTGAGCCACACTGACCATGTAGTGGACAAGGAAGCTGGCATAGTGAAAGCAATATATAAACCCCCACATGAAAGGTCAAAGGTTAGTCACATTTATATTACGCGAGTAAGGTCAAAGGTTAGTCATCTTTATATTACACTGGTAAGGTCAAAGGTTAGATGCTTTTATGTTACACTAGTAAGGTCAAAGGTTAGTCATCTTTATATTATGCTAGTACACTGGTAAGTTAAAATGTTAGTTATCTTTATATTACACTGGTAAGTTAAAAGGTTAGTTATCTTATATTACATGGGTAAGTTAAAATGTTAGTTATCGTTATATTACATGGGTAAGGTCAAAGGTCAGTCATCTTTATATTACACTAGTATACTGGTAAGTTAAAAGGTTAGTTATCTTATATTACACTTGTAAGGTCAGAGGTTAGTCATCTGTATATTACACAGGTAAATGAATGGTTAATCTTCTGGTTGTCTTGTTAAAATGAAAACATGTATCTATGTTACATCAATTATGAAATAAACAAGCAAGCTTCAAGGCTTATACAATTTTCTCTTTGTGGTGTAGTTAATGGGGTAACTCTTGGTGGCGTAGTTGATGGCGTAACTCTTGGTGGTGTAGTTAATGGCGTAACTCTTGGTGGTGTAGTTGATGGCGTAACTCTTGGTGGTGTAGTTAATGGGGTAACTCTTGGTAGTGTAGTTGATGGCGTAACTCTTGGTGGTGTAGTTAATGGCGTAAATATTGGTGGTGTAGTTAATGGCGTAACTCTTGGTGGTGTAGTGAATGGTGTAACTCTTGGTGGTGTAGTTAATGGGGTAACGCTTGGTGGTGTAGTTAATGGTGTAACTCTTGGTGGTGTAGTTAATGGTGTAACTCTTGGTGGTGTAGTTAATGGTGTAACTCTTGGTGGTGTAGTTAATGGCGTAATTGTGGTTTTGACACGCAATAAAACCAGAGAACTAAAGTGTCAAAGTAGGGAAACAATCTAAATTCAGGTAAATGCATACGTTAATTATAAACTCAATTTTCACATTTCACATTTTGGATAATGCTTTAATTGAAGCTGATATAAAACAAATCATTGGCTTTATTAATTACTGCATTTCATAATTGTGGGATTGATTTATATTTAATAACATTATTATTAACATGAAATATTTACAATATTTTATTATACTATCAGAAACCGCTAAAACGGATACACATCGAGGATGTTGGGATAGAGGATGACGTTGAGAGAAAGGTTGCTGTGTCAAAGGTCGAGTCGAGTCAAAGTCAGGCGAAACAGAACTTTATGAAACGCGAGGGTGAAATGTTCCAACGTTTCACGGCTTCGTCGCCTGGTGATATCTCCATGGCAGCTATGACGATTCAGAATCAAGCCGAGAGGCAAACAAATAACGCTGAAGATTATAACGGGGATATAGAAACTGAGCTGGATGATGCTAATATCTGTGATAATGTAACGACACGCTTGAAAATACAGGAGTTGGATGGAAATGAAGATGGTGTTGAAAAAAGTGCTAACGATAAATCAGATAAAAGCAACTCCGATGTTACGAACAGTCCTGTAAGAAGTAAAAACACTATTTCTACAACTGAAAGTTTACCAATGGCAACTAAGAACTCTAAGAACACTAAATCAAGCGCTTCTACATCTCCAGTATTGCCAATGGCAACGTCGCCCCGAGAGTTGTCAGTCCCCACCAGTTCAATCAAGTTTCAAGCAGATTATAAAGTATTGAAGGGCAATGCAGCATCTTTCTATCAGTATTTCAAGGTAAGATCTTTTTTGTGTGTTTTTAAAATGGAAGATTGAAGACTTGTTCTATAAATAAATGTATTGAATTTAACCAAATCTAGATGTACACTGTGTACGTTTTCACTTTTAACAATCCTGTGTATATCTGAATGAAGCCTGTTCATTAAAGCGCATCCGTGGCCGAGGAGTTAACAACGTTGCGTTGTAAACCTTCTCGCCTCTCACTGCTGCTGGTTCGAATCCCACTGGGAGCTCAACTTGTGAGAATGTGTCGATTCTTATGGATGGTGGGAGGTATATAATACTGGTTTTACCCAGGAAAAATGGGGTGGTTTGCCAGTACCACAAAAAAACTCGACCGTCATATATGGCCTAAAATATGCTAAAAATAACATAAAATGCCATTCAAACAAACAAATCTTTAATATGTCTCTCTGTTCAATTAAAAAAATATTCCGTCATTTCTTTGGGGTGGTTGCATTTTGGTGTAATGATTATATGCATGGAAGCCACAAACAAATCTATATTTTTCAGAAAATAAGCCCAGCAGACTACCTGAAATTATTTGGTCAGTTTCTGGATGCGGAAGTTCTGGTCAAAATTCTGACCATCATTAAAGAGTTCTACATTCCGTAAGTGTTACTGTGGTATTAACTGTTCACATTCCCTAAGAGGTATGAACTACTAGAATTTTAACAAGCTCTTTGGTGAGTTAAAGTCAAACATAATTATATACCAAGTTTCCGTAAATCTTATGGAATAGAGAAGAGCTTAAGATCCTTTTTAGCTCGACTATTCGAAGAATAAGAGGGCTTATGTAATCACCCCGGCATCGGCGCCCCACATCAAGGTTTGCGTGTAAGCTATTTTTACAAGTCTATATCTTACATTTCTTATCCTAGCACAACCAAATTTGGCCATGGGCTTCCTTATAGCATTATCTTAAGGGCTGCTTAAGCAATTTTGGTTCCTGTAACCCATGGACTCCCACGGAACCCAAATTATTATGATGTGTTTACAAGTCTATATCGCTTACATTTCTTACCCTAGCACAACCAAATTTGGCCATTAGCTTCCTTATAGCAGTATCTTAAGGGCTGCTTAAGTAATTTTGGTTCCTGTAACCCCTGGACTCCCATGGAACCCAAATTCTGATAGCCCTTAAAATGTGTCTGTTTCACATCAAATTTTGCATGTAAGCTGTGTTTACAGGTCTATATCTCTTACATTTATTGTCCTAGCTGAACTAAATTTGGGAATTGGTTTCCTTATAGTATGTTGTAAAGTGTTGGGTAAGTAATTTTGTCTTCTGCAAATTCTGGGCTCCCATGGAACCCAAATTGTGATGGCCCGTAAATGTGCAATAAAGGCAGATCTAGGTTTGCATGTAAGCATGTAAGCATGTATATATCTATAATTTTGGTTTGGGATTTTCAGCCATATTGGGGCATGGGCTCCCTCCTCCCCCACCCCTCTACCCCCGCCCCCACAAGGTAGCGCCGTGGTGTAATGGTTAGCATCACGGCTTAGTAACCCAGGGATCGTGCGTTCAATCCCAGCCAGGACCGAATTTGGGTTAATTAACGAAATATTTCATAAAAGTATTTCCTACCTTACCAGTCCTTCGGATGAGACTTTAAACCGAGGTCTGCTCGCTAAAATGCTTCGTGCAATACAGCGAGGATAAATAAACGCTTATACACACACGCATGTAAGCATGTACGAGCATATATCTATAATTTTGGTTTGGGATTTCTTATTCATACTTCACCCATATTGCGGCATGGGCTCCCTCATCCACCCGCCACCCCCACTCCCTCCCAGTGTTTTTTTTATGTGTTTTGTGAATGCAGCCTGTGCCCGTTCCATTGTGAAAAATAGCGGCATTTTTCTAGAAATTGTGAAAATTGTGAAATATTATAACAAAAGAGAAATAAACTTTTTTCACTTTTATTTTCACAGTTTAATATCCCTTGGTTTTAAGTTTTGTTTTTGGTAAATACAGACTAGTTTTGACACCAGCTTATATTAAGACTAGTATCCTTACTGGTCTGTATTTACTCATTTACTTTTTTTTTTTTTCTTTTTCAGATTGTGAATTTTTTGGATATAATTGTGAAAAAATGATACTTTTTGGAATTGTGAATGGGGCCGAATTTCGGCCCCAAATTAGGCATAAAAAAACACTGCCTCCACATATATATATATTTTTTTTTACATATTTCTGTGTTGTTTTAGTCAATTTTTACCACATACATGTATATGTTCCTAAATATATGTTTTCTAAAATGTTTAGTATGGAATGATGTTGATACTTGTCAAAAATCGTTTTGATTCGACTTTAAACATGGCTGCCAGCGGCCATCTTTGTTTACATAAGAGTTATATAGTAAAAACTTGTAGCAACTACTCCTCTGAAACTGCATGACGGATGTTCATGAAACTTCACAGGAATGTTGCTCTTGATGTCTAGTTGATCCTAGAAAAATTTCAGGCTGGCCGGAAATTCAAGATGGCCGCCACGGCTAAAAATAGATTTAAAATAAATAAATTTGTAGCGACTACTCCTTGAAAACTGTAAGTGATATTGATATGGGACATTTTCTAAAATGATCAGCATGAAATGATGTTGATCCTTGTCGAAATTTATTTTGATGCGACTTTAAACCGGCCATCTTTGTTTACATAGATTTATATAGTAAAAACTTGTAGCGACTACTCCTCTGAAACTACTTGACGAATTTTTATGAAACTTCACAGGAATGTTGCTCTTGATGTCTAATTGATCCCAGAATTTTTTTAGGTCGGCCGGAAATTCAAGATGGCCGCCATGGCTAAAAACAGATTTTTAAAAAGAAGTTTGTAGCGACTACTTCTGGAAAACTATAAGTGATATTGACATGGGACTTTTTCTTAAATGATCAGCATGACATGATGTCGGTCCTTGTCGAAAATTATTTTGAATCAAAATTAAACCTGGGCACCAGTGGCCATCTTTGTTTGCATAGAGTTTGTATAGTAAAAATTAGTAGTGTCTTCTCCTGAAACTACTAGACGGATTTTCATGAAACTTCACAGGAATGTTTGCTCTTGATGTCTAGTTGATCCTAGCACATATTCAGGTGGGCCGGAAATTCAAGATGGCCACCACGGCTAAACATAGATCTTTAAAAACAAGTTTGTAGCGACTACTTCTTGAAAACTGTAAATGATATTGATAAGGGACTTTTTCTGAAATGATCAGCATGACAAGATGTTGATCCTTGACGAAAATTATTTTGATTCGATGTTAAACATGGCTGTCAGCGGCCATCTTTGTTTGCATAGAGTTATCTAGTAAAAACTTTTTTTGGCAGAGTTACGGGACTTTGAAGTTTTTCGAATCTAAAGCTTGCCCGCTCAACTTCTAAGTTTTTCATTAAATTTCCATAAACCTTCTTAGGAAGTATCAGCATGGTGTCTAGTAGCGCATATTATCAGGACATTCCGGTTGAAGCCTTGTTTTCTGATGGTATATACTAGCTATATAATTTATTATTCTCTGAAAAATCAAATAGTCGAGCTGCGCTGTTCTCCAACAGCTCTTGTTATCGCATTAGAGTCAAATGTGTAAAAAGTTTAAAAAAATGTAAGAAAAGGCAAAACAAATTTGATTTTTTGTGTGTGTGTGGACTAAGAAAAAGATTCCGAATGAATTAATAATAAAACAAAATAGTTTTAGTTTACAACTTTTGCATAGTGTTACAGATGTAATGCATTTGATGCCCAGCAAGTCAAAATCGTTTCCAGTTTTATTACACATGTACATATATTAGAACATGAAATGAGTGTTTGACAGGCATATAAGGGACGTTACATGATTAAAAATATTACAGTATACCTTTAACCCTTGAAGGGACAAGACACATATCGTGACACCTAATTTATTGCTCGAGTATCATTTTGACTTCAAACCTGCTGGCTCACTGTATCCATATAAAAACACTCAAAACTGAATAAACGTTATACTAAATAATTCTTATGTTTTCTTCATTATTCTATCAAATGTTTATATATACTATTGGTGCAATTAAATATAATCAACATATAGTAAATATGCAAAAATACTAATAAAACACTAACCCACTAAAAGTTATAAAAATATTACTGTGTGTCCCTTTAAGGGGCATGATAGAATCAAGTAGGAAGCTTAAGAAAACTAAGTTTTTACTGAAAATGTTACAACATTACATAGGTTGATATTGCATATTGAATGATTTTATACATTTCAGAGATGGTGCAGAGTATTTTGAAGTCTTACACAGTCTTACGTCTGTCAATCGTTTCTCCATGGTGGCCATGTTCTTGTCAAAGAAGGAGAAACTAGGTGGGTTAATGCTTCAAATCCTGACAGCTGGCTGGGAAATGCTGCAGTTGATTATTTTGTGAATTTTAATTTCTTTCTGATGAATCAATTAATGTATTCACGTTAAGCACTTAAATTGTTCACTCCTGCTTATGTTAACCCTTAAGGACATATTTCGAGCCTATTGTCTTTGGGGGCGGGGGGAGTGATAGGTAACTGTAAATCAATGTTAGCCCTGCAGTTTCATGAGAACATTGTGATATTCAATTTTGATTCATGCTGAGACCCACCCAATAAAGCCTTTTTGTGTGCAGTAAAATATATACACACAACAGAAAGTTGTTCATTTAATGCTTGGCTATCATTCTTGTTCTAGAAACAATAAAGAAATATCAGACAAGTTCTGCATTTAAACTAGCTAAATTATGAATATGCTTTTCTAAATTACAAAGTTGTGTTTAGCTTTTCTTACCCAAGACAATATCTAATACGGCAATGTAACACAAAGAAAAAACTACAATAGGGCTTCAATTGACATGTCGCCAGTACTTAGATATCTCCGCCCTATTGCTGATGTCGGAGTATATTGACAATAGTTTATATAACATATCTACACATGCTTTATACACGTGCTGTTGTTTGTCGGAGGTATCGTTTTGGTTTGACTGGTTGAAATGGATAAATGCTTGACAACTGGTGACATGTTAATTTATATACCTGAGTTGATCGGTCATGGAGCATGCAGTCAGTAAATAAACAAGTACTATATATTTTCTTCTAAACGCCTAAATACACCACTCTCTATAGCAGCCTTCAAAAACAGACTTGTGTATTGTTATAAAACACTTAAAGAAATAGCCATTATGAACAACAATCTAGAACCTTTCTACCAAAACTGGCAAAAATACAAAGATATTTTCGAACCTTCCTAAAATAAACTTATTACAAAATGAGTTTTTGTAAAATTTTGTAATTCACTGTATGAAATATTCACCAAATAATGGGATAAAAGATAATAATATCTGAATAAAAAGTGTTTACATTGGCCAATTTAGCTGAACCAAGACCACATCACTTTTAAAGTTGATATCATTTTAATCCATGCTCATATGTTTCCTGTTGTGAGGGGCTGCATGGGTGGTAGCATACAGAGTAAGAAAACTTAGATCTTCACTAAAAAAAATTCTATTGTTTAACATGCTAAAATACTTTCCCTTAATAATAAAAATATTAACTGCATCTATTGCAACATGTAGTATAACTATTTGTTTACATTTTAATTAATAATGATAATATGCTTGTACTTTGTGCTCATATGAATCTTCAGGAATTATTAAGATATATATCATTATATTTGTAAGGTGTGCGGTGGGATGGTCCTCCCCGACCCATCACACACCTATTTACGGGGAGAATAAACGGGTCACCCAAGTGGTGATTGAAGAAAAAAAAAAAAAAGTAAATAAACAAGATTCCCATGCTTTTTCAATGACCAAGTAGCGATGGGAAATATGTCCTTAACCCGCTACATATATATAATGGACTGTTCTTTCATTAAATTAAGACTATTCTATTTATGTGACAAAGGAAAAATGACTGATCAGCCGAACATTGTAAACCCAGATCAGCCTGCGTGTTACGGATCTGGGTTTACAATGGATGCAAAGGCTATTATAGTTGCGCTTAACGGGTTAAGAGTTAACAAACTTAAAAGTCAAACTTCTGTTTTATTAATCACATGTTTTATTAATCACATGTTTTTTTAATCACTTGTTTTTTGAAGTCACCCAAAGAGATAGCAGCTTACATTGAGAGATGGGATGTAAATGCAGATTATCTGCATACAACATGCGACCATTTTTTTCTCATAATGCATCATATCAATCTATTGGAACCATTTTATATAAGAAGTAACATGAGCTTTTGTATGCAAGTTATACCTAGTGTCTGTAATCACTTGGTGCATTGTCTTGTATGCAAGTTATACCTAGTGTCTGTAATCACTCGGTGCATTGTCTTGTATGCAAGTTATACCTAGTGTCTGTAATCACTCGGTGCATTGTCTTGTATGCAAGTTATACCTAGTGTCTGTAATCACTCGGTGCATTGTCTTGTATGCAAGTTATACCTAGTGTCTGTAATCACTTGGTGCATTGTCTTGTATGCAAGTTATACCTAGTGTCTGTAATCACTTGGTGCATTGTCTTGTATGCAAGTTATACCTAGTGTCTGTAATCACTTGGTGCATTGTCTTGTATGCAAGTTATACCTAGTGTCTGTAATCACTTGGTGCATTGTCTTGTATGCAAGTTATACCTAGTGTCTGTAATCACTTGGTGCATTGTCTTGTATGCAAGTTATACCTAGTGTCTGTAATCACTCGGTGCATTGTCTTGTATGCAAGTTATACCTCGTGTCTGTAATCACTCGGTGCATTGTCTTGTATGCAAGTTATACCTAGTGTCTGTAATCACTCGGTGCATTGTCTTGTATGGAAGTTATACCTAGTGTCTGTAATCACTTGGTGCATTGTCTTGTATGCAAGTTATACCTAGTGTCTGTAATCACTTGGTGCATTGTCTTGTATGCAAGTTATACCTAGTGTCTGTAATCACTTGGTGCATTGTCTTGTATGCAAGTTATACCTAGTGTCTGTAATCACTTGGTGCATTGTCTTGTATGCAAGTTATACCTCGTGTCTGTAATCACTTGGTGCATTGTCTTGTATGCAAGTTATACCTAGTGTCTGTAATCACTTGGTGCATTGTCTTGTATGCAAGTTATACCTTGTGTCTGTAATCACTCGGTACATTGTCTTGTATGCAAGTTATACCTCGTGTCTGTAATCACTTGGTGCATTGTCTTGTATGCAAGTTATACCTTGTGTCTGTAATCACTTGGTGCATTGTCTTGTATGCAAGTTATACCTAGTGTCTGTAATCACTTGGTGCATTGTCTTGTATGCAAGTTATACCTCGTGTCTGTAATCACTTGGTGCATTGTCTTGTATGCAAGTTATACCTAGTGTCTGTAATCACTCGGTGCATTGTCTTGTATGCAAGTTATACCTAGTGTCTGTAATCACTTGGTGCATTGTCTTGTATGCAAGTTATACCTCGTGTCTGTAATCACTTGGTGCATTGTCTTGTATGCAAGTTATACCTAGTGTCTGTAATCACTTGGTGCATTGTCTTGTATGCAAGTTATACCTAGTGTCTGTAATCACTCGGTGCATTGTCTTGTATGCAAGTTATACCTAGTGTCTGTAATCACTTGGTGCATTGTCTTGTATGCAAGTTATACCTCGTGTCTGTAATCACTTGGTGCATTGTCTTGTATGCAAGTTATACCTAGTGTCTGTAATCACTTGGTGCATTGTCTTGTATGCAAGTTATACCTAGTGTCTGTAATCACTTGGTGCATTGTCTTGTATGCAAGTTATACCTAGTGTCTGTAATCACTTGGTGCATTGTCTTGTATGCAAGTTATACCTCGTATCTGTAATCACTTGGTGCATTGTCTTGTATGCAAGTTATACCTCGTATCTGTAATCACTTGGTGCATTGTCTTGTATGCAAGTTATACCTAGTGTCTGTAATCACTTGGTGCATTGTCTTGTATGCAAGTTATACCTAGTGTCTGTAATCACTTGGTGCATTGTCTTGTATGCAAGTTATACCTAGTGTCTGTAATCACTTGGTGCATTGTCTTGTATGTAAGTTATACCTAGTGTCTGTAATCACTTGGTGCATTGTCTTGTATGTAAGTTATACCTAGTGTCTGTAATCACTCGGTGCATTGTCTTGTATGCAAGTTATACCTAGTGTCTGTAATCACTTGGTGCATTGTCTTGTATGCAAGTTATACCTAGTGTCTGTAATCACTTGGTGCATTGTCTTGTATGCAAGTTATACCTAGTGTCTGTAATCACTTGGTGCATTGTCTTGTATGCAAGTTATACCTAGTGTCTGTAATCACTTGGTGCATTGTCTTGTATGCAAGTTATACCTAGTGTCTGTAATCACTTGGTGCATTGTCTTGTATGCAAGTTATACCTAGTGTCTGTAATCACTTGGTGCATTGTCTTGTATGCAAGTTATACCTAGTGTCTGTAATCACTTGGTGCATTGTCTTGTATGCAAGTTATACCTAGTGTCTGTAATCACTTGGTGCATTGTCTTGTATGCAAGTTATACCTAGTGTCTGTAATCACTTGGTGCATTGTCTTGTATGCAAGTTATACCTAGTGTCTGTAATCACTTGGTGCATTGTCTTGTATGCAAGTTATACCTAGTGTCTGTAATCACTTGGTGCATTGTCTTGTATGCAAGTTATACCTAGTGTCTGTAATCACTCGGTGCATTGTCTTGTATGCAAGTTATACCTAGTGTCTGTAATCACTTGGTGCATTGTCTTGTATGCAAGTTATACCTCGTATCTGTAATCACTTGGTGCATTGTCTTGTATGCAAGTTATACCTCGTATCTGTAATCACTTGGTGCATTGTCTTGTATGCAAGTTATACCTAGTGTCTGTAATCACTTGGTGCATTGTCTTGTATGCAAGTTATACCTAGTGTCTGTAATCACTTGGTGCATTGTCTTGTATGCAAGTTATACCTAGTGTCTGTAATCACTTGGTGCATTGTCTTGTATGCAAGTTATACCTAGTGTCTGTAATCACTTGGTGCATTGTCTTGTATGCAAGTTATACCTAGTGTCTGTAATCACTTGGTGCATTGTCTTGTATGCAAGTTATACCTAGTGTCTGTAATCACTTGGTGCATTGTCTTGTATGCAAGTTATACCTAGTGTCTGTAATCACTTGGTGCATTGTCTTGTATGCAAGTTATACCTAGTGTCTGTAATCACTTGGTGCATTGTCTTGCTGTATTTGCTTTTGCTTTCTAATTAATAATATTACTATACATTGTTATACGCCGTGTATTACGTCATGGCGTTGTCTGTCTGTCAACTTTTAGCTGACAAGTGTTTTTGGCTGATTATTGCATCTGTCGGTTCTACCGACTTTTTTGTTTAACTCTTATCCCGCTATGAATGCATAATGGACTGCCCTTTCTTTAAATTTAGACCATTTCATTTATGTTACTTACAAAGGGGTGTTTTTGAGAAATGTGAGCGGCTGGACATTGTAAACCCTGATCAGCCTGCGAGTCGACGCAAAGGCTATTGTAGTCGCCCTTAGCAGGCTAAGGGTTAATTCCCCTTGGAAAAAAGGTTTAACCTGGAAATTAACCTTGACTTTAATGATCATGGCCAGTTACTTTTAAAGTAGACCCAACATTGAAACTGTGTACACATCTTTATTATGATCCAATAAAAACATCTAAAAAAAGACACGTAACTCTGTGATTACTTTTTTTTTTATTTTTTATTATTTCTCTTCGAAAAAACGTTTAACCTGCGGTTTATTTATTAGTAATCAGAGCTAAGGCTTTGAAACTTTAAAATCCCCGTCTTTACTCATAAAATGAAAAAAGGGTGTATATGCCCGGCTACGTACTGTTGTTTGCCAACCAAATTGCCATACATATAAATCTCAAATATCCTATATAACGAAAAACATTCTTCACACACGCAAATAATTATTTCTACATGAAGTATAATATAGAATGATATTAAAAGTTAAAAAGAGGTAAACAACCAAAATTAGATTTCATCGAATTTATGTTGAAGTTAAAAAAAACAAAATACATTTTAATGACATTTTGGGCATGTAGGAAGTTTTGCGACAGAACATTCAATACTTTGAGAACTGTTTGTATTTCAGGGTTAACTGACATATTTACCCATTTACGGAGTTGTGGTAAACACACAGAAGACAGCATCAAATCTCTGGCGAACAAGTACGACATCCGATAACGACCAACCCTACTTCCAAGAGATCTCCACGACTGAACTTCCTGTGAAATTTGGTTTTTTGATTTGATTTATTTTGTAATAAATAATATTTTGACCAAGTCAGTACATGCATTCTGTTTTCTTTTTTTGTTGAGATTTTTTATTTCAGTTTTGTATAGTTATCGGTACAGCTGTAATAGACTAAAAAAACAATGTGTAATAGGGATTAGGTTATTCCATTAAAACATACATGGGAGCCCAGGAATGCATATTTGAAATAGAACACGTACCCATTGATGCAAAATTGAGTTTAAAGAACCCAATTTCGGAAAGCAGGGTTCACCTATGCACTGCATGAAATAAGGGGTTTAGTCACAACTTAAACCTGAATAAATCAACACTTAAAATTCCTAGTATAATGAGGTATCAGCAAGTTTAATTTCCCCTTAAATTTCAGATTTAATTCATTTTTAAATGGCATTTAATTTTTCACAAAATACCTTAATTTTGTTATAGTTTAAGTTTGATTTAAACTCCACTTTTTAATTGAAATTTTGTTGAGGTTAAATGTGATATAGGAAAGACTGGTGTCCGCTTAAATTTCACTTAAACTCCACTTTTAAATGAAATTTAATGGAATTTTATTGCGGTTAAATGTGGTGTAGGAAACACTGGTGTCTGCTTAAATTTGACTTAAACCTCACTTTTACATGAAATTTAATGACATTTTATTGCATATAAATGTAGTATAGGAAACAATGGTGTCTGCTTAAATTTCAAACTCCACTTTTACATAAAATTTAATGAAATTTTATTGAAATGTAGTGTAGGAAACACTGGTGTCTGCTTAAATTTCACAAACTCCACTTTTACATGAAATTAAATGACATTTTATTGCGGATAAATGTGATGTAGGAAACTCTGGTATAGGCTTAAATTTCACTTAAACTCAAAGTCTGTGAGATATTTGTAGGCATTTTTGTTGAGATTAAATATGGTGTAGGAAACCCTGGACTGTGCACCTAAATTTCACTTGAACTCCAGTTTTATATGAAACTTATGTATATAATACTATAGCTCAGGTCACGCACAGTCAGATTCATCTAAGCATAGATCCTACACTGCTTTATTTCCAATAATACATGTATATAATACTTGCACATATTCATGTTTGTTCCATTTAAATCATGTATAAAACAATATATAGATATTAAACTATGTAGTAGATTCCTAGGGCAATCTTTTGAGGATCCCCTTTCTGGTTCATTCCGTAGCGCACAAAGTACTTGTGTTTGTGTGATATTGTTCACATACCATTCTCAGTCAGACAGTAGGTGTGTGCTGAACCCATGAAACGTGTATAGATGTCTGATCCGATATATGGTATAACTATTTTATATGACTGAGAGAAGATGTTTATGTAATTAGCTTCAAATAGTCCATGGATGTACCACCTACTGTGTTTACAACTGCCAATCCTAGAGGCTTAGCGAAGGTGTGAACATTTCTATCAAAGATATGCCGCAACACCATATTGCTCATTAGTCAATGCACTCTTCAACAAATGCATCAATTAGTAATTAACTATGTTATATAGCCTGCATATGTATCGACACGTATACTTTTTCTCTGTTATTTCAACAATTATTAAACCATATTTCTTATTTCATATGTTTTAATCATATGATAGTGCAGACTTTAAGTCTTTCATAGGTGAACTGCCTGTCGTGAGAGGAAGACACATATTGATTTTGAGGTTAGTTGGTCAAAGGTCACTGGGACCCGATTATGAAAAACCTTGTCCGCACCCTAACTCCTTTCCCACTGAGGCAAATCTCATGAAACTTCATAGGTAAACTGAATGTGGTGAGAAGACAACCAATATTTATTTTGAGATCAGTAGGCCAAAGGTCAAGGTCACCAGGATCCGATAATGAAAAGCCTTGTCCGCTCCATAACTCCTCTCCCCCTGAAGCAAATCTCATGAAACTTCAACGGTGAACTGCCTGTGATGTAAAGACGGCCCGTATTGGTTTTGAGGTCAGTAGGTCAAAGGTCAAGGCCACCATTACCTGATCATGAAAATCTCTTTCTTTACTCAAACAGAAGGGGCGGGGGGAAAGGGGGTATATATGTCGCCTTTAAAAGGCAACACTGGTGGACATCGCTGGATGACAAAAAATACCAAGGTCAAGGTCATATTTTGCATTATTTCCCCCAAACTTAATCATAGTTGGGTAACAACCTTGGTTAGGTAACTTAACCTCAGTTAACTTTATGTTTGTCTGACTTTATGTCTTTGATACTTGGTCATATGTATTGTTGGCATTGGTGGACATCGCTGAACGACAAAAAATACCAAGGTCAAGGTCATATTTTGCATTATTTTTAGCTCTACTGGCCAAGGGCCAGCAGAGTTTATGGGATGGTATGTTGTCTATCGTCCGTCGTCTGTCGTCCGTCCGTTAACTTTTACCTCGTTAAGACGATAGGGCCTTCACTTTTCATCAAATCTTTACCAAACTTTAACAGATTGTTAATATCAATGAAAGCTCGGACAAGTTCGAAAACCAGCCAGATCGTACCAGTAACAGTGGAGTTATGGCCCTTGGTTTAGTTAAAAATGCTATATTTTGCCTCATTAAGACGATAGGGCCTTCATTTTTCATCCGATCTTTACCAAACTGTACCAGATTGTTAATATCAATAGAAGCTTGGACGTTCGAAAATCAGCCAAATCGGACCAGCAACAGCAGAGTTATAGCCCTTGATTTAGTTAAAAATGTTATATTTTGCCTCGTTAAGAGGATTGGGTCTTCATTTTTCATCCGATCTTTACCAAACTTTACCAGATTGTTACTATCAATGAAAGCTGCGACAAGTTTGAAAACCAGCCAGATTGGACCATTTACACCGGAGTTATGGCCCTTGATTTTCTGAAATATGCTATATTTTGGCCTCATTAAGAAGAAAGGACCTTCATTTGGCCAGATTTCCTTGAAATTTTTCAGGGATGATCAGTACCAAGCCTAGTTGTACATATCGTCACCGTGTTCCGGTTGGATGATTTTGGCGGAGTTTTGTCCCTTAAAAGGTTTTAATTCACAAACTTTTTTCTGACTAGTTCTCCTGAACCCTGGCTGGATTTAAACGAAACATTTTAGGGATGATCAGTTCCAGGTCTAGTTGCGCAAATCTGTGCTGTGTTCCGGTTGAATGCTTTTTGGCAGAGTTATGGTCCTTTAAAGGTTTTAATACACAAACTTTGTCTGGACTATTCTCCTGAACATCCCCCCACATTTCAACGAAACTGTACAGGGATGATCAGCACCAAGCTTAGTTGTGCATATCATCGTCGCATTCCGGTTAACAGATTTTTGGTGGAGTTATGGCCCTTTAAAGGTTTTTGATACACAAACATTTTCCGGGCTAGTTCTCCTGAACCCCTGGCTGGATTTTAACGAAACTTGACAAGGATGATCAGTATCAAGCCTAGTTGTGCATATCATCGCCATATTCTGGTTGAATGATTTTTTGCAGAGTTATGATCCCTTAAAGGTTTTAATACACTTACTTTGTACAGACTAGTTCTCCTGAACCTCTGGCTGGATTTCAACGAAATTTGTCAGGGACAATAAGTACCAAGCCTAGTTGCGTATATCATCACCATGTTCTGGTTGAACGCTATTTGAAAGAGTTATGGCCCCTTGTGCATAAACTTTATCTTTAACCAGTAGAGGGTCCACAGGCCCTCTTGGGCCTCTTGTTCCAAAATTACACCCTGGTTAAGCCACTTAACCTCAGTAACAACTTCTTATGATTACTTTGCTTTTATTTGTTTGATACTTGGTCATATGAAGTGTTGTCTTTGGTGGACATCATTTAAGCACAAATTCAATAAAATATTTCATATGCGTTTTGCCACGGTGGGCGAGACACCATCAGACCGAGGTCTTGTAAGAGTTGCGGTAACTTTAAGGCACTGCGGCTTGTGTGTTTTGGAAAGTCAAGTGCAACGGCTGCTATGCTTAAATGGCCTGTGGAGAACCCTGGGTTTTGGCTTCCGTGTGTCGGAAGTATGGTTGAATCTGTGCGTCAGGTGTATGGTTGAATCTCTGGCAGAAGTATGGTTGAATCTGTATCAGAAGTATGGTTGAATCTGTGGCAGAAGTATGGTTGAATCTTTGGCAGAAGTATGGTTAAATCTGTTTCAGAAGTATGGTTGAATCTGTGCATCAGGTGTATGGTTGAATCTGTGGCAGAAGTATGGTTGAATCTGTATCAGAAGTATGGTTGAATCTGTATCAGAAGTATGGTTGAATCTGTGGCAGGAGTATGGTTGAATCTGTAGCAGAAGTATGGTTGAATCTGTGGCAGAAGTATGGTTGAATCTGTGGCAGAATGGTTGAATCTGTGGCAGAAGTATGGTTTAATCTGTGGCAGAATGGTTGAATCTGTGGCAGAAGTATGGTTGAATCTGTGTCAGAAGTATGGTTGAATCTGTGGCAGAATGGGTGAATCTGTGGCAGAAGTATGGTTGAATCTGTGGCAGAAGTATGGTTGAATCTGGCAGAAGTACGATTGAACCTGTGGCAGAGGTACGATTGAATCTTTGGCAGAAGTACGGTTGAATCTGTGTCATGTGTATGGTTGAATCTGTGGCAGAAGTATGGTTGAATCTTTGGCAGAAGTATGGTTGAATCTGCGTCACTAGTATGGTTCAATCTGTGGCTTAAGTATGGTTCAATCTGGCAAAAGTATGGTTGAATCTGTGGCTGAAGTGTGGTTGAATCTTTGGCAGAAGTATGGTTGAATCTGTGGCTGAAGTATGGTTGAATCTGTATCAGAAGTATGGTTGAATCTTTGGCAGAAGTATGGTTGAATTTGTGGCTGAAATATGGTTGAATCTGTCAGAAGTATGGTTGAATCTGTGGCTGAAGTATGGTTGAATCTGTGGCAGAAATATGGTTGAATCTGTGACAGGCATATGGTTGAATCTGTTTCAGAAGTATGGTTGAATCTTTGGCAGAAGTATGGTTGAATCTGCGTCAGTAGTATGGTTAAATCTGCGTCAGTAGTATGGCTGAATCTGTGGCAGAAGTATGGTTGAATCTGGCAGCAGTATGGTTGAATCTGTGGCAGAAGTATGGTTGAATCTGTGGCAGAAGTATGGTTGAATCTGTGGCTGAAGTATGGTTGAATCTGGCAGAAGTATGGTTGAATCTGTGGCTGAAGTATGGTTGAATCTGTGTCGGAAGTATGGTTGAATCTGGCAGAAGTATGGTTGAATCTGCGTCAGTAGTATGGCTGAATCTGTGGCAGAAGTATGGTTGAATCTGGCAGAAGTATGATTGAATCTGTGGCAGAAGTATGGTTGAATCTGTTGCAGAATAATGGTTGAATCTTTGGCAGATGTATGGTTGAATTTTTGGCAGAAGTATGGTTGAATCTGTGGCAGAAGTATGGTTGAATCTGTATCAGAAGTGTGGTTGAATCTGTGGCTGAAGTATGGTTGAATCTGTTAGCAGAAGTATGGTTGAATCTGTGTCAGTAGTATGGTTGAATCTGTGTCAGCAGTATGGTTGAATCTGGCAGAAGTATGGTTGAATCTGTGGCAGAAGTATGGTTGAATCTGTGGCAGCAGTATGGTTGAATCTGTGGCTGAAGTATGGTTGAATCTGTGTCAGAAGTATGGTTGAATCTGTGGCAGAAGTATGGTTGAATCTGTGTCAGTAGTATGGTTGAATCTGTCAGAAGTATGGTTGAATCTGTGGCATCTGGCAGAAGTATGGTTGAATCTGGCAGAAGTATGGTTGAATCTGGCAGAAGAATGGTTGAATCTGGCAGAATTATGGTGGAATCAAATTTAAAAATCTAAACGGTATTGTGGACATTGTCAGACTGAAGAATGAGCAAAATCAATGCGTGTTGCAGAGCTGCAAACTTTGGGTACCATGTTCAATGTAGCAGGTTTCTTAGTTTCCAAGTCGTTAAACGCTTCAGATAATGCGATAAAAGTTCATGTATTATAAATCCCTAGTATCTTATTTATTGTAATTGTTGTTTGCGTGTTCTTGGTTGATTGTGGTCTGTGAAAGCCATTTTAGCTCTACTGATCAGAGATCAGGAGAGATGCCGTGATTCGGCGTCCGTCGTCCATCTGTCCGTCCGTCCGACTGTCTGTCCGTCTGTCTGTCCGTAAACTATTTTTTGTAGAGACTACTCCTCAGAAACTACTGAATGGATTTTCATGAAACTTTAGAGAAATGTTGCCCATGAAGTCTAGTTGATCCTAACAAAAAATCATGTTGATATGAAATCCAAGATGGCCACCAAATTTAAAAATAGATTTTTAAAAAACATGTTTGTAGCGACTACTTCTTGAAAACTATAAGTGATATCGATATGGGACTTTTTCTAAAATGATCAGCATGACATGATGTTGGTCCTTGTCGAAAATCGTTTTGATTCGATGTTAAACATGGCTGTCAGCGGCCATCTTTGTTTGCATAAAGTTATCTAGTAAAAACTTTTTTTGACAGAGTTATGGGACTTTGAAGTTTTTCGAATCTAAAGCTTGCCCGCTCAATTTCTAAGTTTTTCATTCAATTTCCATAAACCTTCTTAGGAAGTATCAGCATGGTGTCTAGTAGCGCATATTATCAGGACATTCCGGTTGAATAAGTGTTGACAGAGTTAAGGGACTTTGAATGAAACCCCGAGCAACTTCTTATGAGGTCTATGTGTCTCAACTTATTCGTTTTTCAAGAGCTTGTACTCGAGTTGAGGACTTTAATATTCGTAATCTTTGTATAACTAAAAAGCTAATCCATCAGGGTTATCGTTACCATAAACTTCGTAAAACTTTTGCAAAGTTGTATTATCGTAACCCTAATCTTCTTTCCAAATATAAAAGCAATTTAAGGACTCTTCTGCGACAAGGACTATCACAACCTGACTTCTATGGTGATGTAATTTAAACGAGCATCTTTGTGTTTTACTTATATCGCCTTTTAACGCTGCCTTGTTATTCAGAGAATATTTCATGGCGGGGATTTCTTTATTTATACTGTCCCGTTTAATTGGGATGAAGTAGGGTAAGTGTGAGGTTTGGTGCACCCTAAATCCCCAGAGGCTTTTTTGGTCACTGACCGTTCCAAGGCGGTAGCCCTATTGTCAACCCTTTTGTGTTAGTGATGTCGTTTGTATTTTTTATTACTTTTGCCTTCTCGTTTGTTTGTTTGCGTGTTTGTTTTTGTGTTTTGTGGTTGACTGTCGTCATTGAATGCTACTTTCCCTGTCCGATTTTTATATCTTTCTTTCAAATCAAAAGCTTGTCCGCTCAAATTCTACACTTTGTGTCCGGTTTTCATGATACTTTATAGGAAGTATGACTATGATGCATATATGTCTATAGGAAGTATGACTATGATGCCTAGATGTAAATAGGAAGTATGACTATGATGCCTAGATGTCTATAGGAAGTATAACTATGATGCCTAGATGTAAATAGGAAGTATGACTATGATGCCTAGATGTCTATAGGCAGTATAACTATGATGCCTAGATGTAAATAGGAAGTATGACTATGATGCCTAGATGTCTATAGGCAGTATAACTATGATGCCTAGATGTAAATAGGAAGTATGACTATGATGCCTAGATGGGAAGTATGACTATGATGCCTAGATGTAAATAGGAAGTATGACTATGATGCCTAAATGTCTATAGGAAGTATGACTATGATGCCTAGATGCCTATAGGAAGTATGACTATGATGCCTAGATGTCTATAGGAAGTATGACTATGATGCCTATATGTCTATAGGAAGTATGACTATGATGCCTAGATGTCTATAGGAAGTATAACTATGATGCCTAGATGTCTATAGGAAGTATGACTATGATGCCTATATGTCTATAGGAAGTATGACTATGATGCCTAGATGTCTATAGGAAGTATAACTATGATGCCTAGATGTCTATAGGAAGTATAACTATGATGCCTAGATGTCTATAGGAAGTATAACTATGATGCCTAGATGTCTATAGGAAGTATGACTATGATGCCTAGATGTAAATAGGAAGTATGACTATGATGCCTAGATGTCTATAGGACGTATAACTATGATGCCTAGATGCCTATAGGAAGTATAAATATGATGCCTAGATGTAAATAGGAAGTATGACTATGATGCCTAGATGTCTATAGGACGTATAACTATGATGCCTAGATGCCTATAGGAAGTATAACTATGATGCCTAGATGTCTATAGGAAGTATGACTATGATGCCTAGATGTAAATAGGAAGTATGACTATGATGCCTAGATGTCTATAGGAAGTATAACTATGATGCCTAGATGTCTATAGGAAGTATAACTATGATGCCTAGATGACTATAGGAAGTATGACTATGATGCCTAGATGTAAATAGGAAGTATGACTATGATGCCTAGATGTCTATAGGAAGTATGACTATGATGCCTAGATGTATATAGGAAGTATGACTATGATGTCTAGATGTCTATAGGAAGTATGACTATGATGCCTAGATGTCTATAGGAAGTATGACTATGATGCCTAGATGTCTATAGGAAGTATGACTATGATGCCTAGATGTCTATAGGAAGTATGACTATGATGCCTATATGTCTATAGGAAGTATGACTATGATGCCTAGATGTAAATAGGAAGTATGACTATGATGCCTATATGTCTATAGGAAGTATAACTATGATGCCTAGATGTCTATAGGAAGTATGACTATGATGCCTAGATGTCTATAGGAAGTACGACTATGATGCCTAGATGTCTATAGGAAGTATGACTATGATGCCTATATGTCTATAGGAAGTATAACTATGATGCCTAGATGTCTATAGGAAGTATGACTATGATGCCTAGATGTCTATAGGAAGTATGACTATGATGCCTAGATGTCTATAGGAAGTATGACTATGATGCCAATATGTAAATAGGAAGTATGACTATGATGCCTATATGTCTATAGGAAGTATAACTATGATGCCAGGATGTCTATAGGAAGTATGACTATGATGCCTAGATGTCTATAGGAAGTATAACTATGATGCCTAGATGTCTATATGAAGTATGACTATGATGCCTAGATGTCTATATGAAGTATGACTATGATGCCTATATGTCTATAGGAAGTATGACTATGATGCCTAGATGTCTATAGGAAGTATGACTATGATGCCTAGATGTCTATAGGAAGTATGACTATGATGCCTAGATGTCTATAGGAAGTATGACTATGATGCCTAGATGTCTATAGGAAGTATGACTATGATGCCTATATGTCTATAGGAAGTATGACTATGATGCCTAGATGTCTATAGGAAGTATGACTATGATGCCTAGATGTCTATAGGAAGTATGACTATGATGCCTAGATGTCTATAGGAAGTATAACTATGATGCCTATATGTCTATAGGAAGTATGACTATGATGCCTAGATGTCTATAGGAAGTATAACTATGATGCATAGATGTCTATAGGCAGTATAACTATGATGCCTAGATGTAAATAGGAAGTATGACTATGATGCCTAGATGTCTATAGGAAGTATGACTATGATGCCTAGATGCCTATAGGAAGTATGACTATGATGCCTAGATGTCTATAGTAAGTATAACTATGATGCCTAGATGTCTATAGGAAGTATGACTATGATGCCTATATGTCTATAGGAAGTATAACTATGATGCCTATATGTCTATAGGAAGTATAACTATGATGCCTAGATGTCTATAGGAAGTATGACTATGATGCCTAGATGTCTATAGGAAGTATGACTATGATGCCTAGATGTCTATAGGAAGTATGACTATGATGCCTAGATGTCTATAGGAAGTATAACTATGATGCCTAGATGTCTATAGGCAGTATAACTATGATGCCTAGATGTAAATAGGAAGTATGACTATGATGCCTAGATGTCTATAGGAAGTATGACTATGATGCCTAGATGCCTATAGGAAGTATGACTATGATGCCTAGATGTCTATAGTAAGTATAACTATGATGCCTAGATGTCTATAGGAAGTATGACTATGATGCCTAGATGTCTATAGGAAGTATGACTATGATGCCTATATGTCTATAGGAAGTATAACTATGATGCCTATATGTCTATAGGAAGTATAACTATGATGCCTAGATGTCTATAGGAAGTATGACTATGATGCCAAGATGTCTATAGGAAGTATGACTATGATGCCTAGATGTCTATAGGAAGTATGACTTTGATGCCTAGATGTCTATAGGAAGTATGACTATGATGCCTATATGTCTATAGGAAGTATAACTATGATGCCTAGATGTCTATAGGAAGTATGACTATGATGCCTAGATGTCTATAGGAAGTATGACTATGATGCCTAGATGTCTATAGGAAGTATGACTATGATGCCTAGATGTCTATAGGAAGTATGACTATGATGCCAAGATGTCTATAGGAAGTATGACTATGATGCCTAGATGTCTATAGGAAGTATGACTATGATGCCTAGATGTCTATAGGAAGTATGACTATGATGCCTAGATGTCTATAGGAAGTATGACTATGATGCCTAGATGTCTATAGGAAGTATGACTATGATGCCTAGATGTCTATAGGAAGTATAACTATGATGCCTAGATGTCTATAGGAAGTATGACTATGATGCCTAGATGTCTATAGGAAGTATAACTATGATGCCTATATGTCTATAGGAAGTATGACTATGATGCCTAGATGTCTATAGGAAGTATAACTATGATGCCTAGATGTCTATAGGCAGTATAACTATGATGCCTAGATGTCTATAGGAAGTATGACTATGATGCCTAGATGTCTATAGGAAGTATAACTATGATGCCTATATGTCTATAGGAAGTATAACTATGATGCCTAGATGTCTATATGAAGTATGACTATGATGCCTAGATGTCTATAGGAAGTATAACTATGATGCCTAGATGTCTATAGGAAGTATGACTATGATGCCAAGATGTCTATAGGAAGTATGACTATGATGCCTATATGTCTAAAGGAAGTATGACTATGATGCCTAGATGTCTATAGGAAGTATAACTATGATGCCTAGATGTCTATAGGAAGTATAACTATGATGCCTAGATGTCTATAGGAAGTATAAATATGATGCCTAGATGTCTATAGGAAGTATGACTATGATGCCTAGATGTCTATAGGAAGTATGACTATGATGCCAAGATGTCTATAGGAAGTATAACTATGATGCCTAGATGCCTATAGGAAGTATGACTATGATGCCTAGATGTCTATAGGAAGTATGACTATGATGCCAAGATGTCTATAGGAAGTATAACTATGATGCCTAGATGCCTATAGGAAGTATGACTATGATGCCTAGATGTCTATAGGAAGTATGACTATGATGCCTAGATGTCTATAGGAAGTATACACGGGTAATACTAATAAAAACTTGCTTGTGTGTTGATTGCATGTTGTTTAAATATGTCGTATGCTCGAAACAGATGCCCACAGGCTTTTATTTTATTATTTTAAGTTGATGCTATGTTTATAACAAGAAAATGAAGTATGTTTAGTATTTTTCAAAGCCTTACTATATGCAGCTTATCTTTATTATACGAATTTTGGAAACGATCGTTGAAGTGGTATCATAGTCATACTTCCTATAACTGGGAGCCAAACAGTAAACGTACCCAAGGAAAAAACTATTTGCAAATGATTAGGCAAGAATGCGATAACATTGCTTTGTAAAACACGTGTGTTTGTGCATGTTTACGTGCAGGTAACTGCCTGCTTAATAGAGGACGATTTACTCTTCGTTAAATCACAAATATGTATTGTGCATGTGTTGTACTAATAACATGCATGTGTGTCGGCATTCCAGAGTATGCAGGGTGTTCGTATGTGCCACTTTATATATTAACGTCTCACCGAGCCGTAAATGACTACCCAGGTCTCTGGAAGTACTACCCCGGTCCCTGGAAGTACTACCCCGGTACTACCACGGTCCGTGAAAGTACTACCCCGGTCACTGGAAGTAATACCCCGGTCACTGGAAGTACTACCCCGGTCACTGGAAGTTCGTCTTCCTTCACACAATGCCATTATTTAATCGTTGTAACCACTCCGTAATTGCATTGTTGAGGGCGTCATTC
The DNA here is from genome assembly GCA_037043455.1 of Cyrtodaria siliqua. Classification (NCBI taxonomy): domain Eukaryota; kingdom Metazoa; phylum Mollusca; class Bivalvia; order Adapedonta; family Hiatellidae; genus Cyrtodaria; species Cyrtodaria siliqua. The sequence continues at coordinate 317,580 of JAWPHD010001358.1, forward strand.
GGGATACTGTAATACACGGGAAAAGTGCATTTCCGGCGGCATGCCGATGACCATCAGGTTAGCTTTTATATAGAAACTTAACCAGCAATCAGGGGATGATATATAAGCGTTATATGGAGTATGCGGTAGATATCGGTGTTAATATGGAGGCGGTGTCGTGTAGGAGATGGACGCCACGGGCCATGGAGTATGCGGTAGATATCGGTGTTAATATGGAGGCGGTGTCGTGTAGGAGATGGACGCCACGGGCCATGGAGTATGCGGTAGATATCGGTGTAAATATGGAGGCGGTGTCGTGTAGGAGATGGACGCCACGGGCCATGGAGTGTGCGGTAGATATCGGTGTTAATATGGAGGCGGTGTCGTGTAGGAGATGGACGCCACGGGCCCATGTGCGTGGTCGCACTGCTGTAACACAGTGTTTAACAATGCAGACAGAACGATGCCTTTGCAAAATAATCCACTGACACGTATGTGCTCTGGGACAGGAACTCTTGCTATAATTTTATTTTTATCAAAAAATAGTGCGAACATTATACGCAATGTTCTGAGCGCTATTTAGGGCTCCCATCATTTTCGCCAATCCAAACTGTATTGTTCTCTTTACAGTCAGGTAAAACTTTAAAAAATCTTCTTCTCTGAAACTACAAGTGCAACAGGTTTAGTATTTTGCATTTACTAAAACTACCAAGTTTGGTCACCATTTAACCCCGCCACAGAGGACGTGTTTTACAATAGCCTTGAATAGGAAAATACTTAAAGCATCTCCTTCTCTGAAACTACGAGAGCCAGAGGTTTAATACTGTGCATTTATTATAAGCTTATGTTCCTTTAATAAGTTTGTTCAAATGGTGACTCTGGGGTCACATTTGGCCCGCCCCAGGGGTCACATGTTTCACATAGACTGATATAGGGAAAAACTTTTACAAACAGATCTTCTCTAAAACTGCAAGAGCCAGAGGTTTAATATTTTGCATTTACCATAAGCATATGGTCTTCTACCAAGTCTGTTCAAATGATGATCCCGGGGTCACATTTGGCCCTGCCCCAGTGGTCACGTGTTTTACTTAGACTTATATAGGGGTAAACTTGAAATATCTTCTTCTCTGCAACTACAAGAGCCAGGGGTTTAATATTTTGCATTTGCTATTAGCGTATGGTCCTCTACCAAGTTTGGTCAAATGGTGAACATTTACATAGCGTTATATATACATATATATATATCTTTAATTCTTCATGTTTGTCTCGCCCACGATAGTGGGTAGCGAGATAGTGGGTAGACATAGCAGTCACTTTTCCGGCGGCGTCCACATCAACTATACCTCAATAACTTGTGCTCGATTTTTTCTGAAACTTCCTCAGATGCTTTGTTGGGTCAAGGGACGTAAATTACCAACGTCAAGGTCATATTTTGCATTATTTTTCCAAAACGGTAACAACCTTGGTTAGGTAAGTTAACCTCAGTGAGGCCTCTATAGCACAGTGGTAGAGCGCTGGACTCACAAGCGGAAGGTCGTGAGTTCAAACCCCATCAGATGCTGGTCTCTCCATTTCATGTTTTATTAATTCATTGCTTATCATTCATCACCATTTCGGCAAAAATCCACCTTCTCAGCCCTCAAATTTGCTTCATGAGTAGTTAGTAGCTCACTGCTGTCTTGTGACGATGTTAAGCCGACATTCACCGAATAGGGATAGGGAAGCTGTAGACAGAAATTCGTTGGTTATTCGTATGGCGCGTCTAAAGTATGCAATGACCAGTAGCCTAGTAGTGGCATAGTAGCTTGAATAGAGTAACACAGAGTACTATGGGAAGGCTGTTTCACAGCAATAGATAATAACATGACATATCAGCAATGTCCCAGAAACAGTGCAATCCAAAAGAAAAAAGAGAAACATCAGGTGAACTGTGGGTGAAAGCGAGAGTCGTTGTAGAAACGGAATATACAGCGAGGCTCCAGCAGAAAGTAGGTCAAAACAGATCACCATCCATGGGGGACAAAAGAAGAGCTGGCGGAAGACGGAGTGAGAGAAAGCGAAAGAAAGGAGCAGATAAAAGGGCTTGAGAAGGTGGCCAAAAAAGAAAAAAGGAAAAAAAGTTAACCTCAGTTAACTGTCTGTGATTGCCTCATTTTCTTTGTTTGATACTTGGTCATATGCATTGTTGGCATTGGTAGACATCACTGAACGACACAATTTACCAAGGTCAAGGTCATATTTTGCTTATTTTCCCCAAACGTAACCTTGGTTAGGTAACTTAACCTCATTATGTGATTGCCTCACTTTAGTCTTTGATAATTTGGTCATATGTATTGTTGGCATCGGTGGACATCGCTGAACGACAAAAAATAACAAGGTCAAGGTCCTGTTTTGCGTTACATACCCTAAACATCAGTTTGGTTAGGTAAGTTAACCTCAGTTAACTTTTTCTGATAACTTTAATTTCTTTGTTTGATACATGGTCATATGCATTGCTGGCTTTGGTGGACATCAATGAACTACAAAAAATACCAAGGTCAAGGTCATATTTTGCGTTATTTTCCCAAAACTTAACCTTGGTTAGTTAACAACCTCATTTAACTTTATGTGATTGCCTCACTTTATGCCTTTGATACTTGGTCATATGTATTGTTGGCATTGGTGGATCTTCCTCAGGTGATCTATTCAGGGACATTTTGGCCCTCTTGTTAACCCGATTTATCTGATGGCAGCTTACGTTAGCCCGAATGACGAATCTTTCTAAATTTAGAACGGAAGGATATTTAGCGCATTTTTCAATTAACGTACGTTGTTCAGTTTAGACGGAGAGTAACTATTGATAAGATATCACAGTTAGTGAGTAGTTCCTTGACGAGAATTTAGTGTCAGTTCTAGGGAAATTATATACATTAAGTAAGATGGCAGAAGACACAGTGACAGAAGGTGTTAAAAAAACAGAAGGTGTTAAAAAAACAGAGGGACTGGGACAGAGAGTGGTTGGAATTGGTATTGATGGGAGTGATCATGCTAAATTTGCCTTTCAGCGTAAGTACTAAATAACTTCAAAAGTGTACATTTATTCGGGTTCATTTTGTATAAGTTTGACAATTTGAGTTATTTGTTTTACTTGCATGTCATTGTTGAAATATGAATGAATGTGTATAAAGTAGACGAAGAAGCGACGAAATCGGCGACCCCTATAATGCTATATATGTATAAACGTGCTAATCCAGGAAGATTAAATACAAACAAAACGATAAATCAATAGATAAGTCTAACAGTAATGAACAGCTCAAATATATAACAGGCATAGTTGTAATCATAGTAAAGTTCTCCGACCATGTTTTGTTTCATGAACATGTTTATGTTTATTTAAATCGAAAACAACGATAGATATTTACATTCATACATTGCAATATCTGTGTAAAGCGAGAATAAGATTTTATTTGATGACGTAGAAAACTTTGAACGGGTAAATTAATGCACAGGTAAATGTATTTATCAATTATCTGGCAATAGTTGTAGCTATACAATTCAGATTTACCTCATTTCCTCGTACAGTCACGCAGTAGTAAAAGTAGTATCTACGTCATGCGAATAATATTTATGTTTTACATACAACTTAGTAGCGGTTTTCAATATATGTTTCTCTCCGAGACTATCAAAAAATGTTCATATGATATGACGTTTGATTAAAGAATGGTACCGTGAAACGTACGTTACTTTTGGTAACGTACGTTTCTTCATTATTAGGCTTGTGCCAATCATTGTATGTTCGTTCAGTTTTCGTTTATTATGATTATGTTTATTGAATAGTAGAAATAGATTCAATATACACAGTTTAAACTGAAAACATCAGACTATCAATGAATGAAATATTTTGAAAATTTAAGTTTGAAATATGCCACCCACATTTGTTTCTTTTAATCTAGTAACCGGTGCGATGGCACCGATATATGTAGAATAGGTCCGATTTTAGTAAAAAATATTTGGTTATTGGTTAGCTCCCTTGGGGTCCGGATACGCGCTTAATTCCCGTACTGGACGGTATCAGGTTACACACCACTAACTGTTCTAGTTCAGGGCTGCTGCAACCCCTACCTTGAAACTAAAGTGAGTTCTGTGTTCAATGATCAGGTTCTGGTAGCTGGTTTCATAACCGTATAGTGCAAGGGCCAACGATGTTTGGTGATAACTATGTTGTAAGGCTTAAAAGAAAAAGGAGTTTTTTTCCGCTAACCCGACCGACCCTATTATTTAGCCGCCGACCTAACTTTTTTAATTGCAAAAATATTTAAAAAAAATATAAAAATAATAATAATAAAAAGTTAAACCCATGAATCAAGGTTTCTTATAGACGTAACAAAAAAATACAAATATTCCTCCAGTGAGATTTGGCCCCACGACCCCTGGGGTTTCCAGTGTACATTACCAAATATTGAAAAAGGGCCATATACCTTCCCTAGTACTATTTATCTTATTAAAAGTGTTTTTTCATTAACAAAAATATGGTCATTAATAATAAAAAAAAAAAAAAAAAAAAAAAAAGTTTTGCCTACCTACCCTATTTTTTTGAAGCCGATAGCGGAAACATCCCCTTTTTTTTTTGCCTAAGTCGGAGGCTGAATCAATTAACGAGGGCGCACTAAAAGATACGTCGGAGGCTGAATCGATTAATGAAGGTACACTGAATGATAAGTCGGGGGCTGAACCGATTAACGAAGGTACACTGAATGATAAATCGGGGGCTGAACCGATTGAAGAGATCGTTTCAACCATAGATGGGTATGAAGTGTGGTTGTCGGGGGCCCCCGTTTGGTCACGGGGAAAATAATAGGGCCACTGCAGATCCCTTTGGAGGGGTAGACAGAGGGGTAGAATCCCCCAAATTCATGGTCATTTTATCATTTTTTGTTCATGTTCATTAAAGGAGTTCATCATGATCCCTGCATTGTTTCAGGTGCCATCTCGCTCACAGCAAAAGAGCAGTGGCAGAAAAACAATAAACGTGGCTCCAGCGTAAATGGAGTTTCTACGATAGAATTTGCAGCAACTCTGCAGTTCAGGGTGAGAAGGTTCTAGGCCCATTTTCCATATTTTATCTCGATGTACATTGAAGATGAGCCTAGCATGTTCATGCCTTTTAGGCGCCATATAACCTTTTCATGTGTTGGTGCGCTTTAAAACCCAATTCAATTCAATTGTCGCTGCTGTGTACACACATAGTTGGTATCTTGGTAAGGTGTTCTTAAATACTGGGCCAGATCAACCCGGCTAGAGCATAACCTCCCAATTAACGCGCAAATAACAAGGATAGGCATATTCGAACATAAAAAAGATATTACTAGCCTAAAACTCCCATATACTCAGCAAATACAAACCTTGCTAAGTAAACATAACATGACCAATCTACCAATATCAAAACCCGTCTACCCCGATAATACGATAATACGAACCTTAAAGCCGTGCCTCGATCTCACCCATTTAATTAATAAAAAACAAACAGAACCCGTGATAGCCCGTAATATAAGCATAGATCATATAGACAGCAACTATAAGGATTATGTCAAAATATATACAGATGGGAGTAAAAACCCCGAGAAAGAAATAGCCGGGTCGGGAATTTGCATATACAGTACCGACAATACTTTGATTTCAGAACAAGGTTATAAAGTAGACCATAGGTTATCAGTATACACAACCGAACTAGTTGCGATTCGAATAGCGCTCAAATGGATAATATCAATCAAACCCGAAAAAGTGGTGATATTCAGCGACAGTCTGAGTTCACTACAATCAATAGATAATGGTACCAATAATAGCAGACCCGACCTAACGTATGCGATCCTAAAACATATCAACACCATTTCAGAATTAAACATACATTTAGAAATGAATTGGATCCCCAGTCACGTAGACATTGAAGGGAATGAAAGGGCGGACTACTGGGCTAACAGAGGGGCAAGCAAAGGCACCCCTATATCCCTGCCATTAGGCCTTAAAGAAGTATATTCGATAATTAAAGCTAAAATGACAAATGAATGGAAGCAATATTGGTCAAAAGCTACCACACAACGTATCTCCATGCACCCCCATGTACCAAATAAAGTAATACAATATAGCGATGATAGGCGCATGGACATTGCATATACCCGACTAAGATTAGGACATAGCCGGCTAGGAGACAATGATAAGATAAAAACTAGCAACGGAATAAGCACAGATTGCGAAACATGCGGTCAAAACGGATCATTTGACCACACCTTCTTTGACCCCTCGGGTCTATGCCCCTTAAATTTAAGCCAACGCGAAACACTAAAAACCGACATTCTCAAGTTAGGAATAAAGATAATAGACCAGAAAGCGCTATTATTCCCGGAAACTCAATATGCAGTAGAAACGCGGAAAGCGGTATTTAAGTTTCTCCGATCGACAGGAGTCTTATACAGAATATAGACTCGAACATGCTCTATTACCGCTAAGTAATCAGTATAAAGGCACTAAGTGGTGACATTTGTGTATATGGGGATCGCTGACATGCATGTAACAACCAACCCCGTGCGTAATATGTGTACCGGATGATCCTCATATACACAAAACTCATATGGTGCACATGTGTGTGGTCTTATTTAAGTAGCAAATAGCCAGTAAAAGAGTAGGTACGTCGGGATATGTAGTATGTAGCATGAAATGTATGGGGATATGTGTATACATAGCCATATGGGGGTATGCTGTACATCTGATCGTGACTTCTGCCATCAATAATATAAATGCATAAACGGAAATGCACACATCTGGTATTCTACCAACATATCTCAAGACGAGTTATTAACGATAAAACACCAAGTAAATGGACCCACACTCTGCTTGCAGCACCAGTGCCCCTCGGTATAAGGTGTAGGCCACATGCTTTGCTCCCATGGGCACCGAAAGTGGGATGGGAAAGCAAGTAGGGGTGGAAACCATAACTTAAAAAACAGTAAAAAAACAACATTGCAGTAACGGTGCTCTCTCTTTGGACCGCGCGGATAATTTCAATCCGTTTTGCAAAACGAAAATGCAACTTACACCTGATTGGTTCATTTTCAATCCGTTTCGCGAAACAAAAAACCAACAATTTCCTGATTGGTCCATTTTCAATCCGTTTTGTAAAACGAAAATAAACCATAATGGCAACGAAATGGGGATCGAACATGTAATATGTAAATATAAATGTATGATTATATAGATAATGTAAAAATACCAAGATATGGACAAGTCAAAACGGCCTATTACTATAATACATAGCGAAAGTTAAAAACGATTAGTTGAGTCTAATGTTGGGCTTCATCTGCACGAGGAATAATTTCTGTGGTACTATGATAACGGCGGGGCTCAAGCGATTTCCATGGTTCATAGATCAGGCGGCGACGCGTATAAGCGCGGTCCTGCAGCCTGTTATATGAACTGCGCGGTCCTGACCGTGGGATCCGAGCCATTACGTTGGAGTACGGGCCCTAAAACTCGCTTAAAACTTAGAATAGGACAAACCATATCATGACAGGCAGAATACAATATAACAGACACAAAAGGTTAGGTAAATAGAGAGGATGTACAGTATAAACTATAAGTATGGTGCACACGGACATTGTAATATGGGCCCATGGCCAAATCCGCCATCCTTCCTGACAATCGGTAGTGACTGGGGTCGTAACTCACCCTGGATCCAGCTCTGTGAGCACTGAGTAAGGCTAACGATGAGGAAGCGGCACCGGACCCCATGTCAAGAATGGTGACAAACATTGCACGGTGGGGTCGCGCTGCCAAATCAATGCCTCAACTATGCTGGTACATAGTAGGCGAGTCTCTCCACTGACACATATACAGCGAACGAATGCTCGCTGTAGTCTTTGGGGCGTGCAAACGTATTATCGCTTAGGCTATAAGAAGACTTAAAAGATGGGGTAGCGCGACACCACTTTGGGATACTTCAAAGGATAAAAGAACATGCGTACATAGCAGAGCCGGTATAGCTAGTAATGATAGAAATAGTACAGTATTAACATAGGAAAGTTACAGCCCCTTTAGGTTAAGCAATATGTCATAACAAGTTGTAGAGTGAGGTCGAGCTACCACATATATCCTATGTGTCTGCATGTATGTATGTATAAGAGTATGCATGTAAATTTACCAGTATCTATAGCACATAAGCGCCGGATGCCATCCCTCCCCCGCCCCGGTATAAGGCTGGTACATGTAACTCTTAGACAGCACTTGGCGTGATACGCGCTGGAATGGGAGAGAGAGGGCATCGGGTGTGCATGAATGTATGTACAGGGATATGTATGTAAACGTACAATAGTCAATATAATTATGCTGTAAATTTATCCCACTAAGTGCTCATCCCATCAGAAGGGATGGGACCATCAGTAAACTTAAAAACAGTGACATTTTTGACATGGCTCACACACTTATATATGAAAAACTTCACCAATTACTGACTCCAGGATTAGGTTGACGATGGGATAACGGACTGCTCCTGTGGTACCCCAATCACATAGTTGGTAGGGGGTATTTCATGAGCATGCTGGTGTTGCACTGTCCAACCGTCTCGCCTATAGGTTGTCTTGAGTCTTTGGTTGCTGATTTGATTTGTATTGTGGTGTGTTGTACCTCGCTTATCGTATATTTCGACCATAAAATCAGCAATAATATCACTTTAAAACCAAGTGATTTCCATCCGGTCCGCGCTTTGTCCAAATTGACAAATCCGACCTTGACACTTATATCGATCCTGACCCTGAATAACATAGTTAAGAAACTCGGCAATAAATACATATTTTTAAGTAGGACACCAAAGTAGGTCAGGTCAGGCCAGTAGAACACGACAGGTTAAGGTCGACGCAATTAAAATGAAATATCTAGGAAATAAGTGAAATGTTTATATGTATGAGTGTGCAAGAATATATAATAAATACCTGTAATGATATTATTCTGTATATATCTACTATGTGAATGGATGTATGTATATCTATGTGTATGTATGAAATATTATATTATCCTTTTATATAAATACCTACTATGCGGTATCACCCAATATTCGTATATATATATATATATATACCCCGAGTATTAACGTACGATTACGTGTATGGACAAGATATTAAATTTGTCTATATAAGTAAATACCATTGACATTCGCACCGGACGAATAAGTAAATACATTAAAACGCGTCCCACGGAAATATCGAGCGGTGTTATAGTGGGAATAGCACATATTAGGCCACTTTTTAGGCATTCAATTTTTGATATTATAACAATTATAAGTAAAAAATAAATAAATAAATAATTAAGCAAATAAGTATACCAGTAGAAGCCATACAAAAACATTAAATTTTATTGTGCTTTATACCATAAGGGATGTGACCGTCTTAAAAACCAACAACTACAGTAATAATAGTGTAATAGTTCTTAACTAAGTACAATAGTAATGCTAACTCTACACCCAGTAAACACGGCACATACCCATTTAGGACTAAGGCGCGCCTCCTTACGGTCCCTTTCATCACCAACCTGTGGGACACTTACACAGGGGCAATCTTGACTGGAAACCGTTATCGACCATAATTGGCCTTTCCTCCCCAGTGGTAGCAAACCCCTTGCGCGAACAAGATGTGGAATTGCTGCCACAGTACCTCGGACCAGACACACACGCTATGCCCCAGGCACAGCAACCAACAAACTTAACACCAACAAATGCCCCAACAAGTACAAACATACATCACAGAAACAACCGAACAGGCCCCAGTTCGATGACCATAAGTATTAGTATGCTGCAAATGGACACGCTAATCATCCCCAAGATGGCGTAGTACAGGCATACCCCTCATCAAACCCCAGCAAATATGATATGTTAAAAACATAATCATAACACTACAAAACAAGCACGCACCACATACAACACAACGCCAAACAAAGCTAGGACCGGAAGGTGTCAATACACGAAATTAGGTTGAATTAACCGCTGTTGTTGACACCGCTTTTAGCACATATTTAGGCATTAAACAGACCTGTTGGCAAGGTCTATATCAGCTTCAAAATTCAAAATTACACCTTTAAAAAGTCCAGACTCTATTGTGCCCATCGCGTCAGGTATACCTTGACGTGTTCGTTGGCGGAGGGACTATAAACCTTAGAATTACACACACACACACACTTGGTAAGGTGTTGTCTGTAGACAATATTGACGGTGAAATTGAAATAACATTTATGGAACAACGCCATTATCTGGGTCAAGTCATGTGATGAACTTTGCAAAATTAATCCGCCAGTAGCCTCTGGAAAAAGTGGAAGAATGTTGAAAATAACAAATGATGATAGGGAATACGTTGATGATGCTTACAGCAGTTGGTCAGCTGCAAAGACAAGAATTAGTAATGAAATACAAACTAATGAGGCGGTCGGTACATAATGGACTGATAAGTTGCGAGTATCCCATTTTACCAACATATGCTTAGAATGGGTTAAAAAGAATGTTCTTAAAATATGTAAATGAGTGTACGAGTTCAGAAAATAATAGGTATTTTATCTTTTACGAATTTCTGAAACGTACGTTATTTTATAAAGTGGAATGAAATTCTAAAATAAATTGCATTTTTAGTCATGGGTTAGTTAGGGTATTGTATGGTTAGGGTTAGGGTTGAGAGTTTATGGTTAGGGTTAGGAAATAAAATTTTCATTTACATTTTACTGGTATTTTCATTTGTCCGTTGATTATCTTAAAGTGTCTGTATTCACGATTTTTTTACGCAGATACATATAAACTGGTATTAATTCTAATACATTTCTGTATGAATGGTATTAATTCTTATACAATTCTATGTCAGAATGGTATTAATTCTAATGAAATTCTATACTGAATGGTTAACCATGTTTTAGTAATAATTATAATTATGTTTTTTTTTGAAACGGACGTTACTTTATAAAATGAAAATAATTCTAATGAATTGCATTTAATAACGTTAGGATCATGGGTTAGTGGTGTGGTTAGATGTATGGGTAGGGGGTAGGGATAGGGATAGAGATAGAGGTAGGGTTAGTTATGGGTAGGGTTATGATTAGGGTTATAAAATAAATGTGTGTTCCTACTATTATTTCATTTATCCATTGATTATCTTTAAGTGTAAGGGAGCAGGAAGTTCTCGTGTTCATTTTTTTGGTCTATGTGCCTAAATTACCAGCACAAACATGTTCAGATAGTTTATTATTCTAGTTCAACAAATTTTGTTAAGTTTTTAATAAAGTTTTAAAAAAACATGTTAAAAATGAAACTTACGTTAGGTCTGTATTCAAAGTTCAATATGTTTTGTGATTATTTTGTCTATGTGCCTAAATCAGCAGCATAAACAAGTTCTGATAGTTATTGTTCTCTTTCAGCAACTTTTGTTAAATTTTTAATAAAGTTGAAAAAAACATGATGAAATTGAAACGTACGTTACCTTCATGATGTGATAATTCAACATTAATTCATTTTTTTTCAGCATTCACAAGACAAATTAGTCTTACAAATTCAAAATATACATGAATACAATTGATGTTTAAAGTAACGAACATACGTATTACCAACACTAACGTAGAATTGTAAGGAACAACGAAGAAAGCGTTTCCATAGTTTATCCAAAATTATCATAACTTCACTGTTTGTACAGTTTTAAAAATATTGTTAAAGAAAATAAATGTGTAGGATTTCATTAAATCTGTAGATCTAGTTTATTGTTTAATAAACTCCTATTGAACCAAGAAACCACATTGCCTGCACTGCTTTTTCATGTTGTTTGACCACAGCACGCTATTGTTTAACAATACCCAAGTCGTAACGTACATTGCTTTAGTGTAATTTACGTTCATGAAAACAATGTTGCCAACAACCACAAAATGTTTAAATCAAAAGTAATGTTTGCAAAATTTCAGAATTGTACCCTACAGGTATGCTACTTTCTGGAGTGACAACAAAAATTTGGGTTTAGAACGTTCATATTTTTGACTTTGCTAATTCTGAATTCAAGCATGATATTGAGAATCCGGGAAAACCCTCGTTTTACCGTCTGAAAAATATGTGACGTCATATAACGTTGATACAAACGACGTCATTGGATGACGTCAACAAAATGCTGGCATCCGTGTATTTGAGTTTTCATAGAAAAACAAGTGTGTCTGTCTGAATTTATTTTATACGTCGACGCGGTAGCGGAGAACTTAGCATGGTTATCTCTTACTTCTAATGCAATTATTATGTAAAACGTTGCTCCATTGGCTAACGTCTCTTTGCGACCGTAAAACCCCCGATTTACCGTCTGAAAAATAGTTGACGTCACATAACGTTGATACAAACGTCATCATTCATTGGATGACGACAACAAATGCTGGCATCCGTGAATTTGATTTTCATAGAAAAGCAAGTGTGTATCTATGATTTGATTTTATATTTGTAGGCTGTAGCATTTGAATGGAAAATCATTAAAATCGAGATAACAATGCTAAGATTTTCAATCTGGGACGGAATGTGGTTGGTGTTACGGTCGGAAATTACGTTTTACGGCGACGTAAAACCACTCACATACCGGCCCAGATTGAAAATCTTAGCATGGTTA